>OZ024909.1:41809128-42012629 GCA_964017125.1 Flabesymbios commensalis | reverse complement strand
AAACAGCAACAACAACAACAGCAACAACAATAATAATAATAATAATAATAATAATAATAATAATAATAATAATAATAATATAATAATAATAATAATAATAATAATAATAATAATAATAATAATAATAATAATAATAATAATAATAATAATAATAATAATAATAATAATAATAATAATAATAATAATAATAATAATAATAATAATAATAATAATAATAATAATAATAATAATAATATAATAATAATAATAATAATATAATAATAATAATAATAATAATAATAATAATAATAATAATAATAATAATAATAATATAATAATAATAATAATAATAATAATAATAATAATAATAATATTAATAATAATAATAATAATAACGATGACGATGACGATGACGATGACGATGACGATGACGATGACGATGACGATGACGATGATGATGATGATGATGATGATGATGATGATGATGATGATGATGATGATGATAATATTGAGAACAAGAACAAGAAAAAAAAACCAGCAACAACAACAACAGCAACAACAACAATAATAATAATAATAATAATAATAATAATAATAATAATAATAATAATAATAATAATTAATAATAATAATAATAATAATAATAATAAATAATAATAATAATAATAATAATAATAATAATAATAATAATAATAATAATAATAATAATAATAATAATAATAATAATAATAATAATAATAATAATAATAATAATAATAATAATAATAATAATAATAATAATAATAATAATAATAATAATAATAATAATAATAATAATAATAATAATAATAATATTAATAATAATAATAATAATAATAATAATAATAATAATATTAATAATAATAATAATATAATAACGATGACGATGACGATGACGATGACGATGACGATGACGATGACGATGACGATGACGATGACGATGATGATGATGATGATGATGATGATGATGATGATGATGATGATGATGATGATGATAATATTGAGAACAAGAACAAGAAAAAAAAAACAGCAACAACAACAACAGCAACAACAACAATAATAATAATAATAATAATAATAATAATAATAATAATAATAATAATAATAATAATAATAATAATAATAATAATAATAATAATAATAATAATAATAATAATAATAATAATAATAATAATAATAATAATAATAATAATAATAATAATAATAATAATAATAATAATAATAATAATAATAATAATAATAATAATAATAATAATAATAATAATAATAATAATAATAATAATAATAATAATAATAATAATAATAATAATAGTCTGTTTTTGTAATAGGGACGAACTTTATATGTTGTTCCCTTATAGGGGGGGTACCCTCAAATTTATGGGGTAGGCTTACGCGAACGTCTGTCGTTGCTATTCTGGTTTACAAATCTACACATGCAATATACCATATAAACGGTAATTAAATTTCCATTTTAATGATGCATTGCATGATACAGTGGATCAAAGGGTTATCTCTAGAAATACGGTAAAACATGTTTTTTTTATCTCAAGATAATAAAAATCGACAACAAAACAAGCTAGTTATCATGGTCAATTGAAATAGCCTAATAAAACATAATTATAGGTCATATCTATATTTGACTTATGTTTTCTGAACCCAGATGTGTATATATGCTTAAAAATGACTGGTATTTAGATTTGTACATGGCATATATTTTTTTAAATGCGAGATTATCATTTTTTGAAGATGTGTGTATTTAGCATGGGTTGAATTATGAAGCATTGGATTTTGCTCAACATTTGAGTGCAAATTATTTTTTCCTCTATAATGGTCGATGTGTGGGTGACATAATGTAGGGCGTATACCCAATCATTTACGCACACAGCACGATTTTTTGTTGATATGAATTGTAATGGTAATCATGGTATTAGTGAGCACTTGAGATTAGGAGGTCAAGTGAACATGGTGAAGGGAGTTACCAAAGAAGAACACATTGGCAGCACAAGCCTGTCATTAGCAGGTTAGCTCAGTGGAGCATGGTCTGACAGCAACACGCAGATAACACAACAATTGGCATATTGTTGGCTCATTCTTGGGCTACAATCTTAAGACATTGGCCAAAGCTGAACTAACTTTCGCAGCGCCGACGGCCTGCGTTTCATACAGAATGATTTGTCTGTCAACATGCTCCAATCCTTCTACGAAACATGACGCATATCCAGAAAAAAAAACAAGCTGAACATATCGTCAAAATACAAAATTATCTGCTAATACATGTGAGTTTGTCCTCGTTTTAGAGTGCATCAAATTGCATATAATAGTAAATTGTCAAACAGAGGAAGACAATATACCACAGCTTTCGATAGCTTATAGCTGATATACTGTATGTGTATATCATCTCACATTCATTTAATTCGCAGGCACTCATTATTGATGCGTCATTTGAGCCTGACGGAGAGTAACCAGCTGGTAACTGTCACTGGCGCTGGTGAACGACTAACGATAATATCAAGTTTTAAATGAATTATCCGTTAGTATGTTAGGTTGACATTGAGTAATCACAATGTAAATGTGCAAATGTATTATCAGGTTGGTTGGCCAGTGTCATCCGATTTAGGGCAACAAATTATGTTAGTACGTAGGCCTACTTATAGTGCTATCTCCTGTCAATGATAGGTTCACTACCCGCTCAGAGTGTATCTGGGTTTCGAAGAAAACAAGTCTCTTCACTCGTCTGGAAGATTCAACATCGTGGTCAGCTTCACAGACCGAACAGTAATACGCTCAGTCTGAGCCCACCAAGACCTTAAAATGCTAGTCTACAGCTATTTTAATGCAGGCAAATGACGTTGTACAAACAATCGACATTTCGAAATACAAATAACTATTTGACTGAAGTGTTTTTTCAATGTATTGAAAAAAACACTTCAGTCAAATAGTTATTTGTACTTCATACACAACAATAAGAGCTATAATAAACTGCGCAAAGTTTAAAGTTTGGAGAGTTTTATACAATTTTTTTTTATTCAATGCCTGTAATTAACATTATTAAAACGTCATATTTTTTTTATACAATCCCACAAAACGTGAGGCATTGAGTCAATGTTGTCTTAATGTTGGTTTATCGTCACTTGTTTCCTGGGATAAAAAAAATACAGTAATTAGTCATATTTTTATTATTATTATTTTGTATGTAATATGCGTGAAATTTATTTCCGTGAAGATCTCTTGTCTCCACTCTTGTCCACCAGCCTGTTATCAGGTTATGATCTTTGTCATACCGGGGAAAGGCGCTATACCCAGCAGAAATAAGCGTCGAGGAAATGTACGTCTGCTCAAAGTGGCGAGGAGTCTATAGAGCTACCGTGCAGCAAACAAGAGACATTTACCAAAGGTTGGTTCAATATTGGGCCAGCATCGCAAACGGTGGGCCGTCATTGGACCAATATTTGGTGGATGTCTTGTGTTTGTCGTGTAGTTATGTAACTAGTGATTTCGCAATCTTTAAGAAAACATTCTTGAACATGGCCACGTTTGTTGTTCTAGAACAAGTCTTATTCAAATCGTACTTTGTCACTCCCATCGGTGCGATACTCCCCTCCTCAATTAACAGATTGCCCGAATTTGAACTTGTTCATGGCTATGTTATACTGCTGTTCGAAGGTAGGCTCTGTTTACTCTACAAGTTTAAAGTAGGTAAAATCTATAAAACGTGCACTCGTCTGTGAAAGTTATAAGGTGTAACAGAGATCGCGAGATACTGGAAACCTTCTATGTGACGAATAACAGAATTTAACTGGGAGAAAAGAGGTCTCGCCCTCCAGTACAGCAAGTACTAATATTTAATATAAAAAGTCATCGACGTGGCACCCATTATCATGATTATGGCGTACTAGTATGTGACAAACATATCAAAAGGCCTCTAAAATCCGCCTGGCATTAATGCCCGAAATTGGGGTATTAGGGGGTAAATAGGGGTAAATAATGGGTATTAACTAAATTCATAAAATTTGTATCTAAATATATGTTTTAGCACCTGCGGAATACATTAAAATTATTTGTATTAATTTTTCGCCACCCTTTCATTTCCAAAAGTGATAAAGAGGAAAAATGGGGATAATATCCATAGCTTGTGAGCTATTTGACCTAGATTAATAAAATTTGTATCTAGCATTGGCGAAAAAAGCAAAAACACTTTTTTTAAATTTGGCGACCTCCCTTTAATCGCCAGCAACAATTTTTTATATCAATTTTTAACCACCCTTTCCTCCAAAAAGTGGTAAATAGAAGTAAAATTGGGGTGATAACCATAACTTAATGAGTTATTTGACCTAGATTCATAAAATTTGTATCCAAACATACCCGGGGTGTTTAATATTATCATTTGTATTAATCTTTTACCACCTTTTCATCCCCAAAGCAAAAAATAGCATAATAACTACAAATTGTGAGCTATTTTACCTAGATTTATAAAATTGTTAGGGCCTACCTGGATATGCTTCACCATGGGAGAAAATGTAAATGCATTTTAAACTTATGCGACAACCAGCAACAAAAGGATTTGATGCTGTAAAATCACCCTTTCATCCCGAAAAGTGGTAAATAAGAGTAAGATGTGAGCGATATTTGACTTACTTAGATTCATAAAATTGTTATCTAGATTATACATTTTAGCATACGAGTGAAAATAATGAAACCGTTTTTAAAAGTTTAACAGTTTAAAATTTAGTAGTTTAATTAAGCTCTTTGAAATAAACTCGAATTAACTGTTTTATTATGTGATTAACAATCTACATTATACGAGAAAATACTTTTTGGGAATGCAAAGGTTGTTAAAAATGAATACAACATCATATACAATTTCGTTTTTTTGCGATTAAATGGTGATGGTTGGTTTTTCTTTCAATTAGGCCTACACTTTTTTGTTTGATGCTAGGACAAATAATATATAAATACCAATTTTATGAATCTCCGTCAAATTTATGGTTATTCTCATAATTTTTCAATATTTGCCACTTTTGGGACAGAAAGGGTTGTTAAAAATTGATATAAGTAATTGTAGTGGATTCCTCAGGAGCTAAAACATATGTTTAAAAACATTTTTTGTAACTTTAGACCCCATAGTTCATAAGCTATGGTTATAACCCCTCATTTTACCCATATTTACCTCTTATGCAGAGGAAAGGGTGGGTAAAAATTGTGATAAAAAATTGTTGTTGGTAATTGAGGGGAGGTCGACAAATTTTAGAAGTGTTTTAAACAAAATTATCCGATGCTAGATACACAGTTTAAGAATCTAGGTCAAATAGATCATAAATTATGGTTATTACCTCTATTTTACCCTATTTACCACTTTGGGGATGAAACGGTGGCTAAAACTTAATACAAATATTTTCAATGGATTCTGCAGGGGAATAAACATATGTTTAGATACAATTTTTATGGTTAAATAGTTTTAAAGTTATCGTTATTATTCCCTTTATTACCCCTATTTACCCCCTTAATATCCCCATTTCGGGCCCTAATACCAGGGGGATCATAGAAGACTTTTGATATGTTTTTCTATGTTGTCACAACAATATATGCTGAAATTTTCAGCTTGTTACGAATTTGTCCCAGGTCTCTATGAGTTTTAGACTAATACCCCTGGACTAGGTCAAGGTACAATAACATGACAACTTGGGACCTTGAGATCATCTATCTGCAACATGGAACATGGCTGTAATCCATCCAATTAATCCGGAAACGAAGTGTATGCCAACATGTCTAATTAGTACTTAATCTAAAATAGGTCAAAGTACAGCTACCATAATCAACCCCCTAGAGGTGTTGTGTGCAAACTTTGAAGACAATCGGACAAGTAGACTGAGATATGCTCCGGAAACAAAATGTGAGCACGCCGACGCGCTGACCCACGTACGAATTAGGAGACATACAGGCCTACTTACAAACATAATTAGGGGAAACACCAGTCAATTACTAGAGGGGGGGGGGGGGGGTTTGGACAAATTATTGATGTCTCCTACATAGAGAACTTTTTTTTTTCTCACTCTGCCTTAAGCAAAATATTTATTTCAGTCTGTGTGTGGAGAAAAATATTTAGTTCACTTTCTTAGAATTTGTTCTGTCTACAAAGCTGGATTACAAACTAGGCCTAGTATTCATTGTTTTCACAAATAAAAGGGTCATTTAATGATACCGATCCATCGAGCAAAGCGAGGCTCGACATTTGGTTAAAAGCCAATAAACGATGTTGCTCATGAGATTATTATTATAATTAATTATTCAAATTGATTATACAGCAAATCCTTCAGACAATCATCTATTTCAAGAAAATTGAGTCTCCGCTTGGTAATGGAATGGTGGTCCCTTTATATACATACCATTCATCAGTTCATACAACATTCAGTTATCCTGGTTATATTCATTTGATCAGGTCATAGTGCAATGAGATCAAAGCTGCAACTTCCCCAGAAAATCCGTAAATGCGACACAGTCCTGATTATCACTACAGTAGGCCTATATGGTGCCCACAACATTGTAGAGCATAATAAGGATATTGTGCTATACTTTAAAACAAACATAATAAAGAATCTCTGGGCAAACCCAGCAAACACGAGGCGTTGACCCATATTTTTTTAATGTTGGGCCGACGTCGAAGACGGCGGGCCAGCATTAAAAAAATATTGGGTCAACGCCTCGTGTTTGCTGGGAAGCGCAGTAACTGCCCCATTAAGATCCTTGACTGAGACTGGCCCAGGCAAAAAAAAAAAAGTTTTTTAATTTTTGTGCTGCGCATTCACCAGTTAGACATGGTTGTAAATAATTAGAAATCAGGAATTTCGCCTCTATATCTAGTCTAACTGGTGAATGCGCAGCACAAAAATTAAAAAACTTTTGCAGTTCTAGTCTATGAACATGTTTACATGATATGGTCATATTAAGAAGCCAAAATAAAATGATGATTTTAGCCTGGGCCAGTCCCTTTAAAAGTGAAAAGCAAATAGCAATCTGCCCAAATTTGTCTTTGCACGGCAGTGCTGGTGAACGTAGGCTTATCCCAGAAAACACGAGGCGTTGAACCAAAGTTGGTTTATTGTCGAGCCGCCGTCGCAGACGGTGGATCAACATTAAATCAACGCTGGTTGAACGCCTCGTGTTTGTTGAGATAATAGATGGATATAAATCAGGCATACGTACATATAGTAAATGAGACTATCTGTGATTTGTTATTTCTAAAAAATGTACATGTAAGCCAATATACCAACAAATCTATGCTAAATACATGCATGCTTTGAATACCTATGTTAAGGGTCTACGGCCATTATAAATGATTTACTCTTACAGTGCGGGTATCGACATTAGACGTCAGAATCTGACGTACATAGACGTCAGATTCTGACGTCTAAAGTCGGACCTATTTACACAATTACAGTAAACAGATGTCATTCTCATCAGGGGCGGATCCAGGGTAGAAAAAGGGCAGGGTCGTCGAAAGATAAAAGGGGCACAAACATATAAAATAAGAAGCGAGCGCCGGTGGCGCGAATTTTTTTTTGCTA
This sequence comes from Flabesymbios commensalis, assembly GCA_964017125.1. Classification (NCBI taxonomy): domain Eukaryota; kingdom Metazoa; phylum Annelida; class Polychaeta; order Terebellida; family Flabelligeridae; genus Flabesymbios; species Flabesymbios commensalis. The sequence continues at coordinate 42,005,070 of OZ024909.1, read as the reverse complement.
CTAAAATACCAAATATATACACAATTTCTAGGTATCTAAGGAATAACAAATGGGAAAATAACTAGCAGTATCATCTAATCTAATTATTTTATACAGAAAATTTTATTTCTAGATTTAAAAAAAGGCATTTTAAAGTTAAGGGGGGAGGGGTCACGTTACCCCTGTGGCCCTCCCCCTTTGAATCCGCCCCTGCTCATAATTTTATAGTATTAAACGGAAGTGTCAATTGGTTTCTAATGTGACGCCCAGCAAACACGAGACGTTGACCAAATGTTGACGTAGTGCTTTACCACCGTCTGCGTCGCTGGCCCAACACTACACCAGCATTGGGTCAACGTATCGTGTTTGCTGGGAGAGTCCACCATGTTTAGTTAGGACTGGCCGTTGTAAACGGTTTAGATTACCCTCCCCGATAAGGTTACTTTCGAGGGTGATCTGAAACTAGTTTCTAGTTAGCACCTGTAGTTTCAAATTATCCCCTCAATAATTTATGGCATTACTAAACTTCCGTTTGTTCTACTTCATTATAGTCAATACATTACAATGGGATTGTTTCCTGAGGGAAATTGTAATCTACATATAATTATTCGATAACAATAGCAACTAGCGAGTGCATTTTTGTCAGTGATAAAATATCATAACAAAATGCTTAGACCCGCATACCTTGGTCCACATAGACACACTAACACGTAATAAGTGTCGTTTTTATTAGCTGCAGCATAACCCCAGCAAACACGAGACATTGAGCCATTGTTGTTTAAATGTTGGTCCACCGTCTACGACGCAGGCCCAACATTGCAACAACAGTGGCTCAATGTCTCGTGCTTGCAATAACAATGGCTCAATCCATCTGCCAGATATTATATAAACAAATTTTAAAGTTAAATATAATAGAACTAGAAAGTCTTATTCATCCTTTTCATATATATTCATATATATTCATATATATTTCATATATATAGCTCCTGTGATAATGTTGTAGATAACAAATGATGTGTGTAATTATTCTTATTAATTCCTTCAATATTGGCAAATTGGCGGGCATTTTGGTCCGCTATCTTGTATTTCCAAAAAAAATGTTCGACTGGTGTGCGTGAAGTACACTATGTCCCTATCTCAGAGGCGCTGCAAATCCGAATCAGGCTGGTTATCATTGTCCGTTTGCCCTTCCAATTCGTAGATTCAACATGTCGGGACACAGAAGATCTAGGATGGGAAAGCTTCACCGAAATATAAAATCTTCAATTTTTTTCCGAAATGACTGTGAAGATTTAGATTTTTTCATCTCAAGAGGGATACAATTCCAGAGCTGGGGCAGCGCAACTGAAAAAGCCCTTTTACCCATCTGAACACTCTGCAGCTTGTTTATGTCGCGATTTGGGATGTTATAGAGGATAGAATTACAGTATTCTAGCTAACGCGACACAAGTGAAGTTGTTATTGTCTTAGTCACAGCCGCTGGCGCAAGCGACGTAAATCGCGTATATGATAGTAGCATGATCGACCGACATTTGATATTTTTCTTAAATTTGAAATCCTTATCAGTTGGTGTTACATCCTGATCAAGTAATTTTGTAGAGCAATATTTCTTAAATTTGTCTCGTCGTGATTTAATGCGGACTAGTATAAATTCTGTCTTGTCAGGACTCAATTTGAGTTTGCTAGATATCATCCAGTCAGACGTCTTGCAAGTATTGCTGGACCAACGACTGTGACATCTCAGGGCTGTCTTGGAGAGCGAAAGATATATCTGTGTGTCATCAGGGTACATATGGTGGCAGATGTTATGCCTACTAATCACACTACTTAGGGGCGTTGTATAGCGTGAATAAGAGGACACCGTATTCCGTCTTGAACGGTTCCCACATATAAGTGGGGTTAATTACCGTAGATATAATGTATGTTTATACCACGACAATAACGTACATTTTAAAAAGCTACTTCGAAATGTACATGTGGGCGTATCACCTTTAGCACCATAATTATGGTCTGCTGGGATGTGGATTTTATCACTTTTAATATTTGAGGTAAGACGCAGGGAGTGATAAGCTAGACCCGTATTATCGATATATCGCAGGCTTCGGATTGGTCGAGATGGTCAGCTCGACCAATCTGAAGCCTACGATATATTACTGTAACTTGTACGATAATACGGGCCATGCAGCTGGTGTAAATAAATATGCTTCTTGATAATTGCTGTGTTTTGTATAATGAGCGTGGTATGGATCCCTGTAGCAGCAGTAATCAGGTAATAAGAGTAATTACTCTCTTCGGAGTATTCACGGCTGACCCCGCCTTGTAACAGGCCTACATAGAGTACTTATATTATGGATTAACAAATTACGGAACGTGATTTATGTTAAACACATGAGGAAAAAACAAGTGAGGAAAACACATGAGGAATATATGGCAATTAATAACATTTTATTAAAGTTGACATGACAATTATATACACAACATTTTGGCTTAAACGGGGGTACTTGGATCCCAAGCCCCACCCCTGCATATTTATGGTGGGATGTGGCTTATCCCGGCACGAGGCAGGCAGGATATAACCACATCCCAGCACGACTGACATACAAAGGCATGACTTGGGGGATCAAGAAGTAATTGATATCCAAGCATCCCAAGGTGTTAGTGTTAGCATAGTGGATGGAAGAAGGGAGGAGGAGGGTAAACGTTTCTGTAGTTTTGACGTGCGAACGGCGACCTCAAGACTGAAATTTAGCATGTGCTCAGGGAAGCTAAAAGGACGCTGTGATCCATATCAATCTCGATCCTGATTGGATAATTTCTAGTTAGCTTACTGGGTTTCGCGTTATAACCCAGAATGCAATTCTGATCCATGTCAACCTTGATCCTGATTGGCTGATTTCTTAGCAGATCTCTTGGTTTCGCGTAACAACCCACAATGCATTTCTTATAGAATCCTGGGCCCCTTCCCTCTGAGATGGAGTTGCTGTCGCTCAGTCGCTCAGTCGCCGTGAACCAAACCTATGTGATGTAACACATAGATACCAAACACGGCTGAAGAGCCTGTTGGTATATATATCGTCGCCTCGGAGCTAAAGGATCCTATCTGCCACTCTGACGAGTGTCAGATAGGATCCTTTAGCTCCGAGGCGACGATATGTGTAGATTGTATATGGGTCAGACAGCCTGGAAATGTACAAATGACCTTTTAGGGCTCAGATACTGGGTTAAAATTTATAATTGCTCAAATTTACTTGTTATGCTTTTAATTCAGAAGCACAAACAGTAATCTAACTTACCATACCAATTATACTTCAAATCATGAAGAATTATAGTTTTTTCAGCATAGAATAAAAACACTATCATTGTCCATGATGTGCCTAACATTTTTAGGTTGCAACTATTAAAACCACCCTATGGTGTATAGATAAACGATATATGCCTCCCATAATTGGCAGTGATATATTATAAACTATCAGAAATAATCACTCGGAATTTTATGAATTTTGGATGAATGGGTCTACTTGTAAATGTTTTTTTGAGACGCAGTCTTCTTTCTTGAAATGCCGATATCAGCCTCTTTACTAGAATCAAATGCTGATTAATGACATACATTGTATCAGTAGACTCCCTGATGACATGACTGCTTCTATGACGCCTTTAGTCGATTTGTGAATATAAGAAGATGACAAATTCACCAATTTAACCATTTTTTATCACTGCTATGGCAACAGAAAATGTCGTTGAAATGTTAGCCACATTATGCATATCCTGCAATATCACCCCATATGTTTCAATTATCATAATGGATGGTTTTAAAAACTAATATATATACAGTCTAAACTTGGCGTATGAATAACGAAGATTTTAGATAACTTTAACACGATTTATATGAGTGATATACACCAAAAAAATGTATTCGTATATGTTGGGAAAAGTTTAAATCAATATTCTTTTTGTACTTCGAAACACTGAGCACTCACATGGGCATGTGAAACTGGAGTTTATCACTGTTAATATCAGCCGTTTTACGTCGTTAATACTTCACCATATAAGTTGAACCAGCGAAAGGCATTTAACTGCGTTATATTTGCCTTACCACTATAAATGATCAACAAGTAATAAAAGTTAGGCACATCATACAATCAGCAGAAAAAATTATCTAAAATAAATTTAAAATATCATTAAAATTCACGCTGGTATCCACAGGCAGGCTTAATATTGCACTTTTTGACAAACTTTTAAGAGAAATGGTCTACTCCATCATAGTTTTAAAAACTGATTTCACATTCAAGTGATGTGCCTAACTCAAATCTCAATAGCGTACACCAAATTAATAGGGATTACTTAGTTATTGAAACTATTCATATGGACAACACATACCGTTTATACAAATTAATCTGATTGTACAAATGTATACCGTAGTTGTCATTAATTGGGTTAAAAACATTTGGTGGTGATGTGCTTAACGAAAAGTTAGGCACATCACCTTGTAGCTAATTATTAACAAAAACGTAGGAAATACATGCTCTAAGTTCATTCTCTATTTCTGCAATGATATTTAATAACTCACGTAAAATATGTGACATCATTATGTTTACTTTGAGCATCACTAATTGTATTACAAACATTGATTTGTTTCCCAAATTATTCATTTCAGAAAAGTAGTGATCTGCGTTAAATATTTACATATTCTCACTATAATGGGATAATACAAAACATATCTAGGGCAGTTTGATCTATGAAAATGGCAGAAAAACACATTGAAATATATCAAAAGTCAATGTATTGTTGACAATCATGGTAATAAATACAGCCTGCAGAAAACGTTAGGCACATCATGTCATGATATCAAACATAAACATTCTGCTGGTGTGTGCAGCATAGACAAACAGAAAATACCCCTTTTATCGCTCAGCAAGGTCTTGAGATGATAAACTTTAGAACAGAAACACGAGAGTACTTATCTGCAAAGCTGTTTCTAATAGTTTGTTAAATTAATTGTCTTTTTCTATACAATAGTCTACAGTATGATGATACTGTGCTTAATCTTTGTGTTAAAAGTTCACATAGTTTAGATTTTTCTCACCATTGATCACTGATGTTGAATGTCTGAAGCCAGCATGGTCCATACCCAGTTTATTCATTTGAAAATGGTGAAAAATGCGCATCCGTTTAAACGCACCGTTATGTTAGGCACATCATGATTTGGTGGAAAACATGCAATTTGATATAGATAAATAACGCAATTTTTATGTCGATCCAGCTCATATTGGTATTCACAGGCATGTTCAGGCATGGCCATCAAAATAGTATTGGCCTGTGGTCTATTTTTGTCTAATACCACCTATGAAGCGAAAATGATGTGCCTAACTATTTCCCAGTATAATATATAATAGGAGTCGCTGGCATAGAAGACTATGATTTACTGTCATTTTCTGTTGATCATTTTTAATAAACACTCGAAGCTTTATTATTGGGAAGGCACAACTTATCTCTTATGTTATTTCTTCATCGCAGTATACACCATAATGTATTTGTTAGGCACATCACAAACAAATTTTCAAAGGTGGTATACATCCAGGTGCCATCCCAAAATATGTTTTGTGCAGCTTTTATTTATTTTTTGAATACCTTATATATGTAGCAACTATGGAAAGTAACAAAAATATTATATATCAAGCCTAAATATTTGTTAAGAACTTTTGAAGGGTCGTTTAAAAGTTAAAAGTGAGTTATTTGGACCCATATGACACTGTCAGACTGAAAATAAGCACCGACGAGTCGTGAAACACAGTGGAACCTATACATTTTCATCAAGCTAGATATCTATCGAATATAGTTATAGGTGTTTGAATGAGAAATATATTACTCATCAGTGAAGCTAAGACCAGTATAATACTTACGACCACATTAATGGGCAATTGTACATTTCCAGGCGATATGACCCATATATACAATTTAGAAACAACAACGGACGCCTTCAGGATAACATAAATGAGCCCAAGTAATGAAGAGTGAGTGAAGTCTGGTGACGTTAATGCTGGAGGGAGTGCGCTATAAACAATAGCCGCATTATGTCACATGATACAGACAACCAGTCAGGAAGAGTTTTGCAAAAGCATTCACAATAAAAATATTGACGCCTGGTCGGTTTGAAACTGAAGTCTCCTATCTGTCACTCATTAAAGCTCAGACGACGATTTGTCAAAATTTAACCTTTTACCCCTGTAACCGCCAATTTATTCAATCTGAATTTTCACCCACTTGAAGTTGTGTCTCGCTGACGCGATCCACAAATTCAAGTTAGTGAAAATTATTCAGATTTGACAATATGGAGGTCAACTGTTTTCAAATATTGCTGATTAATTTCACATTTGATCTCTAACATGTTTAAAAGGTGCTATTTAATGTGCTAATAAAAAATGAAAACCCGAATATATGCGGCACCGGCGGTGAAAGGGTTAACCGCTGGTCCCGATTATTATATATTTTTTTATTTTCCATCACGGTACATTGAACACCAACTTTTGAACATGATAAAGATAAAACGTGACATCAATCGGCAAGATTTGCAAATAGTTCACCTCCATTTTGTCAAATCTGAAGAATTTCAGTCACTCGAAGTTGAGGATCGCGTCAGATTTATCAGGACAGATTTTAATATGAATCACTTCTAGTTTACTGGCCTCAAATTAACATAAACTAGCAGGGATAATGCCAGCGTGTCATATATAGTTAATGTAATAGTACAATAACAAAAAATAAACTTGCTTATTTTAAAGTAAAATGCGATTGGTACTCATTTAATGAGCTTAGTTATTATTGTTTCTACACCGGTGCGCGGAGGGTTGTTTACCACAGCAAGCAATATTTCATCAAACTGTACCTTGCCCTGCAGATGAAATGAAATGAATCGGGCTTTAGGCCACCTTTGTGCACATATATGCTTAACTGGACCAGGAGAACCTCCTGAGGATGGTGAGATGATTGAGATTACACTGTCCTCCAGACACAGGACTCGAAATTCGCGCCCTGGCGGTCTGAGGCCGAGCACGCTACCTCTCGGTCACGGAGCCTCCCCACAATACTGACTTTCACACGTGGATGGGGAAGAAACATTTTTGTTTCTTTCAAACCGCCGAGACCGTGAACCGAACCCCGAACTCTGGCGTGAAAGGCAGCGGTGCTAACCACTACCCGCCCCTGCCCTGCTGATACTTATACCTGTTTCGTTTCTTCTGAGATATGATACGTCTCGTTTGGAAGTTTGCCAATTTTGTTTGTCTTTCCGCGTATTCTATTGTTCTATTCCAAAATACTGTTTGTTAAATTTTGTGGCGTCGGCCCAATATATACAGCAAATATCATAGCAAAGGTTTATCAACGTGGATGGTTTTCCCCCCGATTATGTCTTTTGTGTGCTAATTTACACGGAGCAAGTAATTTAGAGTTATGTGACATGCAATTTGACACCGATCACCGCTATCAAATTATCAAGCATCAGACTTTTTTTATCGAAACTCTTTTGTTTTGTATTGCCATACATTCCCTTAGAATGAATTTTACCCCTTTAGACCTACGCGATCCACAACTTAAAGTGGCGGAAATTTTGTGAAATTTAAGTCACAATGAATAGCAGTGTTTTAGGATTTTAAGACATATAGTGATAATAAGCAAACAGAGAGGTCACTATCTATAGTCAGCGTCAGTGCTTTAATTGGAGGATTTTACCACAGCCCAGCTAACACGAGCCATTCACCCAACGTTGGTTTAAAGTTGGGCAACCGTCAGCGACGCTGACCCAACATTGTGCCTACATTTCGTGTTCGCTACGAGGCATATTTATGACCGCCGCCGGTGTCTATGTGGTACATTTTTTTCTTTTTAAATTTCAAATTCAATATCAATATATCTCTTGTAGCTAATTATTATCGTTTATTGCGTTTTTCAAATTCTTCCAACCTTCCAGTGAAAAAAAACAAGCAGATTAGAGACCAACTTCTTTTATTGTTTATTTTTCTATGGTTTATAGAAAATTACAATAATTATTAAACGTCGTGATTCATGTATTTTTTTTATAAAATCGGATGAGCTCGTGTTCACATAATTTATGCAGGAATAACAATATACACAGTACACAGTAGAATGAGGTGGTGTGCAGAAAATACGGGACACTGGCCCAACGCTGGCTCGATGGTGGGTTAACGTCGAAGACGCCGGCCCATATTCAAGTCGGAGTCAGGTCACAGTCCTCGTGTTTTACTGAACTGATAAAAACATCAACAAAATAACATGGCCTACAAGGAGCCCCCAGCAGACAAAGATACATTGATCCAATGTTGTTTCAATGTTGGGTCACGGTCTGCGACGCTGGCCCATTATCAAGGCAACATTGGGTGAACGTGTCGTATTTTCTAGGAGTATTAAGCTGCTACTAAAAGCGTAATAATTACTATACTACCCGTTGTGAACCCATAATGTCACCCTCTTGTAATCACATTAACGTGAGTGCCACTCAATTAAGTGGCGTCTACCACACTTACATACAAGGGTTTATGTATCGCTGCTAGTTATGCTAATAATATTGAAGGCTGCGCCCAGCAAACACGAGAAATTCAGCCATTCTTGGTTCAATGTTGGGCCAGCGTCGTAGACGGTGGCCCAACATTGAACCAAGAATGGCTGAATTTCTCGTGTTTGCTGGTGACACACCCGCGACGACTTGCCCCAATTAGAAGTAAAACAATCAAACTGCTTTTGTGCGTGAAGTATACACTAAGTTCAGGTCATACTACCCAGGAACAGAACCAAAATTTGACGAGATTTTGGCTCATTAATGGGCGACGCTGGTCCTAACTTAAATGATAACTGAATTGATCATTTACTCGCTCATTCAAAATGCAACATTTACAGTTCATGCAGCCTGTCTAATAAGGCATCGCGCCTACATAATATACTAGAAGTTTGCAATAATTATGGATTTATACATTTCATAACATAAATTCAATAAAATAAAATCACAATTTGTCCTCCTGGAGTTAAATTGGACAATTATTATGCCACGTTAATGCGTGGAGCAGGGACAATAGCACTGATCTAAAAAGCCAAAATGCAGCATCTGCTTACTTAACACGTAAGCAGATACTGCATTTTGGCTTTGCACGGCAGAAAAGCAAACAGTATTAAAAGTGTATAAAATCATGCCAATAATGAGTTTTTAATGGGGATGCTGATAAAAATATATAGCCATAGTGCTGCGACCGACATATTCTACTTATTTTCACGAATATGAAATTGTGAATTCGAGGAAAGCACGCGAAGTTGACCCAATGCTGGTTTAAAGTGAGCCCACCTCGATGCTGACTCAACAATTAATTTTATTTATTTTCGAAATCGTAAGATTTTAATTTAGATCAGAAAAATAATAGTGTCTGAATGCTCCTCGGGGAGTTGAAATAACACACGAATAAACTGGTCCAGTGACCAAGGGATAAAATGTGAAGTTGTCTGAGAGGTCTGCAGTATTGATACTAAATTACATGTATAAGCCTGTACCATTACCTTTTCTACCTTTATTTGTCATTTTGTAAACTATAAAATACATCATCTAATCATATAAGAGGACGAGAGAGGCATATTCATGCGCAATAGAATGATCTAAAATAATGGTCCACGATGATGTAGTGAACAATATTTTTTGGCCGTCAAGAAAGTTTTATTTTTTCTTCATGAATTGCATAATGAAACAATAAATAATCAATTATTATTGTCACTTCGAATAATTACATATAGCTACAACAAAACATTATTATTAGCACATGGTTTGAGGAAGGCATACAATCATCAACTATACATGCAATTAAAAACGAACTCTCGTATATCAAAGGCGCGTATCACTGCGCTGTCATTATACAAACACAATTTTACGAAGTGGTTTAGATTTATGGCTATCAATTCCCATATCACTTCACAGCACTGGATGATATAGCAGCCGGCGTGATGCATACACCATTGAAGTGCCACGTCATAACTTTGCCCACTGTTGGATACCACAATATCACAAAACAGGCGAGACGATATAGCCATATAGCCACACAGACACGCCATCATTTCTTGGCAGTTTATAGCTGTGTTTTTTTTGAAATATTAATACATTTCATTTTGAAATAATTGTGTGAGGAAATAATCAATATGATCAAATCACCTCCCTTCATCGTGATTTGTGAATCGTGAAGGCAATTGGCAAGACAATGGAAGACTGCGATGGTCAAAACCACCCAGACACAATGACCAGTTGACAATGCTGGGCCGGTATTCTTGTACAAGTTACGATATATCGTAAGCTTAATTCGGAGTGGTCGAGATGACCATCTCGACCACTCGATATATCGTACTTTGTACGAGAATACGGACCCTAGGGAAAATCGGTGGGAATCGACAACTGACACTATACCTATGTGACTAGTCAGTTATGACATTCCATGAACACCTTGACATAACTACAATACAATGATACGAATAAAATGACATAGTATTACGGCGGTATGGGATGGTTGTGAACGAATGGCGATATATTTACATAATGATGGCAATGGGGGGGGGGGGGGGGCAACATTGCCATGATGTGGATGTGTTTTAGCATTCCTTACGTATACATAGATAGGGGACCGGAATTTTGCTCGCAATATGAATATTATTGATTATTGTCACAGAGGAAAAAAAATTTGTTTCGCAATTTGTCACATCGGTTTTGGTGGTATGCTTTTAAAAATACCAGAATTTCTTTCGTGCGATTTGTTAAAATGCTATTTTGTTTCTCCAGCAAATTATTCGAGGGTTTGACCACATATTGTGCCTTCTAAGCCTGATTGTGGTGACTGAGGAATACTAAACTCCATAATAACATTACCTAAGTAGCTGATTTTTGCACCGCACTCGTAATTGTAGCTGACACCGAAGCTATTTTATAAAAAGAGCTGTTCATGCTACCATAAATGCTACTGCATGCCCGGATCTTTGAACAGTTTAGAACATTATGCATTTTGTAACGCAGTTAACATTTTCATGATTCTACTGTTTAGAGTCGAGGTTCCATCTGGATATCAATGGTTTAAGTTATTGAGCGCAGCGATCGGTTACAAGGCTGCGATATAATACTTGACACATCAATTACAAAAATATTGTAAGATTACTTTGGAATCCCGTGCCTTATGACTCATCATGACAAGCACTTGATTATTATTATTATTATTGTGACAAAATGTCGTCACAGCCACGAAATTGTGCCAGAATATTTAATTTATTTTACGACACAGGCGCCACACAAATTTTTTGATGATGTTTCATAATATAACATACCTATATAATCAGATTTATTTTAGAGTTTTCGTGCATGGGATCATTTTGTTCCACGTCGGTGATCGTAAGAGACATTCATCCTATATTACTTCAACCTTTCAACCCGCTATATTATTCTTTTTCAATTTTCACCCCCTTGAAGTTGTGTCTCGCTATCGCGATCCACAACTTCAAGTGACTGAAAATTACTCATATTTGTTCAATTTCAGACCAAACATTTGCAATTTTTGATGAACATTAACCCTTTCACCACTAAAGCCCGTTTTTATGTGCTGAATGCTATGGCATTCAGCACATAAAAACGGGCTTCAGTGGTGAAAGGGTTAAGCACACTTTTCATTCCCGATAACATTGATTTGATCGCCTACTGAAACATGTTTTAAAGGATTATAGCCGTGCTTAGCGCTTATAGGGTTAACCCTTTGCCTTCTCATAAATCGCTTTGATATAATATGTTCAATATCGTACGATAACATTATCATGACATCTGCTCAGAGCAGTTGTATCAAGAAAGTTCCTAGTTCCAGCTGCACCGTAGCCAGGGATTACCACAGCAGATGATGGTGGTACAGATGAGGATTCAAAAAATTAATTAAAATCTGATATTATACTTCTCAATGTAAAATAATTTGTGCGGATACACACGTCATTAGCCGGTGAAGGGTTAATGTCAAGCCATGCTCGTCGACGCTGGCCCGACATTTAAACAACAAAGGTGAATGTTTCATGCTTGCTGGGATGACAAATCTGGCACTGCCACCCCGGCAGACACAAGACTTTTAATAAATGCTGGCTTAACGTCGCAGACGGTGGACCAATGTCAAACCAGCATTGCTTCAACGACGGTGGACAACGTTAAACCAGCATTGATTCAACGTCTTGTGTCTGCCGGGACCATTGTCTAAACGCTGGGTGGACATTGTACCGACGTATCCAGCCAGCGCGCGGGATAGAATTCCTAGCGGAGGTGTGTGATCACTGATCCAGATTGGCCACCGTCTCCAGATCGCTTTCGCTGCGGCTTTTCAGCTCGTCCCTCACGGCCTGGATGGCCTCCTGCACTGTGAAGTGTAGACTACCGGGATAGCGGTTAATATCGCTCTTTACGGGCGGCCTGTGGTAGTTGCCCTCCTGGTTTCGGACCACACAGCTCAGTCTCTCTTTGGAGCAGGGGAACCCCAAAAAATCGGACAAGCGACGCATCTCTGTGACCATGTCTTTTTTCCAGTTCTCGTAGTTGAGAACGTACACGGGTCCTTGGAAGTTAAGCCAGTACAAGTGGAAGTCTCTCCAAATCTTGGACTGTGTCTCCACGAACTTCTTCCAAACTGGAAAAACAAGAAAAAGGCATTTTGATTATAACTCAAACAGATTATTCCCATACTGTCTTGTCGGCTTCCTGGTAACATCATTTTTCAAAATACTGTGTCATTTCAAAATAATATGTCATTTCACACTATAAATGTCTTTAAAATTTAAAATAAAATTTTATGAAAATCCAGGTATTATAGCAATGTTTCTTATGAAAGTTTCCTATGAAACATCATAAAGTGTCAAGGGAAACAGCAATAGTTCAAGCAATAAGCAACGTTTCACTTTTTTTTCAATTTTAGAATAAATGGATTATTTGAATTTTATTGAATCAAATGACTATTCTCACGATGCATTAAAGCATCATTTTACATCCCTGAAAACAGTCTTAATTTTCCTACAACTAAGGGTTTTGGAACGAAAATTTCCATGAAACTGGTTTACCAATACATGACAATATTCTTTAATTTTTAAACCACATCAAATCATCTTCATCCACTACAAGTCGAGAATTGCGACAGCAATTCACGGCTTGTAGTGGATAAAAATGATAATAGTAAATTCAGGATTGAAAGGGTTAATATCACAGCTATTATTGGGAGCGAAGTGAGTGCTTAAACATCAGCATTTGCAAATGTTTGGGTCACAAATAAAACAAATATGAGTAAAGGGTAAAACGATTCAAGTGTGCACAATTCCTGGCGCTTTCCGATGAATACAATCTAACACTACGCAACACTGTTAAAGTTGGTCTCGCGCTGTAGGGGTTATTAGGTACACAGAAGTCATCAAACCTTGACATTAGCACCATCCGAATCATTCTATTAAAAACCACCATTAGTAAAAGTGAGAAACAAAAAGCCACAATGCCTGACATAATGTTAGCTGCAGAATTGCTAAAGCTGGAGTTCGAACATATTAAAACTATCAGTTGTGTGTGCTTCCAGAACAGCTACATGCCTATTTCTAAATTTGTTTTCAATTTGAAATAGCAAATGCGAGAATACTAACATTGTTTCTGGGCGAAACATTTGGCAAAATAAAAACAGTATTTTGTTAAAAATTAATGGAACCCAGGAGTGCACGTTAAAAAAATTGACATACCGGCAAAAAGTCCATCTGAGTTTTTCCTAAAACCTGCAAGGACAAAGTAGTTATTGTAGCCATGGTAACCCAGCTGGATTATATTGTGGTTAATAAAACATGACCAACAAATCCAGGATAGCTTTTGAAATAATATTGTCAGGTGGAATGCAGAAATTATGCGACCGTTCATATGGAAACCAGGCGAAAGTGGAATACTTTGAAAGTAAAAGAATTCTTATGGAATAAAATAAAGAAAATCGGAAGAAAATCAAGAAATATCTGGAGAAAGTTATAAAACGTCAAATATAGAAACTGAGAAAAGCGACTTTCAGGTTGACCAGAAGCATTAATAAGCGTAATTCACAAACATAAATTCACAGTGCAATTTAAGTTACTTTAAAATAATTTTATTTTTTAATGTTTCATAGATAAATAAACCTATTCTGGTGTGTGATTATTGCAAAATTGCAAATCAATAAAGTGACATGGTTTTCAGATATATAGCAGTTTCACAAATGTCGATTTACGCCATCTGCACCAGTCCAGGCACAATTCACGCAGAGCGTAGCTCTAGCGCCGCAAATCACATGGCGAAGTGAAGATGATTTACGCCTGCTTTTGTTATGGATGTCACATATGTCAACCCTTTAATCGCTAAATTAAATAATTTAAATTTTCACCCATGCACTTGGAAGTTGTGACTCGCTACCGCGACCCACAACTTCCAAGTGGGTAAAAATTAACCATATTATTATTTTGTTTAAGTTGGCGGCCAGACATTTGCAAATCTTGATCTTTAAACACTAATTTAATTTCCAAGAACTCTGTTTTGATCTGCCAATAAAACGGATTTAAAACGACTACAGTCGCGCTTAGCGGATGAAGGGTTAATCCTTAAAGCGCTGAATTAATTTTTGTATAAATCCTGGAGGCCAAAGGGTTTATTTCAATTTGAAAGCATCATAAATGTCTTGAATATACCTATGTTATGGGTCCACGGTCATTAGGAATATTTCTACTCTTACAGTGCGGGGATCGACTTTAGTCGTCAGAATCTGACGTCTATAGACGTCAGATTCTGACGACTAAAGTCTATACCCGCACTGTAAAGGTTAATGCACACGTTTCTAAACCTCAGGAGACTAATCACTAGGAGTCGCCTTTCGAATCGATTCGAGACATAACGAATAACGTTCACACATGAGAAAGACCAGGCAAATTGCAATCCGAAACATATGCACCGGCACATAACCATGATTATATGTGAGTAAAGTGACTACTAAAATAGTAATTAAATACTAGTGCAAATGATGATGTGTACAGTTTGAACATGTTTAAACATATAATTATAAAGACACAGCTGTAAAAATAAGGACAGTCAGTGAGTATACCATGTGTCTATAAGATCAACAAATTAAATTAATGAAATGAATGGGGTTTAACAGTTTGAGGGCAACATTAATGAACATGCAGGCCAAAATTGAGCCAGGATGACCTCCTGGGGATGGGGAGATGGATGAGATGACACTGCCCTCCAGACACAGACATTCGAGCCCTTGCGGTCTGAAGCTGAGCATGCTACCTCTCGGTGACGGAAACTTGAATGTCAGGGCAGCGTTCGAACCCGCGATCTCCGACTTTCCAAGCAAACAGCTTTAGTCACTGCATCAGGGCCCCCGCCCTTATATAAGACAACGTGCATTAAAAAATGGTAGCTCAAGTCAGCAGGAAATATTGGTCACGCGATGGAAAACTACCCGCCCTGCGATTGCGATGTTGGCCATGCATTGCTGCAATGTGAGGTTTCTGTTTGCAGGCTAGAGAACCCTTTCACCTTTAGGCTACTTATACATGCTACAGTACTTTTAGTATTTTTAACTGTTAGAATGAAGCACAAACCGTCGCCTTGGGGCTAAAGTGTCCTATGTACCATTAAAATGAGTGACAAATAGGAGGCTTTAGCCCCGAGGAGACGACACAACACAAAGAAAAAACAGGAAGTATAAACTCACTTTCGCTCTGGAAGACTGAATCTGGTACTCGTCCTACGGGTCCGATGTGTTGACGGTTGAACTCTGCCAGCAGGGCGTCGTAAGGGTTCCTCGTCAGGAGTACCAGCTTGTCCACTCTCAGCTTGTTCTTTTTACCGTACAGATGTGTTTTCACCGCCACCACAGTGTTATTAATGATTCCTTCTCCCAGCCAGCCATCCCTAACGTTCAGGTCACTGTAGTATACGCTGCCTGTGTAGTGACCTGGTAAACAACAAACACATACATGGCTAACTAAGCATGCTAAGATAGAACACATGAAGATTGACAAATGCTTAAAAATGTTTGTAAAATATCATTCAAAGGAATTGCAGACGACGTGCTCAATGTCAAACAAGTTTTGGTTGTTCGCATTGAATGGTAAATTACGTATTCCTTTTTTTTAATAAATTTCGCCTTTTTCATATCTTTGAAGTGACAGCAAAATATTATGGCTGCCAATAGTTTCCGTGTACACCCTAACAATGTAATTACATTTGAGAACTGAAATATTTGAAAGCAAAATTTACGTTTGACGCCCACCTGTTTACATTTACGATCGAAAATGTTTGCTATCACAGAGCGGAAATTAATGTAATATTATTCTGCCGTGCAAGGACAAAAGGTAGAAACTGTTCACTTTACAAGTAAACAGTTACACGCCTTCCGGTTCCCATTCATTAAAAGTAGTGATATATGTTGTTGTACTTATGAAAAGCTCTCGCTATCATTTTAAATAATACATTCTTTAGAAGTTTATGAAGCACGCCCAGATCTAGCTCTATTATATCTTATTATACACGTAAACGTCCATCCATTAAATGATCACACAATCAGACCAAGAGGTCCGTAGTTGCTGCATAGTAACCATTTACCCTCTAAGGTATCTCATTTTTCACATTTTTCGCTCCCAATAACAGTGATAACAGCAAAGAAAATAAATTAAAAGCGACTACTATATTCATGATCGGTCGTTTTGAAATACAGCAGCGGACCTCTAAAAAACAATTTGTCGTGGTTCAATGACACTCGTACCGACATTTTGATCGAATCGTAAGTAAGTAAGTAAAATGTCTCTTTTATGTCATTTTTCGGCCAGTATGGCCATTTAAGTGACAAAATATAATATTACAATCTCCTTTATTATATAGTAACGATGGTTCTATTGAAAATGATATACTGGTGGTGCGTGTGACACCTATTAAAACATTGAACTGTATTCAGTACTTTTGATAACCTTGGTCGAATCGTGATCGCTCGTCTTTGGCATGGGATTGGTGACACACCTATCACAACTATGCTAGTGATGACGTGCGAATGTTTGAGCAATAACATAACTGATAATATCATGACCGCGTATGGCGATCAGAAATAATTTAATAATTACATCCTCGTGAACTTCCTAAACGCCCTTTGTGTGAATTGTTTTCTATATTAGCAATTCGGTGTTGGAACTAACGCTAGTTAGAGAGTACGTATCGTCGCCTCGGAGCTAAACGATCCTATCTGCCACTCTAACGAGTGTCAGCTAGGATCCTTTAGCTCCGAGGCGACGGTATAGTCGTAGTAGTAGTAACTTACGTCACTTTTTGACCGTAGTGGTCATTTATGTGAATTTGGAATACGCTAAAACATTACAATGCGCAGATGAGAAATTATTGATGTACAGGTGATAACGAACCCTCACGAGCAAGGCATGGCCATCTTCAAGTATCCAGTTGTCTGCTAACGGCAGACTCTGACGGTCAGACCTGATAGGGCAAGATGGGCATGGCGGGTTATTCCGAGTGATGTTCTTCACTCGCTCGATAAGAGGTTCTGGGCTTGTCTAGGGGGTGATTAACCCCCAGCCATGCCCAGACGGAGATTTGGGTTTCGTTATTCAATTTAATGCTGAAACACTGTGGCCTTTCGCACGGCTCCGCTATCCTCGGGTTGGATAGTCTAAAGAGTGACAGTTGATGTGGCCCGTCAGAATAAACGGGCAGGCAAAACAAAGCAAAATTGACTTTTCAATAGATAGATTTGAAAGCCATGCTCTACCTGTTTCATAGACTGAATGTATTTTTTGAAAAAAACTGTATTATTTTTTATTTCTAGATATTTAATTTTTTTTAAATTTTAGTTATTTAATCATTAAAATTAAAATTTAATTAACGTCATAAATAAATGTAGAAAATACGCGGTGGGTCGGCATTCCGGGGTAAAAATGTAAACATTGTGGGCTACCGAAATCAATCATATAATTAGATACACCCTGTACACGCAGCGGGTTTTTTATATACCGCAGATCATACCAGCTGAAGACATTGCCTGAACGCTTGTTTGACGTCAGTATATTCTCGCACTGCGTTCAGAAGCCTACGATATATCGTAACTTGTACGAGAATACGGAGGCGACGTGAGAATGAACACAAACAATGGACAGCCTCTGTTTATTATAGTCACGTTATTGTTGGCCCGCAGTCACCTCTCATTATATTGGCAAGAGATGTCAATCAGGGGTTTTGTTGTCGCTTATTTTTCTGATATCCCAGCAAACACAAAGCATTTGTATACCATTTATACAATATTGGACCAACGTCGAAGACGTTGGTCCGACGTTGTATAAATGTTATACAATTTTTTGTTTGTTTGCAGGAATGACCTTGGTTTCCCCAATCTTCACATTCAATCGTTTCGTGGTGGAAAGAAAGAGAGGGGGGGTCGTAAATGTTTACAACACTGACGTAACTATAAGATAATTGAATAGTCGTGTTCCAACCTCTCTGAGCAGATGATATCACAACCACCCTCGACAGGACAGGATGATGTACTGCGGTCGCCTAATCAATAAAGGTTTCATATCACGCACATTTGACCTTCGTGTGCATCAACTTTTCAATTGGTGTTGTTGTTGAGCAATAAAATTGGAATTCAGACATAAGCAGGCTGTTTACCCAACTTGACATGGTTGTAAATGTATACAATACTATAAATTCGTGTAGTTGAATAATAAAAATTCCTCTGTATGCACCATTCATAAGTGTAGGCCCTACTGTCATTTTATAGTTATACTGTGGCAAACGTTTTTCGACCACTACAGCATTGTACAGTATAAATATGCAGCGATTAGTTATAGATGTTTTTTCGGGTACTAGAAGGTACTAGAAGTACTATCCCAGCAAACAAGAAACATTGACCCAATGCTATTTTGATGTTGGCCCACAGTTTTCGACGTCTGACCAACGTCAAAACAACATTGGGTCAATGTCACGTGTATTCTGGGATAATATGAGTACTCGTTGCATGGGGTGCATCAGCGAGATGCCACTTTAAGTGGCTGAAAATTTGGGTGAAATAACTTAGCGGGAAGAAAAGTGTCACATTCATGTCAACATCGTCAGCATAATGAACATAAAATGAAAATGTAATAAATGGGGTTTATCCTTAAAGCGCTTAATTAACGTGTATAAAACATCCAACCAAATGGGTTTTTATAAATTTAAAATCATCACAAATGTCTTATTCAGCTTTTTCCGATTCATTTGAATACCTATGTTACAGGGTCTACGGCAATTAGAAATATTTTTACTCTCACAGTGCGGAGATCGACTTTAGTCGTCAGAATCTGACGTCTACAGACGTCAGATTCTGACGACTAAAGTCGATCACCGCGCTGTAAGAGTTAAGGCCACCTTTGTGCACAAATAGGCTAAACTTGGCCAGGAGAACCTCCTGTGGATGGGGAGATGAAATGACACTGCCCTTTAGGCACAAGATTCGAAATTCGAGCCCTGGCGGTCTGTGGCCGAGCACGCTACCTCTCGGTCACAGAGGCTCTCCACAATATTGAATCTTTTGTCTGATAATGAACATGCAAGCTACAGTTTATAAACAACTGATAAACATGCAGTGCATTGCTTGAAAATGTACGTGCGGATAAACATTTTAAACCGTGGTGCAACAGTTAAAAGTGAGCATACACTTCAGGTATTGAACGTCATATAATCCGTTAGATAGGGGTATAGATAGCGTTCAAGAATGGTGACAACTTTGTAGGGGCCTACCTTTCTGGGAAGGTATAGCTAAATTCATCTAACCTTCATTTCTTTACAGCGTACGTAAACGTGTTCGTACGTGTTGTTCGTGCGTAAAGTATGATTGTTTGTGATTGTTATCTGTATTTCTATCTATATCTAGATTGGAATAATGCAGGCCTATCAACAATAACTGTAATAACAGCCATTCACAGTATCAAATCACAACTAAACCGGTACAACATGTACATATTTAGATCTTGGGACATGGATGTATCATTCGGTTGGTATGTTCACATAATAACTATACGGAAATTTGTACTCACGCAGTCCTATATGAGGGGAGGGTATATACTCGGGTGGGGACCAATTGTGTGTGTGTGGGGGGGGGGGGGGTTTGGGGTTTGGCCGCAGTTTATTGTCGTGCTATGACGTTTTTTCGACAGCCCTATTGCATCCAGGCTTTCAATCTGGGCGTCCATTGTCAACGACTCGCACAACGCCCATCCTTATGAATGGACGTCGTCGTGCGTAGATGAGTAGTCAACTGTGTACGAAAAGCGGGACAAATATGTACCCAGAAAGCACCACTCTGATTACAGAGATAGAGGCAACTTGGGTACAACTAAAACCAGAAACATGCCTATAGTGATCTATTGCTTTAATCATGCGTAGTGACCACACCCAAGACGCCAGTAAACTCAATATGTTGCCCCAAATTCGATTCATTATTGAGACAGCGTTGCAAACGATGGCCCAGCAGTAAATCAACATTGGGTCAACGTATTGACTTGCTGTGATACAATTGAGCTATACTCTAGCATTCGAAGGACGAGTTCATTTGTCGATATTTGTCATAGTATTCTTAACTTCGTGTTTGCGATCTCAGTCCTAAATAACTCGCCTTTAGAAAACATTTGCGTCTCAATATTCGGTACATTATTATTATTATCTTTGTGTTTCCAACCTCAGTCCTAAATACCACACCTTTAGCTGTGACCCGCGACTCACAGTTTTAGAATTACTCATATTTGTTTTATTTAACACAAACTATTTGCAAATAGTGATGTCTGAACACACAGAAAATGATTACGGCCGTCATCATCAGCAGGTTCATGCCATACGATTTGATTGTTCTATATAGAACGTGGACCGAGCTCAGAGGTTGTAGACGAATGGGAATTAACCAGATTGCTTTGTCTAGCGACGTAACTGTCAGTTCAATCTGGTATGGGGCCCAGAGTCGGCAGTAGGCAAAGTCTGCTAAAAAAGTTGTGTCCCATCGTCCCCTTGGATATGAAAGGGTGTATCTGCCACTTTACAAAGTGGCAGATACACCCTTTCATATCCAAGGGGACGGCATAGTTTTGTCGCAACTGAGGAATTGTTTTTAAATTTGACATTTGGCAAAAAATAATTCTAAAATAGATGATGCAGGAACAGAAAAAGCTGAAGAGCCGGTCTTCGTGTTGTAACCTTTTGACCGCTATTCCAGTTTGACCAGTGTTATTAGCCGATTCAATCACTGTTATTGGGAATGAAATGACTGTTTAAATGTCACCATTTGTAAATGTTTGGTCTCAAATTAAACAAATGCGAGCAATGTTCACCCATGCACTTGAGGTTGTGGATCGTGATAGCGAGCACAACCCTAAGTAATTTAACATTTAAATAAATTAACTTAGCAGGATGGGTGTTGACTTCAGTAACTTTGGAAAATTTTATTCGTGAAGGACCGAATAATTATTTCAGTCGACATCGGGGTAATATGATAAATCTGTGAATAAAGGGGTTGTTGATTTGAGATAACTTGATATATGTTAGGTATGTCAGGCAATTTTAATTGACCACCTTTTCCGTTCAAATCATATTTGGCGGTCCACATTACTAACAAAGAGATATATTCTTAGCAATTATCGTCACCCTATTACGCGATCATCATCTCTTTCAAATATTATTCTCATGGGGACATTTACTGTGGTAATTAAACTACCACTCGGGGTCATGGAGAGGATCATATATATAAAATTCACGGAAAATTAGTCCAGATCACTTTTTACAATCATATAATAGGAAAGTCAGATTTGTTTAGGCCTATATATTTATTAGGTGGCGCTATGATTGACATTATACATTCCTTAACTGCAGAACAATTAGCGGAAAGACGGGTAATTATCAATATAATTAGTATGATTATTTTAAAAATGTTTGGACGGTTTGTTCTTAGTTTTCCTATACCAAAACTATCTGCGCGAACGATAACCCAGGCCTACAATCAGCCATAAAGGTTGGACCCAATGCTGGGTAATGTTGGCCCGACATTAAACCAACACTGGATGATCGCCTCGTATTTGCCAGGGTAGCTCCCAGCAAATACGAGACCATGAACCAATGTTAGTTTAATGTTGGCCCATCGTCTTCGACTCTGGGCCAACATTAAATCAGCATTGGTTCAGCGTCTCGTGTTTGCTGGGATGGTGACCCTAGACCCATCGCTTACTAGGACATTTCAAATTGAAAAAAACCCTTTGGACTCCATGGGTCATATAAAAATAATTCAGCGCTTTAAGGATTAAACATATATTATTACATGAAATAATTAATACCGTGGGGCACGACTAATATTATGCTCTACATGTTTCTCACACTTATCCAAAAACACGAGACATTGACCCAATGCTGGATCAATATAGGGCCAGCGTCGTAGACAATGGACCAACATTGACCCAACATTGGGTCAACGTCTTGTGCTTGCTGGATACCCTCCGGCATCCAGGGTGCAGCGTCACCACAATAATATGACATACCACAAATGATAAAAAATTGGCTATACTAGGCAAAATGATTATAGTCTAATTTGGAGAGGTACAAACAAATGGAACCAAGTTTAATCACCAGCTAGCGTGGAGGGGAGCATACCATTTACATACGCCGATGAGTAATACTCGGTTCTGCATGAATAACGTTGGTTATCACGCACCCTTATATAGCCGATGTTTCACCCTTTCGACGCGGGGGCCGTCCTTATAGGTTAGGATCTGACGTATAAAGACGGTCAGTATGGAGACACTAAAATAATTGAAATATTTGTAATAGTCGTAGAGCCATAACATAGGTGTAAGGTATTCAAATAAACCGGAAAGAACTAACTAAGAAAAAAATATGATTTTAAAAATAAAACACCCTTTTGGTCTCCATGGTTTAAACAAAAATAGTTCAGCATTGTAAGGGTTAACCCTTTCATCGCCAGATTATTCAATTGGAATTTTCACTCACTTGAAGTTGTGTCTCGCTGACGCGATCCACAACTTCAAGTGAGTGAAAATTATTCAGATTTGACAAAATGGAGGTCAACTGTTTTCAAATCTTGCTAATTGATGTCAGATTTTATCTTCAACATGTTTAAAAGGTGGGACTTAATGTGCTAATAAAAAATGAAAACCCGAATATATGCGGCACCGACGGTTAAAGTGTTAAGAACAGGAGCATACTGGTCTTAAACATATTAGTTCAAACAATAATGGTAGCTATGCATTCATATGTCAGCATACGGAGATGTAAAATTATCTCCTATTATATCAATTTTTAAAGATGGAATTTCCACCACTATCAATTTCTTATCGCCATAAAAATGTTAAGATTTTGATTTGTTTTCCATTTATTTATTAAATTACGGGGTTTACAACCTAATTACTCAGTTTAAATATTTAGCAAAATTAGTCAAATCTAAATTACAAACACAATTTTAACACAGAGTTATCGTAGCTATCCCGCCATTCGCATTCAACATGCTCAACCATTCGTATCATGCATGGATGATATAAAATACGCTATTTTTAATGTGTTACGTTTTGTGTTGTGTACAATGTATTTCATGTGAATAACATGTCAGTACCTCATAAAAACTGTCACACAAGTTTTGTTTATCTCCACAATTTCTCCACCCGGAGATTGTAAATGGATACCCAATTCAATAAAATCATACAGAAACACCAAGAGGCAGTATCTGTTTATTTACAAGTAAAAGATACTGCATGTCGGCTTTGCAATCTATTTGCATTTATAATTAATTGACCATAAATTATTATAACCGTTCGCCTGTCTGAGCATGCAATTTATTGATGGAAGTGTATTGCATGACCGACTGCATGCGTATATAATCCGCGGAAATTGAATTGTATACCTGTATACCAGCCCTTAACTTACAACCCTTGCAATTAATAATTTAAATTTTCACCCACTTGAAGTTGTGTCTCGCTACCGCGACCCACAACTTCAACTGGGTGAAAATTACCCATATTTGCTCAACTTGCGATCAAACATTTGAAATCTTGCTGTTTAAATGCACAATTCATTTTCATTAACAGTGATTTGATCAGGTAATTATTTTTAATAAAACTGATAAGCCCTTACAGCGCGGGGATCGACTTTAAACGTCAGATTCTGAGGACTAAAGTCTATCCCCGCACTGTAAGAGTAAAAATATGTGTAATGGCCGTAGACCCACAACATAGGTATTTAAAAGAAGCGGAAAGAGCTAACTAAGCGATTTATAAGGATTTCAAATTGAAAAAAAACCTTTGACTTCTAAGGTTTTCATAAATCAACGTTGGTTTAACGCTGGTCCCCCGTCTACGACGTTGGACCAACGTTAAGCCAACATTGATTCAACGTCTTGTGTCTGATGGGTTTGATCCCGATGTGGATAGGGCTCAAATCTCCCCAAGACGAGGAATATCCTCCAAACATACTGGATCCTATTTTACATTCAACCATTTAAATGTGTGTACATTCAAAACACTTTTGAATTTGACATATTGTGTGTATGTGTATATGCGCGCGATGTCATCGCTGTTTAACAAGTGTTTCAATCTATTTGAAGTGAGCGATTTGCTATGTATAGATTTATCACTGTCGATAAAGCTACTTGGAAGTATACATCTGTTTCAATTATTCTCAATTAAAGTGACAAGAACATAATATGAGAGGCTTCAAAGAGCATGTTTATATTATATATTATTTATAAAGAAGCGCTGTATGATCGGCCCACTACAAGTACACGAAGATAATGTTGCGCAGGCAAGTTCAATTTTTTTTTTGTAAAAGTAACGTGACACAATAGTTAGATGCGGTTTTGAATTCCGCTTGGTGCAGGCGTTTCTCTCCTGTCAATGTCGTGTCCTCGGGCACACAAATGAATGAATATCTTTACTTTTTTATGTGACACCCCAGAAAACACAAAACATTTGTATAACATTGGTACAATGTTGGACCAGCGTCGTAGACGTTGGGCCGACGTTGTACAAATGTTATACAAATGTTTTGTGTTTACCGACAAATCGATGTGTCATGAGAAAATATATATAGCATCCGTAAGCAAAGTGATAAAAAATGTGAATGTGACGAATTTAGTTAATCGTATAAAAATCACGTGCTCAGCCAATTTTAACCCTTTGATCGCTAAGTGATAAAATTTAATTTTGTAGGCCTACCAACAAGTTGTCTCGCTAATAACGGGACCCACAACGTTACTCAAGTGGGTGAAGATTACAATAATGGTATGGCAAGATAATGATAATGAAAATGAGAAATGATAATGAAAAACATTATTGATATTGTATGATAATGAAAAATGGTCAGCGGCACAAGGCAGCCGTGGCGCAGGAGAACATCACCTCGTTAACCCTTTCAGCGCGGGGACCGTCTTTATCTGTTTATACAGCAGAATCTGACGTCTATATACCCTCATGACACCGCCTCGCGCAGTAAATGAGTTGGGCGGCCCGGTCATACCGGGTAACGTCTATATACGTCATATTCTGATGTATAAAGACGGTGACTCGGTAACATAGGCATTCAAATGAATCAGAAAGAGCTAACTAAGACATTTCTGATGATTTCGAATTGAAAAACAAACTTTGGTCTCCAAGGTTTATACGAACTAATTTAGCGTTGTAGGAGTTAAATTGCGATAATTATATTGCCATGAATAGAAAAACAACAGTAGGTGACTGCTCACTTGTAAAGTAGGCCTTATCAGTCACTGGTGTATGTCTTTATATGATAGTGTGCATTTATGTGCAATATGTAGCCGGATATAACCCCTTACAGCGATAAATTTAATCATTTAAATTTCCAATCCCTTGAAGTTGTGTCTCGCTAACGCGACCCACAACTTTAAGTGAGTGAAAATATATTAATCATATTATTAATTTTGTCAAAGCAAAAGACCAAGCATTTGGAAATATTGATGTTTAAACATTCATTTCGTTCCCAACAACTGTGATTTAAACGGCTAATAAAATGGATTTAAAACGGCTATAGCGGTTTAAGGGTTAGATAAAATAAACAACCAAATAAAATGACCACAAACCACGAGACTGTTTAAACATAGCGATTTCTAAATGTTTGGTCCAAAGCTATTACAAATAATTGTGAGTAATGTCCACCCACTAGAAGTTGTGGGTCACGACAGGGAGGAACTATAACCCCTTTAACCGCCAAATTATTCAATCTGAATTTTCACCCACTTGAAATTGTGTCTCGCTGACGCGATCCACAACTTCTAGTGAGGGAAAATTATTCAGATTTGACAAAATAGAGGTCATCTGTTTTCAAATATTGCTGATTGGTGTCTTATTTTATCTTTAACATGTTTAAAAGGTGGTACTGAATTTAGTTGAAAATTTTGTTAATGAATCGCTTCAATTAACCCTTTCAAGCCTGCATTTACCATTGTCATCTTCAGCCGCAAATTTCTGTCGCAATTCTCGACTTGTAGTGGATAAAGAACTTTATTGTCACATACTGGTAAAAAAGTTTCATGGAAATTTTCGTTCTAAAACACTTAGTTGTAGGAAAATTAAATTTGTTTTCAAGGATGTAAAATGATGCTTTAATGCATCGTGAGGGCTTAAAGGGTTAAGGGTGAATGTGTATTTACTGTAAGTTCGAAATTTAGGCGAAAATTCACATATTAGAATGCACAGAAAATGATTATAGTTTCGGAGATCTAACCCTTTATCTGCTAGCTTCTCAATTTAATTTTTCACCCACTTGAATTTGTGCCTCGTTACCACGATCCACAATTTCAAGCCAGCGAAAATTACTCACGTTTGTCAAATTTGAGACCGTTCTTTAACAATTCTTGCTAATTGACACTTATATGTTGTTTTTGTGTGGCAAGGGTTCCCCTTTTATACAGCGATCATACAATACAGCTGTGCAAAATATGCATTGATATATGTCATGCACAATCAAACCATATAAACACACACGCCTATATCACAGTGAACACAAATAATTTTGTATATCATTTATACAATGCTGGACCAACGTCGAAGACGTTGGGCCGGCGTTGTATAAATGCTATACAACGTTTTGTGCTTACTGGGTGTACGAGCTTTTACAGTGAAACATTCAAATAAAAGCTATACATGTGTGCCTGCATTTAACAGTTTAATACGGAGAAAGTTCTTGTTGATCATAACAACAAATGGACATATGTGCAGAACAGTCTTACTCCACTTAGGTTTAATTATAATTATCTGTCACCTTGATCATGTTGATGTACACAAAGTCTTCTTTGTCCTCACTATTGAATGCCACGTTGAAACTAACCGAGCATTAATTACGCTAAATACATTAATTAACACCTACAATGCCTTACTGTGTGAGCATGGCTGGTAATTGAATGAAGTATCGGCTACAGTGTAGTTTTTCATCTTTGGCAATGCTTGTGAAAAAAGGTAATATGTGACCCGTTCATACTAGCCATCCAGCCTCTGTTTGTTGCAATTATACACCCACAGAAGTGCGTTGACCACGGGGATCTCCACTCAGCAACGGTGTGAATGAACTTTATTCATCACCGAGTTTTATTTGAAGCTAGAGAAACATTGGCTGGGCGCCATTTTTAGATTGAAACGGGTGATCCATTAATATTCTAATTTGATAAAATAATCTTCTTCGGTTATTTGAGAAAAATAATTATTGAAATATTGCACTTCATCTTAATTTTGGCAAAAAAATAGACAAAGATGTTTTACCCATCGGGCGTAGACTTTTTAGTTATAGTAGTTGGGGGACTCATTGTTAATTAACCTAGAGTCTGCACTTAAAACAGTAGAACAGTGCACTATAAAAAGTGTAATAATAATATATATGACCTAAAACAATGATGGCACGTTAAAGGTTCGAACCCACAACGGTCACCTTCCAACAATTAGTGAGGCCAGGTTTTTCGGTTGCTAAACTTGGTTGACCGAGTGGTGAGCATGGTTTGTGCTCACTACACTGATTAAGCTGCTGGGTTGCTCGGCCCTAAGGATTATACATGTGGGGAAGCAAA
Organism: Flabesymbios commensalis; assembly: GCA_964017125.1. NCBI lineage: Eukaryota > Metazoa > Annelida > Polychaeta > Terebellida > Flabelligeridae > Flabesymbios > Flabesymbios commensalis. The sequence continues at coordinate 41,976,940 of OZ024909.1, read as the reverse complement.
AGCCCCGCTGCACGAACAAGTCACCTTGTAGCATGTGTAGATGGTACCTTCTACCAGTTCAAGGCGCTGGGGGTTCACATCATATGGTACCTGAAGACCCCCGGAGACCGACCTGCTAACTAACTACTAACCCTATCTCAAACCCCTATCTAAAAAGATATGGCTGAATTCTGTGAAACTCAATGTCCTTGAACTCCTTTGTTTTCACCGAGCTGGCTAATACAATGAAGTATGGGTGAGGGGACATTATATAACCTTGTTTTCACCGAGTGACGTCACTGCGTTTCACAGATTGAAGTATAGGGGAGGGGGTGTTATATAACTTTGTTTTCACCAAGTGACGCCACTGCGTTTCACAGAATTGCTGTAACCCCTTCACTACCATACATGACGGAAATTTTCATCGTCATTCGTCATGTTACTTAAACATGCATGACGGAAATTTTCGTCGGATTTACTATAGTCACACCAGGATCCCTGGATCCTGGCATGCACTTCGGCCTGGAAGTGAAGTGTTAAGAGCAGGGTCTGATATATGATCTCACAGTACAAGCAAAATCCCGCTAGACTACTTAGTCTGGTGCGGTATGTCAGAAATATGCCTAAAATTAAAAGTTCATGCCAAAATTGATTTTATTGTTTTTTTGACTTTATTAGGGGTCAAATAAGCCAGAAATATTGGGGTCCAATTTTTCCCGCCCCTCAACCTCGTTTTATGCCACATTCAAAATGGCCGCCATCGAAATCACATATTTAGTTATAACTTGGGCCCCAGCATAGCTAGAGTCACGATTTTGATGTCTATACCCATGTTTTTGGGTACGAGGAATCCAATAGTGCCCATGAAAAATGTGGATGTCTCTTAGATATTTTAAAATTAACGATAAAACACATTTTTGATACGTTTTCGGTCATTTTTTCGCGAATTCGAAAAAAACTAAAATTCAAACATTGAGCGTTGTTTAGTGCGTATTATGATAAACAGTACATTGTTGATGGTTTCTGAATGACGGGTGTTCCGTTAATGGACCCCAAATAGTTGACTAAAGTGACGTAAAGCGATTGTAAAGACTGAACAATTTCAATTACGATGTTTGATGCATTTATTTCATTTAAACATTTTACAACAGTCACAGAGGATAATTGATATTGACGGTAATGTGTCTTTTACAAAACATATTTGATAACTTTGAGAAGTGGGTGGGATGAGTCAAAGTTATTTGAAATAAAATAAAATTAGCACACATTGTGCGCAAATTGTGCGTTTCAGCAATGTTTCATATTTGCTAAACAAATGACCAGAAATAATCTTGGTGGGTAATTATGGAGCATCCCATCCATCAACTTTTATATCTTGTTTTTCTTAAATCCATAAATGATGCACAATAACAAATAAAAGGGGAACTTTTAATTCATCACAGCCTATGAGAGATATCAGAGTATAGAATCCAGCCATAATTGGACGGGCAGGGCCATTACCTTAGAGGATCACAGCAAACATTCAATGGCTTGGTTCATTTTCTTATGCGAAAGAAACAAGCAACTCACAACCACAAAGATGTTTCGCTAGGTATCAGTAAATCAGTTCCAATCTAAATACAGGAAAAGGGTAACGTGATATTTTTTCAACTGGACAACATAATTAAAGTCTGTTTACAAGAGACGCCTTGTAGCCTACCACAGATCATTAAATTAAGAAATATTACAAATGATGATTCATAATAAGAGAACAGAAAACATAATACATTATGAACCAAGCCAGTCATGTTAACAGATACACTTGAATGTGTTTGTATATTGTATGCTCAGTAGTAGATACATATGTTATCCGGTATCAAAGCAATAATGCCCGCGAGACAAAACATCAAGTGGTTGAAAATTTAGATAACCTGCGAGAAGTCATTCTAGAAAGGCAGAAGTCAAGATTGCTGAAAAAACTGATGAACACTTTTACTAAGTACTATGTATGTACATTGTCATCCAAACCAAGTTGTTTAGAACTGGTTCCCGTTGAGTTGAGTTCTCTGCAGATTGATGCAAGTGACACAATTATCAAACCATGAGAGTAGCTCATGAAGTCAGAAGTTTGTAAGATGTCCCAATAATAGGCCTAGATCTAGGACCGCTTTATTGGCAGTCCACGGATCACGTGTGAGTGATTACACAAGGGATGCTTCATGACAAAAGAGTAATACAAAAACCACCTCGGGCCTATCATTTGGTAGAGTCGGCACTGGGTACTATGGTTAATGATGTCTCTCTCTGGGTTACTTCTACTCTTGGGAGCATACTCTAGAACGCCTTATCGTGACCAGAGGTCGTGTGTCTAAAACTCTAATAAGTTGAGCTTGTACTAATTTCTCCATGACAGATGAATTCACTTTCTTTCTGCACAGGATACACTAGCAGGAGGGTCATTCCTCAACAGGTGTGATTTGAACCAAATAATATATTCTGGTCAAATACAGACAAATTCTGAATCTAATACTGATGCATTAACTGAGTAATTGGTGATTTGAGGCATAATTAGATCAAATATGTACTGCAACAGAGTAGTCCAAAAGTAATATTTTGTGTAATGCCACAATGCTATACACAACAGAATATGCTTGGGTATGTTCATTCACCGTCGGTGGAAGCTTTTACTTTGTTGCAAAATTAATATTGCTCAGTAACTTTGTCGAAAATTGTGGCATATTTCTAATTGAAATAGGTTTTTTGAAAGCTTTGTACATGGGCTTATCGCAGATGATCAAATATCTTTACCATTTTTTGCTAGATAACATATCTATCTATAAGTATTGAGCACACATGTGATCACCTGGTCACATTGAGAGGGAATAGACAAGGATATTTCTCTGAAAGACCCCTGCGAGATCAGCACGGTTCAAACCCGGGATGCGTGCATGAATGACGTGGCAGTCCGATATTCTATCGATGCGCTGCCTCTCCCGCCCTAAATTTGTACATCGAAAGCCTTGGAAGCATGAACGAATTTTGTATGTCAAGTGTACTAATCCTCAGCCCTAATCAGCTAATGATAATTCCAGCTTTACGGTGGCAACTATTCTTGTCTAAAAATCTAGAATGGGAAATGTTCACCTACATGAGCTACACCATATGAGAGCCAACCACATGTCAATGAGAGACAAGACCTGCTTTATCAGATGGCCAAACCTCCCACCATTAGAACAAAATGTGTGGGAAGTGATATATAGCATGTTCATTCCTGTCAGATGTCTTAGTTCACCTGCACCAAGGGTTGTTATTGAGCTCAAGAAATATTGATTCAAATAAGACTACCGTAGTACCAGATATAGTTAAAATGCTCAGCGTTGCAGATAAGACGACTCCTGTACAAATGCTACAGTGGGTTATATAACAATCAAACCAGGTAATGTAGCTTGTGTCATTGTGAACGACAGTCGGCCATTTTGAAATTTAAAAATTGTCAATATGGTAATATATAAATTAAAATCACTAAATTTAAACCTAAACCTCATTGTCTTTTCGATGAACCAAGCTATTGAATGCTTGTTGTAATCTTTTTGGCATCTGGTAATGCCCCCGTCCTCCTCCAATCTATTCCGCAATAACAAGTTTGTAGGTATACGCGATACAGAGACTGTAATCATTGCGCGGCCGGGCATCCTTGTTAGGTTACAGATTTATATATTAATACTCGCTTTGCATCTCATTAGAATATTGCCTTGACGCGGAGATTTAACTGTCAGTTTTTAAATTGTTTGTTTCACGAAATTTTTGATCTCAGAGTAGCCCCTGCATCTGGGAGAATATGTCAAATTATGACTGAAATTTAAACGGGGATATCTCTCATGGGCTGTGATGAATTAAAATCGCCTTTTTTATTTTTTCTTGTGCATCTTTTAAGAATTTTAAAGAAACAAATCTGAAAATCCAATAATTTTGCTGATGGGATGGATCACAATCGCAGTGATCATGATGTTTGATTCTGATCATTTGTTTGACAGCACATGAAACATTGCTGAAATGCACAATTTGCTCACAATTTTGTATTCATTTAGTATTATTTTTTAAATTGCGATCGGATCTTCATCCCTCCTATCTACTTCTCAAAAAAGTGTGTACTTTTTTGCAAAAGCACACTAGTTTTATCAATTTTCCTCTGTGACTGTTGCAAAATGTTTATTTGCAAATTAAGGAGATGTACCAAACATCGTTATTGAAGTTGCTCGGTTTCTACGTTATCACTTGTACGCCTTCTTGGTGGAATATTGAGGGTCCATCAACAAACATCTACCATTCCGAAACCATCAGCAATGTGCTGTTTATATTATAATACATTCTAAATAACGCTTCCAAAATAATTATTTGAAAATTTGAGTTTTTTCATATTTGCAACAAAAAATGACCGAGAACGCATGAAAAATGTGTTTTATATTTAAAAATAGAAATATCTACAAGACATACACATTTTGTATGGGCACTATTGGATTCCTCATACCCAAAAACATGGGCATAGACATCAAAATCTTGACTCTAGCTTTGCTAGAGGCCAAGTTATGGCCAAATATGTGATTTCGATGGCGGCCATTTTGAATGTGCCATAAAACGAGGTTGAGGGGCGGAAAAAATTGAACCCCAATATTTTTGGCTTATTTGACCCCTAATGAAGCCATAAAAACAATAAAATCAATTTTGGCAACAGAAATGGCCAAAATGACATACCGCACCAGACTAACTAGAGAACGCCCTCTGCTGTGGTGATAATATAAATTAATCATAATCTGCAAATAATACTATAATCTAGTTAATAATTTCGGGGGACGTCTAGCTTCGACCGCTACTAAATGTACCCCCTAATATTACATTCGTTTCTTTTTAAATTTATTAGCACATTATATACCACCTTTTGAACATGGTAAAGATAAAACGTGACATCAATCAACAAAGCATCGAAATCGTTGACCTTCATTCATTTTGTTACATTTAAATAATTTTCACTCACTTGAAGTTGTGGATCGCGTCAGCGAGATACAACTTAAAGTGGGCAAAAATTTCAATTGACTAATTCAGCGATTAAGGGGTGACTGTCGACTTATATTATAATAACGGGTTTTATCGGTCGTTCTGCAGCTGCGCAGATCAGATATAAAAATGGCACTACAGATGCCGTTTTGTGTTTATTTTTTTTCGTTGTTTTCATTGAAATTTTTAAATGAAAAACGACATAGTGTAAAATAAAACTATTAACCTTCAAAGCGACGAAATGTTTTTACATAAACCAAAAGACCAACGTTTTTTTTTTCAATTAGAAATCATCATAAATATTTTGGCCAGCTCTTTCCGTTTTATTTGAATACCCATGATGGGTCTACAACCATTACATAAATACTCTTTCAGTGACTTTAGAGGTCTTAAGTCGATCCCCGTCCTGAGAGGACTATAATTTACCCTGATGACATCGCAAGGCTCTGTCACAGTGACATCCATTTTTAAATGTAATAGTTCTGATAAGATCAAAAGTTTATGCCTGCTGAAAATTGCCTAGTTTTCGTAGGCACTTGAAATATTCGTGTCAATTTCATGGCATCCGAGTTTTTCGGTAGGCGGCGCGAGTGTCGTTTTTACACAGCTGGCTGTGGAAACAAAATGACGGTCGATGTGACTGGGCCTCGCGCAGTAAATGAGTTAGGCGGCCCAGTCATACCGGGTAACTATAATTGTCAATGCGACAGATATTTTGGCCGTCTGTATATATATATATAATGAGTCAGTAGGAGTGTAGGGTTGAGGTGATCAGACGACGTTACATCGTTCGGAGTAGGCCATGCTTTTGAAGGTCGTAGATGGTATGGCACACGATGACTGCGCCAGACTTGATAGCTTAGTACCAGGAACTATATATCGAGTTTCTGTTAGAACTTACTATAAGTAGTCTTACAGTGACCATGAAACATGTACCATGAAAAGTACGACCAACATGCCCATCCGTTTTAGGTGCGAATGCCAAATGAGGAGTGATTGCCCTGGGTCAGCTACCCCACCCCCTGTAGACTTGTCAAGCAGATACTCTTTCTAATATGGTGTCACGTGTTGTACTCTATCTATGATGGTGTCCTGCTGTCTAACGAGCCGTCACCAAACGCATAGGACACCCCGTAATTTAAAGTTTTCGCTTATTTAGCTATTCTAAAAGTGTTCTATTCTTTGGTTGGATGAAACAATTTGTAAAATTCTGTCAAAAAATGTTGTTTTTTTCACTATCCGTCTTCCGTGTATGCGATGCATTAGTGTCACAATTTATGAATTCGAGCGCTATTAAAGTTTCGCGAATAGATTTGGCGCACTATCGAAGTGTAGAGATTTATGATTTCGCGTGAGAGCGAAGTTTTGCGAATTATGATTTTGCACGCTATCAAAGTGTCACGAATTATAATTTCTCGCACTATCAAAATGCCGCAAATTATGATTTTGTGCGTTATTACAGTTTTTTTTCGCAGTTCAGTGGGCAACCCTCCAGCATTTAAACGCGAGTCATTTATTAAAAACGATTTATCACACAATGTCCGGAGTCGCACACTGCTGTACTAAAACAAGAAGCAGTATCTTCTTAGGCCTACTTACTGGCTACTTTTAATGTAGACAGCGTCTTTTCAGCGACACAGAATGATTAAAATATAATCATATGTAGTATAAAAGATTTCAAATAAAGCACCACCATTTTACTGTTCGAAGTCAAAATATAGTCACTACTTGAAAGTTATGGCTTTTGACTTTGCACAGCATTATTGTAAGTGACATAAATGAGAAATTTTGTAATTTCCTGAACTCTCACGAGGGAACGCAGTGAGTAGTAGGCCACTACAGTACAGCTGGGTTCGTACGTATTATCGTACAAGTTTCGATATATCGTAACTTGTACGAAAATACGAGTACAGTCGTGTGGTGTGGTACGTGTTATATCGTACCTCTTCATGTATCATCTGACTTCATGTATCATATATCAGTCTGCAATGTGGCAGTATAGGAATATAGAATATTCAAGTACATAACTGTTTGTTTATGGTGGTCATCGCGAAGGTTCAGCGTTACGAAATGTCAGTGAGCCCATAAAAACTATGTGATTTGTTATAACTAACATGATAGAGCTTACGTCAGTCTCCATCCTAACTGGCGGTGATGCTTATTGGAATCTGGACACAGGATAAAAGATACTGAAGGCCCAGTGGGGTGGACATGGTTGTTTCACACATTTCTCAATAATGCTTTTAACCCTTTAACCGCCGAATTATGCAATCTGAATTTTCACCCACTTGAAATTGTGTCTCGCTGACGCGATCCACAACTTCAAGTGAGTGAAAATTATTCAGATTTGACAAAATGGAGGTCAACTGTTTTCATGTATTGCTGATTGATGTCATATTTTATCTATAACATGTTTAAAATGTGGTAATTAATGTGCTAATAAAAAATGAAAACCCGAACATATGCGGCACCGGCGGTAAGAGGGTAAAATCAATGTCATTTGTGTGTACATATGTACTGCCGTGCAGAGGCTTTACAGAGCAGTGTAGAGGTTCAGTACTTTAGCCGTACTTTCACTTGAATTCGTTCACGGCTGTTAATACTAAGTTTAGAGCCATGATTGTTTTAATGTTGGACTACCGCCTACGACACTGTGCCAGCATTGAGACAATATGGGGCATAGTAAGTTTAGCTTTCAATGTGCACATGACCTTCTGTTGTGGCTCATTTGGTTTTAATGTCGACTGCCAACCTGGAGGAACCAGACTTGAGTCACAATCAGATCGGATACTAGCCTATTGATATAGCAGTACATAATAACCCTTCCAGCGCGCGGACCGAATTTAGACGTCATAAACTGTCATCTATAGACGTCAGATACAGACATCTCGTCTAACGTCGATCCCCACACTGAAAGAATTAAAATATTTATAATGACCGTAGGCCCATAACGTATAACGTCAGAAAAAGATGACTAAGAAATTTAAGATGATTTCAAATAGAACAAAAACTTTTGGTCTTCATGCAAGTTTATCCACAACTATTTCAGCGAAGTATGGAGGAGACGGATTTTTTGTAGGGTTCGAATGTGTCCCTGTACATAATCAAATAAAGTGATTGTTAGAGCGCAAATGGGCTAACCCTATTAACAATACTAAAACTATTGGTAAATTCTTATACAGCGCACATACAATGCTCTGTGCGCTTCACACACATTACCCTCGGTCACTGGACCTATTCATCCATATACCATTTCAACTCCCTATGGAGCAGACGGCAATACAAACATTTCGGCCTCTGTGAACTTATCGTACACATTGACATCTCGGTCTTGCCAGGTACTCATTATCATCTGAGTGAAGTGAATCGCGTGAAGGCCCAAGGACACATAATCAAAACTACGATGTCCCAACGTCCCAACGTTGAGAGGGATAAAACATGCCATTTCTCTGAATACCTGCAACAAGCAGGGATTGAATCTGACGGCAGCGGCTTTAAAAAGCACTACGTTCTAACTATTGTACAACGTCCGCCTTTACCATGTTTACCACGGTATGTTTTTTCATTTTCACTCAGCCTGGGATGTGATGTGTCGCGATACTCGATTATAAAATACTTAACCCTTAGAGCACTGAGCTGAGAAATTTCATTTCTCAGCCACTTGAAGTTGTGAATCGCTACCGCGATCCACAACTTCGAGTGACCAAAAATTATTTGAATTTGCTAAATTTAAGTCAAAATGTATATGATTATCACAGATTTCAGACATAATCAATTTCTAAAAGCTCGATATATCGCCCCCCTCGGGTATGAAAGGGTGTATCTGCCACTTTGTAATGTGGCACATACACCCTTTCATACCCAAGTGGACGATATAAGGCCATCAGAATATTAGAAAACAATAGTAAAATCGACATTAGTGTTCTAATTAATTATTCAATATACTAGTATCAAAATATAGCTTATAATTACTGTCAAAATTTAACAGATTATACAATTTTCTAGTGAACATTTTTTTTCTTGATATAACAGCAAACAAAAAACATTTGTATAACATTTGCACAATGTTGGAGCAGCGACTCCAGTACTTACTGGGTTGGGCAGCTAAGTGGTATATGGTATTAGTTTAACAGGTCAGCGAGTGCGGGGACTGGCCAAGCCGGCTTCACCCATCTTCATATATCAAGTTGTCTGCTACCAGTGGTCTGACTGTCAGACCTGATGCGGCAAGATGGTTTAACGTTTACAGCGTTGAAATATTTTATGTCATCCAAGAGAACAAAGCGTTTTGATCAATTTGAAATCATCATAAATGTCTTAGTTATTTATTTCCGTTTCATTTGAATACCTATCTTATTATGGTTCTATGACCATTGTAAACATTTTACTCTTTCAGCGTGAATATAAGACATTACGTCAGAATCTGACGCTCTCAAGTCAAAAGTCGATCCACGCGCTGAAAGGGTTACTCTCCACTTAGGCCTACAATAACAAAATGTTAACCCTTCAACCGCCGGTGTCGTCCATATTCGTTTTTTTACATTTTATTTTATCACATTACATATCAGCTCTTAAACTTGTTAAAGATGGAAAGTGACATTAATCAGCAAGATTTGAAATTTTTTGACCTCCATCTTGTCAAATCTGAATAATTTTCACTCACTTGAAGTTGTGGATCGCGTCTGCGAGACACAACTTCAAGTGGGTGAAAAGTCAAATTGAATAATTTGGCGACTAAAGGTTAAATCTGAGGGTTTTCGACCGGACGGGAACATTTGAAAAAATGATTATCATCACCTGGTAAAAATACGTATATTTGCTGTCGATTCCGAACAGTCACAAAATGCTATTTAAATTTTGACCCGCTAGTTGCAATTTTCAACGGACAAGATAGTAATGACTTTGTTATGTTTTATGGTGAAGCCATTTTTGCTCAGCAAACAGGAAAAATTAATTTAACGTTATTAATCATGCTATTGTCATTTTTTAAAGAGTTTATACTATTAGAGGATGTCAAAATGATAAATCCTATCTACCAAGCTTCGCAAATAGAAATAATTATGTATTATTACAAAAAAACACGGCGCTTATAGCTACAAATCAACCATATGTGTTGTGCAAAAGGAAAAGGCAGCAGCTATCCATTTATAAAGTAGCAGTTCCTGCTATGTGACTTTGTGCGACAAAATTATTCATCACTAAACATGCTGAACATGAAAATCACTAGAATTACGTGTATATGTAAATAAAATAGAAACAACACGATACTGAACAGTCGCCATCGAATAGAGATTTAGATTTAAATTGGATCCCTATATAATAAGTGCTGGAGTTGTGTATTCCTCTTTAAACGAAAATTTACGTCTACCATATTTAATGAAACATCGACATACTGTATTTTCGAGTTGAACATGCAGCATACAATATTGTGATACAAAGGCAAACAGCAGTAACTGCTTACTTTTTAAGTAAGCCGTTAGTGCTGTTTGCCTTTGCACGTAGCTTCACGGATGTGTGGACGCAATCAACCCGTGTCACTGTGCATGAACAGGGTGGCAGAGTGCACGCAAGGTCCGGTACTTTTAGAATGCAGCGATAACCAATATCATGCTTGGCATGCCTGGTATAGTCACCTTGGTAAACGCAGCAAAATTATACTGTATGCTAAAAATTATTTACATACGTTTATTTTCTTATAATCTATGGTCTGTTCCATTCTTCCATTGCTTACCTTATATTTTTCCTGATAAACTGATGCCATCCAAGCTTGTCACCGTTTATCAGCTTATAGATATATTCAGGAAATATTACTAGGCCTATAAGCTTTAGTTATTCGCGGACAAATAACATTTTCAATTTCTATTACTTCTCGTTTCGATCTGGAATTGAGCTGTCTCCGTAATCACCAATGGTGATTCTCTGAATGAATTCGACTTTGAATTGTTATCGGATACAGATCGCCCCTAATTATGTAACGGATTGTCCCTTGGTCCGAGACAAACCTCTGGTAAAAGTTTCATTATTTTGCAACTAATCCTGCTGACGAAAGACAGAAGGACAGACAGACAAACCAACACGAACAAAAACATAACCTCATTTGGCGAAGGTAAAAAGGATGGACGTGTAAAAAAATGTATAACACTGTATGTACATGTTATAGTCAGATTGTTATAGTCAGATTATGGTAGTACTAACAAGTTAATCATTGCGGTTTCTGGAATGTTGGCAGATAATCACATATTGGCACGAGCCTCCTGGCTCAATATAATGTTAGTTGGCAGTACTGACCCACAAACGGGCGTACCTGCTTACTTTGCAATTCGCAGATACGGCTGTTGGTAATTAATCTGTCGAATACTCAGGCTTCCAAGTCACTTAGTGGCACACGTATAGCGTTTGGATTAACGCCCATGCCTTGTGACCGATAGTATTCTTCGAGCATCTTGATGGCTGGTGGAAATATAGGGTCAAATAATATCTTAGTTAACTGTTAAAACATATTATATGGGAATAGTTTCCATCGGATCCCTCCGTCATTCAGTTATCACATTTAATAACGCATACTGAATGACAGAAACCTTTATTATCGACCAGGGGTACATAACAAAATAAACTCTTTCCATCAATATAAATACACGCAAACGCATGTAATACACCACTTTGTTGTTACATTATTATGATGGCGCACGCTATATTGACAGGGTCACCCTGTCAATAGCCTTCGCCATAAACATAATGTAATCCAGATAATGTTTAGATTGTGTCTTAGTGCATATAGCGTCTCGTGTTGCTTGAGATGTGAAGAAAACAAGACTGCATCATGCTCATCCTCACTAAGTAGTCCTTAGCTCTTTAACCACCGGTCCAGATAATATCCGGAGTTTTCAGGTTCTTTATTAGCACACTAAATGCCAGCTTTCAAACACGTTGAAGATATAACGTGACATCAATCAACGTGATTTTAAAATCGTGGACCTCTATTTTGTCAAATCGAAACAATTCTCACTCACTTGAAGTTGTGAATCGCGATAGCGAGACACAACTTCAAATGAGTGAAAATTCCAATTAAATAACTCGGCTGTTGAAGGATAAAGCGCGAAACACGACAATGGTCGTTTTTAATCCCTTCTTTGTTTTACCCCTAAAGGTGATAATCGCACACTTTAATGTGCACCCACAATATCAGAATTAGCAGAGCTGATGAAAAAAATGTTGTTCTGTTATGTAAACATAGTTTAAAATATATATAGATTTTTGAGAAAGTCTGAAACATCATTGTGTATCTAAGCATATCTATAATATGATAAGCTGGCCCCTGGGATAAAGCGGGGCTAATTTTGTACCTTAGCAGGGGTCTCATGACATATTCTACTCATCATGGCTATAACGATATAATTATTATGTATGTCAACATTATTATCTATGCTTAGGTGAAATAAATACTTGATTGCTTGCGAGTAAAATATTTATAATTGTGGTAGAACCATAACATATAGGTAGTCAAATGGAGCAGAAAGAGCTAACTAAGACATTTATGATGATTTTAAGTTGAATAAAGCCTTTTTGTCTCCATGATTTATTTAAAACAAATCAGCGCTTTCAGGGATAAAGTTTTTTTTACCTGTAATTTGCTGCATCAGATGTCTGGTCCAGGTGTTTCCGGATCCGGGGAAGCTGGCGAGTCCATACACAGGTCTAGAGTCATTGTGGATAAAGGAGAGGGTGACACACGGGCTGGAGTCGTTTTTATCGGGGACTATCCTCGCCTTGAACAGTCCACTCTTATCGTCATTTTTGACCAGGAGCACATGCCTGTCTGAAAACTCATTCAACTCCAAGATATCCTGCTTGACATCAGCTTCAGACTCATTTAGAGACACTATTTGTTTGTCCTGCTGTTTTTTCACTCTCTCTTGTATCAGGTTTTGTAACTCTTTCTGGTCTGGGTATTTGTTCTCCTCTTTTGGGAGTACGGGGGGATTGTTTATGAAGAAGTTGCTATTGGCGGGGTCGTTGTTGGGCACGGCCTCGTATACTGTCTTTTCAGGAGCCATGAGCTGTCTCTTGGACATTTTAATCTCTGCCATGGCAGCCTGCTGCATGAGTGACTGTAAGTCATCCGCGCTGTCTGTCCGTCTCAGCTGCTGTATGTATTCTAGCTCTTCTTGACTGATGGTTCTTCTACTTAAGAAGCGTTCATACTCTGTGGTTGTCACGTATAACAGGAACACTGTGGCCAGACAGGATACCATGAACACGCGGATAGCGCCGCGTCTACCGAACAACATGATCACTGCTCTCAATATGTCTCAACGGAAACCGAAACGATCAGCTTCGCGAAATGTATGTACAGATGTGTGTCAAGCACGCGAACCCAAACTGTTGTTTGTGTAGGATCGCGCCAGGTAAATGAACGGCTCGCTGCTTGTCAAGTGAGCTCTGTCCAGTCCGGGGTGGCGGAGTGACGTGAGTAGGAGATCTGGATGACCCGTCAACGTGGTGGTGGCAGTTATTATACCACGGCCACCTTGGTTCACTGCACACGGTCAAGATGGTGGAGCTTGTTGATGGTTGAACGGTCGGCTTGTCACGCCTTGTGACACCACGCCTCGGGTCCCCTGCGTGACACTGTCATGATCTCTGACGTCAACACACTGAAACATATTATGTGTACATCTAATTGACAGAAATCACGTATCATTAAAACAACGGCGGCATAATGTTTGGACAGGAGGGTATTCCTCCATGTATTTTAACAAAGAAGCCGTTGTATGTATGCTGTAGGCTCGGCTTTCCATGAAATGACGTCGCTGTGACGTAGAATCATCCAAGCAAACACAAAACATTCGTACAGCATGTGCACAATGTTGGGACAGCGTCGAAGACGTTGGGCCGACGTCGTGCAAATGTTTTACAAATGTTTTGTGTTTGCTGGGATAATGTGCATTTACCATTTAATAGTTGGGTCAAATTAGGGTTAATGTTCAACACGTTGTCCCACGTTTGTCAACATGTTATTTTGCTGAGAGATGTTTTTGAAATTTATAATATATGAATGAAAAATTGTGCAGGTCACTTTCGGTCCAAAGGTCAATTACTTGAGGACATCTTTTTGCATGTAGCATTTTGTACACGCGTGATCTCCACAGAGGTATCTTGAGATGACCTGAGACACCTCAACCCTTTAGCCGCCGGTGACTATTATGTTATTCAAAAAAATATATTATCACCTTAAATGACATATTTTTAAAAGGTTGGGTAAATCGTGACGTCAATCAGCAAGATTTGAAAATAAATGACCTCCATTTTGTCAAATCTGAATAATTTTCACTCACTTGAAGTTGTGAATCGCGTCAGCGAGACACAACTTCAAGTGGGTGAAAATTCCAAATAAATGACTTGGCGATCACAGGGTTAAAAGACAATCCAAATGCATCAACACCTTTTAGAAATATTTTGGTTTGAACCGAACGCTTCTGGTCTGGAGGAAAACAAGTAAGGTCACAATCACTGTACTCCCCATTGTTCTCATTTTTTTTTAAATTTGTATTTTTCTTAGATTTCAAAGTATATGGCTACACAGCTTATTGTTGCAAATCGTAGTAAGATTTTGTAGTAATTTATAGACTAATATAACGTTTAATTCTTTTGTTTCAACTTGCTTACGTGGTAAGAATTTTTGGTTCATAAGCCTCTGTTGATTTACTTTTCAGTCATCAACACTGATCGGGTTCTGTTTTTGTGTTTTAACTAATCTTTTTGTAATGTTTGCTTTTGTTGTTTTCTTTTCACTCTATCTAATAATATTCTTTTTACTACTTTAACGACAATATTTTACATAATTATAGCCAATATCTTCCCGAGCTTGATAAACGTTCCAAAGATTTAATGTAGTGAATGCAATATAATCATTATAATACGTACCCCTCCAAACCAAATCAGGAACAATGCATATTGATCAATTTCAATTTAACCGGCATAAAAATCAAAATATTACTGCATGACAATGTATTTTTAATAAAAAGGTCAACAGAAAGGTCTAATAACATAAAACTATGTTGATCATCACAATGTATTTGTGTTACTATTTTAATCTCCAATCTGAAGCCTTCTAACATGTTTTATGCAAAATGTATATGGATTAGTGAATGATCTATAGTTTCAGCCGTGTAAATAGTGGGATTGTTTAAATAATTTTAAAAATTGAGAATCGACATTTTTGCAAGAGAACGTTGAAAGAGGGCTATAAGATAACAATTTATTTACTGTACAAAGATATTTAATATTAAACAGTCAATAATTGTATGAAATTGTGTGCTCGATAAACTTAAAATCGTCGCCTCGGAGCTAAAGGATCCTATCTGACACTCGTCAGAGTGGCAGATAGGATCCTTTAGCTCCGAGGCGACGAATGGCCTATACGTCTCCCGATATTGATACAAGTGCACATATGTAGTTTATGATATAGTAAATACAAATAATATGTCCCCTACAAAATGTACGGGTCATGACAAATACCACCATGAACAAAATAATTGCCGATTATTTATTATTTTGTTCAGTGTCAACTTCTTTAAAAAATAAAGTAGTAATACAGTGTAAATATCAAGGTCAAAATCTATGTCAATGATCACGATTTTGTACTCTTTTTCTTTTACGATTTTCTAGTAGTAGTTGTTTTACGTAACTTTGCGGCACTTAAGTATCATTTAAGTGACATTGTAATGCGATAAAACCAGTGCAGTCCTTTATTGAGATGAATGATGAACAAATGATGACGTGAGGCTGGGGTGATAGGCAGGGTGGGTTGTCGTGAGTGAAGATTTCCTAGTAGTCTATTACTATATATATATTTTTTTTCTTATGTTTCAGACTACCACGGTTTTTCACGTGATCAGAAAGCCATGTTTAATATCTACTCGACTGATTTTCCTTTAATAGTCATGAACATAATTTTTCGTAGGAAAAGACACTGGTAAATTCGTAGATGTATTATTCTTTACAAAATTTTACTATCATACAGCTACTCGTTTTTAGATTCTGACGGTTAAAGTCGATCCCCACACTGAAAGAGTAAAATATCTATGATGATCGTGGACTCATATAACATAGGTAAGCAAAAAGAGCTAACTAAGACATTTATGGTAATTTCAAAAAAAAAAAACATTTGGTTTCCATGGTTCACACAAAAATATTTCAGCGTTTGAGGGATTAATATTATATAAGTAGTGTTTATAATCATATCCAGACAGAATCCCAAATATACTACGTGTAATTAAGCAGAATCCAGATCTTATACTATGGTTGAGGTCGTGATCTCGGAAAATCAAATGCGTTGGTATTAGATTGAATCCAAGAAGCTGATAAATCATGTACTGCGAATCAATAATCGACGCGAAAAAAATGACTTCTTGAACTCTACTCCCCAGATAATTGTGGCTGCATTCTATGAAGAATCACAGCGAACAAGATAGGTTGACCCACTGTTGATATGATGTCGTGCCAGCGGCGTAGATAGTGAAATAACATCAAACCAAGATTGGGTCAGCGTGTTTTCCGAGATGCTGTGACCTTTGAACTCAGAGGGGGGGGGGTAACATAATATTAAAATAAAGATAAAATACAGATATAAAGAAACCAAAAATAGAATGTTTTTACATTTTAACACGTTCTCAACCCTTAGAGCACTGACCTCAGACATTACAATTTTTAGCCACTTGACGTTGTGTCTCGCTACCGCGATTCACAACTTTAAGTGACTGAAAATTTATGTTATTTGTGCAATTTAAGCCCCAATATATATCAGATTTCAAGATTGAAAGCATATTTAATTTGTAACAACTGGTTATAGATGTGCTAACAAAACCACAGAATGTCTACTGTAGTCGACTTTAGTGTTTTAAGGGTTAACCCTTAACGTGCTAAATTATAAAAAAAATCTACTTGAAGTTGTGTCTCGCTACCGCGACCCACAGTAGGTAGAAATAACTCTTTGAAATAACAATTTGAATCAAAATACATGAAAACTTAGCCATTTTTATGCTCATTTCTCATTCAAATTTTCCTGTTTGCTAATGCTAAAAACGGATATCTGCGTGATTAGCACATTAACCCTTAAAGCGCTGAATTAATTAAAAAAAAACATCGCAACCAAAGTTGTTGTTTTTTCAATTTAAAATCATCATAAATGCCTTCGTCAGCTCTTTCTGATTCATTTGAATACTTATGTTATGCGTCTACGGCCATTATAAATATTGTTACTCTGACAGTACGGGGATAGACTTTTGTCGTCAGAATCTGACGTCTGCAGACGTCAGATTCTGACGACTAAAATGTGAACATGTCCATAGACTAGATATTGTGGAAGTTTTTTTTAAATTTTGGGTTGCTGTGGCAGCTTAGCAAGTGTGCTAAAAGCCCCATTTCTCAGTTATTGCCGTATTTCTTATTTTGGACAAGCATGTCCGAAATTAAACCTCGTCCTTATTTTTTGCTTAACTGGTAAGCGCGCAACACAAGATTTTAACAAACTTACGCAATTCTAGTCTAAGGACATGTTGACTTAATATGGACATATCAAGGAGCCAAAAAATAATATTGATTTTGGCCTGATTGTGTCGCTTTAAGTAATTTTTATTAATTTGTTCATACAGTTAAAAGTTGTGTCTCGCTACCGCAACCAACAACTCTAAGTGTATGAAAAAATATTAAAATATTAATCATATATTAAATGTGTACAAAAAATAGGGTACATTGCTTAGCGCTGTAAGGCTACTTTACATCGATTAACCCTTTAACCGCCGGTGTCACATATATTCGGGTTTTTATTTTTTATTAGCACATTAAGTACCACCTTTTAAACATATTAAAGATAAAATATGACATCAATCAGCAATATTTAAAAACAGTTGACCTCCATTTTTTCAAATCTGAATAATTTTCACTCACTTGAAGTTGTGGATCGCGTCAGCGAGACACAATTTCAAGTGGGTGAAAATTCAGATTGAATGATTTGGCGGTTAAGGAGTTAACCAGCTATCCAGCATTGGGCAGATGCATTCTACCACATGTGAATTATTGTCGTAATTACCATGATAATAATTTAACATTTAAATCACAATAACTGGATTTGACAACTAATTTGTTAAGTAGACGCAAATAAAATATTGACAAATAGTCAAGATAATAGGGATGATATGAATGTAATAAATTATTGTCGAAGTAATCATCATTTTTACAAGCCATTCTGCCCCATGCTCATGATACGCCATCTGATATTTATATAGTATATTTATTTATATGACATGTAAGCCTACTCATGATCTACATAATTTTGCGAACTTTCTTGCTAGGAGAGAATAGTGGTGAATAATTTGTGCAATCTTCTATTTTGTCCATTTCCTATTCTACCATCTTCTTTAGATTAAAGGTGTGTGTCATTCTAAACTTTTAACTTAATCGTTATTGAAGCGTTTGCTACATAGACGGTATGGTTGGCTTTCACTGCAAAATCTTTGAATGGATATCCCCTGCCTAATGACATGATACTAAATCAGACTAATAATCACTAATATTGTGCAAATGATCAGCACAGTCTATTGTATGATTTGATTGCAGCTAATTAAACGGTCATGGGTGTCAGTAAATTCACTCAATGTGTCTATGTGTAATGTAAACCTTTCTTTGTATAATTATTATCGCTCACAGCATGACCAGCTGACTGGCTCATTCAACACAATCGCTCTTCCACGTGCATGGTTATAATGGAACAGTGTCATTGATCCAGCTGTGCGTACATGTTGGGCTGACCTTAACAGCTTCCCAGTAAAAACACAAAACATGCTTATAACTTTTGTACAATTTTTGCCGACGTTGTACAAATGCTATAAAAATGATGAACATTTTAAATTAAGCAAACACAAAACATTTAATGTTTTGTGTTTGCTGGGTTTTCTATTCATTTTGATTAATTTTGTCAAATCATTGGCAATTCCAAAAAAAAAGGTTTCTTAGTTATCTATAACACGCCGATATTGGAACTGGTTGTTGGGGCAACGTCGTAAAGACGTTGGGTTAACGTGAATCCAACATTAGGCAGCATGTAATGATACCTGGAATGTCATGAGATGACGTCAAAGCACGTTAAATAATCAGTTGTTTTTATTGTTAGGGGTAGGGGCTGCACATTAGGCAGCATGTAGTGGTACCTGGAACGTCATGAGATGACGTCAAAGCACGTTAAATAATCAGTTGTTTTTATTGTTAGGGGTAGGGGCTGCACATTAGGCAGCATGTAGTGGTACCTGGAACGTCATGAGATGACGTCAAAGCACGTTAAATAATCAGTTGTTTTTATTGTTAGGGGTAGGGGCTGCACATTAGGCAGCATGTAGTGGTACCTGGAACGTCATGAGATGACGTCAAAGCACGTTGAATAATCAGTTGTTTTTATTGTTAGGGGTAGGGGCTGCACATTAGGCAGCATGTAGTGGTACCTGGAACGTCATGAGATGACGTCAAAGCACGTTGAATAATCAGTTGCTTTTATGGTTGAGGGCAGGGGCTGTTGGATTAATTAGGCCTTAAAGCCCAGGGCCCGTATTCTCGTACAAGTTCTTCTGATTGGACGAGATGGCCATCTCGACCAATCAGAAGCCTACGATATATCGTAACTTGTACGAGAATACGGGCCCTGATTGTCTTTTTATATGGTCAAATATGTCTTATTCAGCTCGTTTGGATTCATTTGAATACCTATGTTATAGGTCTACGGTTATTATAAATATTTTCAATCTTACAGTGCGGGGATCGACTTTAAACGTCAGACATCAGATTCTGACGATTAAAGTCGATCCCCGCGCTGTAAGGGTGAAGCAACAGAAGACAATTTTCTTGCAATACTATCACCCAGTTCTGCATCTCTATAATCTGACGTTCGTGTTCTCAGAATCTTAGACATGCAAATACAAGATCATCTGACATCGGTCACTACTTTTATTTCACTCTACCCGCTGCCATTTAGGTCAAATGTCAAGTGGACATCAATCACAGCCTACAGAGTCAAATGTCAAAAACAGCGTCATTGATATTCAAATTTCGAAATGCACACATGTGTACTGCGTAGAATTATCGCCCCGAACTGGTTAAAATTAAGAATTTGACAATCTACCGACGATATAATCAGACTAAATCT
Organism: Flabesymbios commensalis; assembly: GCA_964017125.1. Taxonomy (NCBI): domain Eukaryota; kingdom Metazoa; phylum Annelida; class Polychaeta; order Terebellida; family Flabelligeridae; genus Flabesymbios; species Flabesymbios commensalis. The sequence goes on along the minus strand of OZ024909.1, from coordinate 41,956,737 downwards.
ATTCTAACTCAAATGTGTTGCTTGGCTCTAGGGCTTGGATAGCATGATCAGTTACAGTGACACTGTTACCAGGTCACTCTTATCACTGACTTGCAAATACAAAAGGTTGTAATTATTTACTTTTCAATTGCAAGTAGGCAGTTACGGTATTCTGACTTCACTAGACCGGTCAGTACAATTAAATTACTGGCCACTGACTGTCAGTGAGAGCATGTGATTTGCAAATTTAGTGATTTAGAATGTTTCAACCGCCGAAGAGTGATCGAAGTTGCCAAACCATTGCAAGTTTAGGAAAATAAATGGTTGTAATATTGTATTAACTGCTCTGAGACACGTCCTTAACACTCACAGTGCGGGAATAGACTTTAGACGTCAGATTCTGACGACTAAAGTCGATTCCCGCACTGTAAGAGTACAAATATTTCTAATGGTCGTAGACCCATAACATAGGTATTCAAATGAATAATAAAGAGCTAACTAGGATTTAATGGTTATTTCAAATAGAAAAAACCTTCAGTCTCCATGGTTGAAACAAAAATAATTCAGCGTTGTATATGGGTTAAAACGTATTAGGCTGACCTGAGCGGGTGTGTGATCTGATTGGTGGAGAGGGGGGGGGGGGGGAGTGACTCAACGAGTATGCTTATATGAGCGCTAATATGACAATCTGCAGATTAACACAGCCGATTTGTTCATTAAAAATTTTACACCAAACAGCAACTTGATGAAAATTGTGCTTGATATGCATTCGAAATAATGATATTGAAAGAGCTACTCCCCAATACAACTTCAAGTGGGTAAAAATATGTTTTCTTTCGGTTCAAATCAAATAAAAACATAATTATTCCAATCTAACAGTGCTGTAATTCTCATTTACCCTGTGTCTCATTTAAATTATCTTATTTGCTCGTCTTAGAGCAGGAGTAGCCCCTATTAAAGTATTATCATGTGATGTGGAACTTATTTTATAATTGCACCTTTTATAGTTGTGACACCTGTCTATATTGCACATGTAGATGACGATGACAACACTTTTCTTGTTGAGTTAACTCCTAAACGGATAATCACGTTTACAGCCGTTTTCTAACTTTTTATCATGTTTATTTGACCTTCAAATAGTATATATATATTTGTTTATTATTGTCTCACCCGGTATACATAAATTATAGTCACAAATTAAAAAGAAATCGTATGTAAAAACCATTTGGCACCGGTCACTCCTTAGTGGAGTTATGAGAGACACTAGGTCTATGTCATATGTTTTCATAAAAAAAGCTAGTTATATGCTAGCAATCATATTCAAATTATCACAATTTGTTGAAATAATCTCTTTCTTCAAAACTTTTTGCATTTGATCTCTAACCCTTAGAGCGCGGGGATCGACGATGGTGGAGTGGTTTGTAGCCTAAAATAACAACTATTCCATTAAGTGGTATGCAAAACACTTGAACACCTGGTAAGAGCGGATATTATGAGACACATGTGGGAAAAATAAGTTTACATCCGATTAACCGGAACGGATTTGTAGAGTGCCGATCATTCACCTGAAAGCTGCTCAGCAGTCGTCGAAGCCCAAATGCTGGCTCAATGTTGGACCAGCGTCGCACTGGACACCCATTTTGAATGGTGGAAAAGCAGTAAAGGCTATCCACCTGGACTTCACAAAGGCCTTTGACATGGTACCACACAAACGCTTACTGGCAAAGCTAAAAGGCTATGGAGTAGCAGGAAAATGGTAATAGTACTGAAGGGTTCTTTTTAAAGAACCTATATTGTTTAGAGTGTAGTGTATAAGTGTAGTGAAATGCTAGTAAGATAAACAATTTACAAGACTGCGTGTATATCCAGGAAGACATAGACAAACTCTAAAATTGGTCTAAAAAGTGGCTTCTAGCCTTCAATATTACCAAATGAAAAATAATGCGACTGGGGAACAACCACAGAGATCACCAGTACAAAATGGGTTAAAACAACTTGGAGGAAACTACCAGTGAGAAATATCTGGGAATTTATATTAAATAAATTGATATATATATATATATATATATATATATATATATATATATATATACAATATGTACAGCAGGGTTAGAATGGTTAGCTCTGTGAATCCTATTTATCGACATGTTATGTACACTCACATTCCGGCTTGCCATTTACACATTTAAACAAGCTTAGAGTATTGAAAATATTCATCATAACTATTTAAAATAACGTCAAACACTATACAGCATTATCATGGTATATGTACATGGGACATATATGTTTCCCGCACCAAAACCAGAGATAAAATAGCTACTATAACTTATTCTAAATGGCAGCAAAAAAGACACTGTAGAAAATGTAGAAACTTAAGAATTATATACACGTTTAAGACCACATCTCGAATATGGACATGTAATTTGGCCGTTTTGTTTCAAAACAGACTTAAACAAAGTAGAGAATGTACAAAGAAGGGTGACTAAACTGATAACTCAAATTTGACATCTAGAGATCTAGCTACCATCTATAGCATATCGCAGACTGAAATCCCCCGACATGATTGATATCTACAAACTACTAACGGGGAAGTACAGCACCAATGAGGGACTATTGAAAATTAACAGAAACATTAGTACAAGGAGGCATACCTAAGGCTAGAGCCGAGATTTAGGCTGCAAATTGCACAACGGGTGAGGACCTGTGGAATTCGCTTTCATAACATGTTGTTTTAGCCCCTTTGAACACCTAAAAAGACTAGACAGATATTGCCAATATCTATCTATTGCCTCCAATATCATATTGAAGGCAACTGCTATATAATTTGAATAAACCTCCGCACATGCACACAGACACAGTCAACAGGTCTGTGACCCACAAAGGCTGTAATGGATGGTAAGTGGTAAAGATAATCAGTATAAATCAGAAATAAAATGTACACGAAATTGTTGAAATGATTTTTCTCACCTGCCAGCAATTAAAACTGCCCGTGTTGACAGTGTGAGAAATACAGCTCACACAATCACCGTGTGTTGTTATATCCAGATCCAGGCGTCCACAACTAGTCTGGATAAGTCGACATCAGTCGTGGCCTCTGATTCTCAGTCCTAAAGTAAAACACTTTCGATTAATCCAGTGGCATAACTTGGCTTTCCCTGGGAGATCTTCAGGTACAACCAGCGAAAGGGAAAACGGCGACAGACATGACAGAATATCCGATGTTGGCGCCAGCGATTAGTTTGACCTACATCTTAGGCGATCTCAACCAATCACACGCCTGGGAGCTAGGTCAAACTGTCGGCGCACACCTGCGCATAATACGTTGGCTTGGCGACCGCTGTAATCAGTGGTAAACCCACTTAACATGTTTGTGAATGCTGCCATGCAAAGCCAAAAAGCAGTAACTGCCCACTTGTAAGCCTTTGGGCTTTGCACAGCAGAATGTACATGTCGAGTTTGGATTTGCAAGGTTGTCTTAACACCTTGAGCTCCATCGTCGCACTTATGCATCACTGAGCATATTTGCGAATAAAATTAATTGACTTAAAAAATGGTATAGGGCCTAATCAATCACAACACTGACGTATTGAGATGGTCTTTTTTATGTTGTAGGCCTACCTCCAGGTTTTAATTTTCTTGACGCAATTCACACCTGAATAAAAAAACACGGGTGAACGACTAGCTTAGGGCTAAGAGGGTTAACCTTTAAAGCGCTAAAATACTTTCGTATTAACCATGGAGAACACAGGGTTTTTTCAATTTGAAATCAGCATAAATGGTTAGTTAGCTCTTACCGATTTATTTGAATACCTATGTTATGGGTCTACGACCATTAGAAATATTTTTGTTCTTACAGTGCGAGGATCGACTTTAGACGTCAGAATCCGATTCTGACGTCTAAAGTCGATCCCCGCGCTGTAAGGGTTAATCTCCTGCATTACGAAAATCAGTAATCACCACAATATTCATACGTGTAACAATGACATACAAACGTGATTCCATTGATACGACAAATCGTCGCCTCGGAGCTAAAGGATCCTATCTGACACTCGTTAGAGTGGCAGATAGGATCCTTTAGCTCCGAGGCGACGAAATGTTTTTCTATATTTTGACTCATTGCTCACTACGTACATATACCGACAAAAAATGTTGTCGTCATCAATTCAAATTGATCATATTGAACATGACATTTCAGGACATGCGTTGACTGTAGCATTCAAAGCGTTAAGCTGTTACCTCAGTGGGGGGTTGTGTTGGGATCAGTCAAGCGTGACAGGATTATATAGACACACAATCGAAATAGCGACATAAGACACGATAAACAGGATAGCTATGTTTTTTTCAACACCTCAATGCAAGTAGACAACCGCGACTCTTTGTTCGCCAAGGGCGCAGCTAAATTATATTAAATTCTAAAAAAAAATTCTTCCCAGCTCCCTTGCCTCTTTTCCTTCCGGACACTAAGTCAATGAGTATAATATATTAATGACAAAGTGGTCGGGTAAAAAGTAGTTTTAACACAAAAGCTACGACACTCTCTGCACAGGGTTTCACAGGGTTGCACATAATAATTTGAAAATTAGTAGTACTTATCTCACTCACATAACAATTTAAAGAGGTGTGTTTTAAGATTATTTTGGTATATGGCCAAATTTGGTGACTCTCTTATGATGTCTGGTAGATTGGGGTATCTCGAAAACCCCCTCGACCCCCTCGCCCCTCGACCCTCGACCCACGACCCTCGACCCTCGACTTCATTTTAAAAACAGTTTTTATTTGTTTATATAATTATAACTTTTGTATAATGATAACATTCTGGAAATTATAATATAGGCCTACTGTGATGCTAACCTGGCTATCAAGTGATGTTGGCTGACCGTCTGCTACGCTGGTCCAGCATCCACCCGACGTTGGTTTAGTGTATCTTGTTTAATGGGTGGCTATTGATTATATTTTTATCAATACACGTAGGCCTACAGCTGACCGAACACATTTTAATGTTGAGTCACTGTTTAGGACGCTTGTCTAACTTTAACTGTTACGTAGCCTATATTAACCCAAGCATGGGATTTAATGCCTCTTGTTTTTTTGGTGCTCAAAAAAACACTTGCCAGTCATATCACCCGGCATGTCACTCGCCAGTTTCATTCAGTCACACGTTTTGGCACCGGCATCGCAAGCGGTGGTCCAGCGTTACAGACGTTGGGCCAGCAAAAATCCAACATTGGTTCAATGCTTACTGCTTGCTGTGCTTAGCTATCATTGGACCGGAACACTGTTGGGCCAGCGTTAATGTAGGACAGTGGTGGGACTCAGATGTCAGTCTATACGCCTAATCAAGTGCCCGCATATATTGCGTATCGTGCCTCTCCCAAAATATACAGGAGGCGTTCAGCCAATGTTAGGCCAGCGTCGCAGACGGTGAGCCAACATCGACCAGATATCGTTTCCCGAATTTTATAAATAGACTAGTCTATCAAAAAAAAAACAATAAAAAAATTAAAGTCGAGGGTCGAGGGTCGTGGGTCGAGGGTCGTGGGGCGAGGGGGTCGAGGGGGTCGAGGGGGTTTTCGAGATATCCGGTAGATTGTTCAACCTCACTGGAGCAGCTGTACTAAAACTTCTTCCTTCAAAACGTTGCAGCCTGCTGGATGATACAGTGAGCAGACACATATCCCCGGATATCAACTTACGCACAGGAACATATAGGGCGTGGTCAACTGATGTATATGTAAGCTGGGAGATGTTTTTGATGGTACAATATGGGAATTTCACTGTTTTCAGAGCATTTTCAGAGCACTTGTCTGACAGATTAGAGAATATTAGTATTTGCTAGAAGCATTGCCATGGTCACAACAAAATAAATGCGAATAAATGCTGATATATGCTTATAATTATTATTGAAGTACCTACATTTTACAAACATTTGACGAGATAATATTCATGCCTATAGACACAACAAAATCCCAGATTGTGTGAAAGTAAAAAGTAAAGCTTCAAGAGTTATGAAATTAAACCAAAACATAGATTGGTTCGCTATGTGGGACTACTATTTATAGGAGGTCCCGATTGTCATCACCGAACACAGGAGAGGGGTGTCGTGACGCATTGGTAGAGCGCCTGACTGTCACGCCGGTCAGAACAGAACAGAACAGAACAGAACAGAACAGAGCAGAACAGAACAGAACAGAACAGAACAGAACAGAACAGAACAGAACAGAACAGAACAGAACAGAAAAGTATTTATTTGCCAAATGGCGACGTTCTGGGTTCGAACACGGGTTCGAACCCCGCTGATTCCAGCGTTCCCGTTTCTGTCCTCATGGAAACTTGGGAACTATCATCCGGATCCACAGTTCTATAGATTATTCCGAGAAACAGCCTTGTTTCTCTTCTCTCTATGTGACTAAGCGAACCGGCGACCTCATCGAGTGTATCGATGTTAGTCGGGCGGCTACACGTTTAGACCTGGGGACCCCCAGTACCCCCATTTAACCATGTTAAAGATAAAATGTGACATGAATCAGCAATATTTGAAAACAGTTTATCTCCATTTTGTCAAATCTGAATAATTTTCACTCACTTGAAGTTGTGGATCGCGTCAAGTGGGTGAAAATTTAGATTGAATAATTTGGCGGTTAAAGGGTTAACCCCAAAAAGGGGCTTTTTCTTGAACATGTTAAATTACCAGGATAATGTGTATATTTTTTATTTACACATTTTTATTACTATATAATGCATCGACTAAGGCGTTAAACTGAAAGTGAAGCAATAAAAAAGTCAGTACAATAATCTAAGTGCGTGATACTGAAGTATATAACATGTATATATGTAGTCTGATCTGAGCAACGCCCTAATCCTGTAAATAGCAGGTGTCAACAGACCACAACGTGCTTAAATTGAGCATAAGCGGAGACCCTTGTGTTGCTGAATGGAGTGTTTCTACTTTTCTTTCATTTGAAGCTGGAATTGCTAACGCAATTCCAGCTTCAAATTTCGAAAAATATGTTTAATCATGAAAAATAAGCATACTGTTCATTCCATTATTTGATCGTCAGTACGAGGATCTATGCCAAACAATGTTATCATTTTCAGTGTTTTTTATTTGATTGAAGCAGGCGTGAAAACGAATATAAACGGGCCTAGAGCAGGACATGGGTTAACCCTTTCAGCGCGGGGATCGTCAATAGACATCCGATTCTGACGTCTAAAGACGGTTCTCTCACTGAAATAATTAAAAAAATATATAATGGCCGTAGACCCATAACAGAAGTATTTAAATGAAGAGGAAATAGCTAACATTTATTAAGATTTAACAAAATAATTAATAGCCCTTTATTCTCCATGCATGGTTTGTAAAAAAAAAATATTTAGCGTTTTAAAGGTTAAGACTATAATACATGGGGTAATCCTCATGTCATGTGTCGCGACAACAAAAGCCTTTATAAGATCATTATTATCACAACGTAGGTTGTCATGGTCACAGACAAAATGCATTCGCTCACTACACATTCTACAGGCTTGCTAGAAATCTTGTATATCCGGACTATATTTTAAATCGGGTGTCAATTAATATAAAAACATACTGATGATATCTAAACATCGTATATAATTTATAATTATATAAGTATAGATGAACTCAGATCGGCAACTGTAATCTGATATTTTATTTTTTCTACACAGATGTCTATTTGATGTTAATAAAAACTTTTTCGTAATAAACCTCCTTGCTCAAAGCTAGGATATAGCACCCTGTAGAGACTTCAGTTGTATTCGTTCTCACTCTACAGTACACCCTGCACGCAGGTTGGGATATAGTAGTACAGTAGATTGTGCGCATTTATTAAAGGGACTAGCCCAGGTCTAAAATCATCAAAAAATCGGTGATTTTATTTTGGTTTCTTAATATGACCATATGATGTAAACATGTCCATAGACTAGAACTGCAAAAGTTTTTAATTTTTGTACTGCGCATTCACCAGTTAGGCTAGATATAAAGACGAACTTCCTGATTTCTAATTATTGACAACCATGTCAAAAATAAGAAATACGGAAATTTCGTCTCTATATCTAGCCTAACTGGTGAATGCGACGTACAAAAATTAAAAACTTTTGCAGTTCTAGTCTATGGACATGTTTACATCATATGGTCATATTAAGAAGCCAAAATAAAATCACCGATTTTTTGATGATTTTAGACCTGGGCTAGTCCCTTTAAGTGGCTCTATAGACGAACTTCAATGTATAATTATGATGAATTATGACGGCATAGATTCAACCTATTTCATTCATTCATTCGATCTGGTATATATAGGTCTAGTAATCATACACAACAGTTGTGAGACTATGACGTCATAAATAGTCTTCTATACAGTTAAATCAAAATAGTTACTGTATTTTACTATACATCTATGTGATTTGATCGTAATGCGAATCCTGCATTCGGGCTCTAATCCAGATCATCCCCAAAATTTAATCGATTGTTTTTAGACCTCTGGTGAAAGTTTAATGCAAATCCACTCATTACTTTTTGAGTAATCAGGGGAACAGACAGACTGATAAACAAATAAGACCAAAACCATAACCCCCTGGCGGAGGTGATAATGATAAAGCACAGTCAGAATTAAAGTTATCAGATACATGTATGTTGTTGCAACGGGAAATACTATTAGACAATGACTTAATAAAAATATGTCCGCTTTTATAGAAACCTGAGGTGTAGCTAATATAGATTTAATGTTGGGCCAACGGCGAAGACAGGTGGGTCGATTTAATTTAGGTTAGGTTAGTGTTTGCTGAGCATAATGGAAATCAAAGTGGAATCCTTAATTCGTTTATGTGAAACACAGACTACTGGGATGTTTGCTACCTACTGGGTACACAATCTTGTCAACTTAGTATATAGCGACTGCGATGAAAAAAAGTGAGCCTGTATCTAAATAACATATTTTTTAGCTTTACAATATTCCTGATCTAAGTTTTTCTTCAGCGGATTTATAGTATTTTTATTTATTTTTTATTTGATCCCTTGTGTTTTTAATGGTTAGTGAACAGTTTGTCAATTGAAATGATTATGATCTTGATTGTAATGTAACTGTCAATAAAATGTTGTGACGCACGCCAGGTTCTTCTTGGCAATTACATCTTTGTTCATATAACTTTTAAAAATACTTCGAACAAATTCTATAAAAATGGATTTTTCATTCTCTCGTCGTTGCATTCAAACTGGTTACACGTTTATCAATAATTAATATTAGCTCAGCGAAATTATTGTAAAACATTGAGATAAAGAGCAGCTATTATTTCAACTATTTTGCCAGTTTCCTAAAACACCACATCACGTATGATAATTATGCAAGAAATATCGTTTGTATAATACAATAATATTAACTTTTAAAGCGCGTGAACTTTTTTTATAGAAACCAAGAGACCAAAGGAATTATTTGTCAAAATCGTCATAGATGTCTTAGTAATCAGTTCTTCCGGTTTCATTTGAACACCGACATGTATATTATGGGTCTACGGCCATTATAAATATTTTACTCTTTCAGTGCGGCAGTCGAATCTAGACGTCATATTCTGACGTCTAAAGTCGATCCCCGCACTTTAAGGGTTTATCAAATGATTATTAGATTAACATCATGTTTTCAGCACTACTGATCTACAATAACAGTTTTTTTTAATTCTGAGACGTTGGTATCTTCAAGATAAATGTGTGCACACCTGTTAACCCTTTAACCGCCAAATTATTCAATCTGAATTTCCACCCACTTGAAGTTGTGTCTCGCTGACGCGATCCACAACCTCGAGTGAGTGAAAATTATTCAGATTTGACAAAATGGAGGTCAACTGTTTTCAAATATTGCTGATTAATGTCACATTTTATCTTTAAAAGGTGGTACTTAATGTGCTGATAAAAATAAAAACCCGAATATATGCGGCACCGGCGGTTAAAGGGTTAGGTTAATTACAGAAATGTCGCACCACACAGCAGCAGCCGCAAAGCTTTTGAAATGAATTGATTGCTTAACCTTTAAAGCGCTGAAATATTTTTGTATAAACCATGGATTACAACGGGTGTTTTTTCATTTTGAAATCATCATAAATATCTTGGTTAGCTCTTTCCGCTTTATTTGAATACCTATGTTATGGGTCTACGGCCACTGTAATTCTTACAGCGCGGGGATCGACTTTAGACGTCAAAATCTGACGTCTATAGACGTCATATTCTGACGTCTAAAATCGATTCCCGCGCTGTAAGGGTTATTCTTGTGCATGTACATGAATATGGTGATCATAAAAATGGCTAAACAAGCTTTTATTTATCATAATTATAAATGGTATATTTGTATTTATTGACTAAACGTTTCTGGGTACATGTAATTGTACATAACCCTATTATTGAGCAAACATATAATACACCGCCCCAAATTACAATTATTCAGCATAATCACCTTGATTACATTATTTTATAATGAAACACAATGTCCATTGATATTCTTCATGATTATGACGCACATACTTACAATCAATCTGTCCTTATTTCAGAAACTTGAATAGAGCCAATGTTTGATAAAACAATGTTTACATAAATAATGTTGTTGGCTTTGTGTCTTTTTAACCTTGGCTAACCTTCGCTAACCCTTATTCTTAATAGTTTATTCAATTTTCTATATTTGAGGTCTACAGCGATCCTCAATTCCAAGTGGCTGAAAATTACTCATATTTGTCTAATTTGAGATCAAATATTTATAGATGTTGATGTTTAAACAGTCATTTCATTCCCAATAACAGTGATTTAAGGTCCGTGAAGTTAGTTACTTATTCCTTATTCCCGTTTCCATATTAAAAAAAAAACTAATATCGTGGATCATCAAAATCAGGGTACATGTGCCAGGCGCCCACCCATCTAAGGTCATTCCAACCGTGTCCTTGACCCTGAGATCTCAAGGTCATATAGAAAAATAAGGTAAAACATCGAGGGCAGCCAGAAATTAAAACTAAAAGTCGTGGATCATCAAAATTGAGGTACAGGTGCCTGGCGCCCACCCATTCAATGTTATTCTACCGTGACCTTCATCCTGAGATCCTAAGGTCATACAGAAAATCAGTTCAAAAATCGAGGGTAGCCAGAAATTAAAACTAAAAGTAGTGGATCATCAAAATTGAGGTACAGGTGCCTGGCGCCCACCCATTCAATTTCACTGCCATTAATTATTTTTAGCATTTTACCCGGTCAGTTTTTTAATTTCACTTTTACCATCTTCAAGTACTGCTTCGCTACCGCGATCCACATCTTCACGTGGGTAAAAAATACTCATATTTGGCTAATTTGAGATCAAACCTTTCTACATTATTCTTACTCGCTGAACATCAATTAGTTTATTTCACTTTATTAAACAATGTGCATAGGGCCTAACCATTTAACCGCCGGTGCCGCATATATTCGGGCTTTCATTTTTTATTAGCACATTAAGTACCACATTTAAATATGTTTAAGATAAAATGTGACATCCGCCAGCAAGATTTGAAAAGAGTAGACCTCCATCTTGTCAAATCTGAATAATTTTCACTCACTTGAAGTTGTGGATCGCGTCAGCGAGACACAACTTCAAGTGGGTGAAAATTCAAATTGAATAATTTGGCGGTTAAAGGGTTAACCCCTAAAGCGCTGAATTCTTTGTATAAACCATGGAGACCAATCTGAAAAACTCTACTGGGATGATATTTGATGACCATTTACTTTTCAAAGATCACATTTCTCAAATTTGTAAAAACAAATCTAAGCAAATCTGTCGCCACATCTCACTGTCAACCTGCAAAAAAACCTGTTGCAAATGATTCTCTTGTAGCTAGCAGTAATCTCGAGTGCAAATTATTGTTTGACCAAGGTGCCATACACGGCTCACGTTTCTGGACTCTGACATAGTACTATTTTTCTATTACTTTTACTCCATGATTGTCTTTTTGTTCGCAAGTGAGGTATTTTCACAATAACATGCTTAACAGGTTCTGGATTTCCTGCTTCTGCACTAACTATTTGGAATTCTCTTACATCAAATATTTTTTCGTAAGAGTTCATACGGCTCTAAACGTAATCTCACCAGTTTATGACACACCTTTTTGATAAGGCATTCTTTTCCTAGCTCCTCCCAACTGAACTGATGATTACCTCGCTCAAACCTGGACAATGCATTCTGGTTGTGCAGCGCCTCGCCATCTAGTTCTTAGTTGGCAAAGTGGTTGAGATTTAATGGCCCGTATTCTCGTACAAGTTACGATATATCGTAGGCTTCTGATAGGTCGAGATGGCCATCTTGACCTATCAGAAGCCTACGATATATCGTAACTTGTACGAGAATACGGCCCCAGGTGATAAGCTACTGTATTAGCGTGAGATGAAACAATTTGTGAGGCTCGGCCTCTTCCGCTAATTTGACACGGTAGTCTTGGGTGACCTTGGCACGATAATTTATACTCCTTCAGCCTGCTGGGTCAGCGTCGAAGACGGTGGACCTATATCAAATAAACATTGGGATTCTTATAAATCATGTTATGTCTAATACAGAAACCAAATAAAAACATTTTTTTCGGAAAAAGACATAACTCCAATTAAAATGAACAGCCTTTAAAATGTTTAATTTAATTTCAATTTAATTTCATCCTATCACCTATTTATCTGACTATGGGAAAATACATAAAATGTGATGTAATTTGCGGACACAGATAAACACCAACTGTAGACTTGCGGATACTGTTTCTAAGAAGGTGTCATGTGTAATACTCTTTCTAACATGATGTCCTGATTTATAATGAGCCATCAACACGCGTGACGAGGGATTCTATAATTTTAGGCACCAGTGATGATATTTTCCTTGATATATATGAGATTGTCTGAATATTGTCAAAAATTTAAACACATGTCAACTTAGCTTTGTTTATTGACATAGCGTTGTCAGCAAAGCCTAATTTTAATTTTAAATGCTTTTTTTATCAATTAAATTTTTCTTACCGTTATGGAGAGACTAATTTACCGCTTTGGAGAGACCAATTTATGTTGCGGAGTAATCTTCAAAGTTAAATTTCTCAGTGACCATTCTACAAAAGTATACCATATCTAACAAGTAGTTGTACATGGCTATTATAATGTTGATCACTTAATTTAAAAAGAATCACTTTATTTCAATAACCCTTAAATAATGAAATAAGAATTACTCTCCGTTACGATTATTGTCGTTATGGAGAGTAATAATAACGAACATTGTCTCTCCATAACGACAATTATTTCTGTTATGGAGTGACAATAAACAAATACTAAATATCGATGCTAACACAATTTAAAAGACAAAAGCAAAAGTTATTATTTCAACAAGTGTCACTTGTTGGTTAAAATATAAATTCATAAAGGTTTATAGCTATTTTTAAATGAGTAAAAGAGTAATGTGTGACTTCTTTTTCTTTTCATAACGTTTTTATTTTGTTATGGAGAGACAGAAAATATGCGTTATGGAAAGACGTTTTTTTTTACAAAATCTTGCATAGAATCTATGTAAAATGCTATAGTTGATAATTTTTGTTTTTTTTCAAATGAGGCTGTAGTAGGCTTGGATGTTGTAGGGTGCTTAAAAGTTTAATTGCAGTATTTATGTGTAAAAAATCGCGTTATGGAGAGACGTTGAATTAAAATACTCACCCAAGGACCTGCACAAACCTTACATTATTTCTAAACTAAAACATATTTATTATACTTTTTTTTCACGATTCACTGCATGTAGGTCTCGCGCAACTGTTTAGCACCAGACAAGTGATATTTTGGTCAGAAAAAGTATAGAAATTACCTGAAAACTATAAGCGTTACGGAGAGTCGCTGCAACGTGGTACAGACATAAATTGCATAAAAAGTGGTAAAATAATAAAATTATTTCTAAAAACTTGTATATAATCTTATAGATAGTGTTTTGCCCTAACATTAAATCAGACACAAATATAATATATAATACAGGAAGTCTAGTATAAATCGCCTGCTTATGTGGGATTTAGAATGTGGGACAAGGCTTTTTGGCTAAAATTGGCTAAATTTACATAATATTTCTCTATAACTCATTTATGTTCGATTTTTTTGTGCTGTAATATTGCTATATTGTAAAATAAAGGTCATTCATTGCATTTATGTAATCAAATTAAATCAAAATATTCAATATTAAATATTACAAGGAGCGGACAGTGCTTAAAATTATAGAATCCCTATACAAGGTCAAATAGATGGCTGCTCACGAAATATCGCATGAAAATTGACAATTTTGTTGATTTTATTTCAACATCGATAAACATAACGCGTTATTTTTTGTTTAAATACAGTATTGTCCAATACATGAAATAGTTATTTCACCTGCTCAAATAGTATTCTCAAAATCTACGATATCCAACAAAGTATATTGAGAAAGTGTCCTTTTATTCTAACTTGCTCTTATTTTTTCTTGGAGATCAGGACATCCCTAAAATGAAATTGTCAGAAAGCAGGACACTTTTTAAACATGCTTTGTTGAATATAGTAGATTTAAATGCCAATATTTGTGAAGGGGAAATAATGGTTTGATTTATTGGATAATAATGTATTTTCACAATTTTTAGACGCATACATGTTCATTTTCATGCCGATATTTCGTGAGCAGACATCTATTTCACCTTAAGTGCACACTAAATGCCTCGCAATTCGCAGTACAGAAGACTTGAACGAAAAATGGAAAACTCTTAGAATCATATGCGTTTGATGGCGTCCCATCGGAAAGCAGGACACCATGCTAGAAAGAGTATCACGCATGACACCATGCTAGAACGAGTATCTGCATAAGAAGTATACAGATGGCGATAAAGGCTGTATACATTTTTCCTTAAATGAATAACCTTTTATGTGTAGATTTGTTTGCGATTAATATGCATTGTTTTAAACTGACTATGTGTGGTAATTTAGAAAATATTACGAAGTTTTGTTCGACTTTACTCGCGAGACGCATCTGTTTCGCTCACAAATTGTGTATTAATTTTTCGCCAAACATGATGGTTCTGTTTCAACCATCTCAACGCTGGGTCTAGACGGTCCTCGCACGAAAGAATTAAACAATTTATAATGGCCGTAGACCCATATAACATTGGTATTAAAATGAAGCGGAAAGAGCTAACTAAGTTTTTTTTATGATTTCAAATTTAAAAAATCTTATGGTTTTGATAGCTTATACAAGACTGTTTTCGGCGTTGTAAGCGTTATGGGTATTTTCATCAGCTTCAAATGTGATAAGTCAGACCCAGGTGATCATTCTACGAATATTGGAATGCGTACACATTCGTGAAGAGCGGTGTCTTAACCCTTTAAAGCCTCACGATGCATCAAAGCATCATTTTACATCCCTGAAAACAGTCCTGATTTCCCTACAACCAAGGGTTTTAGAACGAAAATTTCCATGAAACTGGTTTACGAATACGTGGTAAATTTCTAAAATTTTTAAACCACATCAAATCATCTTCATCCACTACAAGTCGAGAATTGCGGCAGCAACTCGCGGCTTGTAGTGGATTAAGATGACAAAGGTAAATTCCGGCTCGAAAGGGTTAATACCTTCTTACAAAGTGGTATATGGTCACAGCTTATTTCTTTCAAAAACAACTCTTTTTTGCAAACATTATGTGATTTTTATCATATAATGTCTCAGAACAATATTTGTACAAATGTCGTGGGACATTACTATGACAAACATAACACAACTGCTGGTCCCAACAGACACGAGATGTTAAACCAATGTTTTTTCAACACATGCTGTAGTAATATGAACATTAACCTCAGCATTCGCCCCTCCACCTTTCTTCACTAATTGGATCCATAGATGATCCACAGAGAGTACGTTTTATGTGTATCGAACTTGTTTTTTTGTTTGCGATAATGCACTTATTGTTCAATGACTTGCGGCTCATCCCACAATATATTTTCCTCGTTCATTTCACTTTTTTATTGTGGAATACAATATATTTTATTTTATAAAATGTCTGATCACTTTAATAATGATTTGCTAAAATAATTTGGAGACGTCAGGGTGAATTCACTTAATCATGTTTTGCACAACGAAGTAGAAGCACGTACAAGCGAAAACGAGCTTGATACAATTCGACATTCGGAATATATTGCTATTGAAAATTTTAAAACAAATTGTGAAAAAATCTATCAAATTTTAATGTTCTAAGTATAAACATACAATCTCTGAGTGCAAAATATGCTGATTTAGTTATTTTACTTGACCAATTGAATGATAACACCTGAAACATAGCAGCTATATTAATCCAAGAGTCGTGGAAAATGACGACTCCGAGCTGTCACAGTTACAAATACAGATATTCATTGATTACTTTAGGTAAAGTCTGCAGCTCCCATAACGGTTTTGCCATATATCTGAATGACAATTATAAATACAGTATTTTACCTTTATATAATAATAGTACTGTTTGGGAAGGATTATTCATAGAAGTAAGTGGGAATGGCTTAAATAAACCTGTAATAATTGGTACTTTTTCTCGATATATAGACATCCCAGAAACACAAATAATGGTTATCAAAGTTGTATTAATGAATTTACTCCCATACTGTCACACTTAGACAAACGGAATAGTGAAATTATTTTTGCAGGAGATTATTATCGATCTATTGCAAATTAACTGTATACGTATAGCTGAAGCTTGATTCACTCACATCTCAGAGTTTTTATCCACAAATAACACTTTCCACCAGACTCTCTACAATGAGAGGAATTCTCATTGATAACATTTTTTGTAAACTTCCTACGACAACTTGTCAGAGCTCTGCATCCATATTTGCCAGTGGGATGTCGGACCATTTCCCTTGTTTTATTTCGCTTCCTAACGTTAAGCCTAGCATAACGAGAAACGCTATTTACTCAGCAGACTATTCTCCCACAGCTCTAGCTAAATTTAAAGAAGAAATCAATAAAGCTTACTTATCTGATCTAGTGCAACCCGCCCTCATGTCGGACCCTAACATAAGCTATACTAATCTCGACCAAGTTCTTTTAAACGCTACACATGCAAATTAAACAAGTCTAATTTGATAAAAAGAAACATAAAAAGAGTCCATAGATAACCAAAGATATAATTAAGTCCCTAACTTGTAAAGATAAGCTTTGCCGATCTTTTAAACAGTGAAGTTTAAATACATTAAAAACTAATTTACATACGTTAACAGGATATTAAAACAGAGTATTTCGTGAGCAAAGAAAGTGTACTATAATAACTTTTTCAATCAATATAAGTTTAATATTAGGAAAACTTGGGGAACTATCAAGGATATATTAAATAAGAAAAATAATACTAGTGCTTCGCCTGATAGTCTAAATATAAATGGTGACATAATATTAAAGATAAGAAAAAAATAGCAGACCATTTCAACAATTATTTCGCAAATATAGGTCACATATTATCTCGACAAATTACTTGTAATTACAACTCCAATGTATCGTACTCGGATTTTTTAGACAATTCACCCAATTTTTTCTTGCTTTACATTTTCTTTAGTTTCTAAATCTGTCATTGGTAAAATTATCAATGATATATCAGCTAAGAATAGTAGTGGCCCCGGTGGTATTAACACCAAACTTTTGACACTTTTTGAAAATGATTTAGTTTCACCTATTGAGATTCCTTGGTTTCACCAATAGCCAACATTGTTAATCAGACATTAAGCATTGGAATATTTTCAGATAGACTCAAAATTGCAAAAGTCATTCCCATATATAAAAAGGGTGATTCTTTATTAGCTGAAAATTATCGCCCTATATCTCTTTTTTCTAAATTTATCGAAAAATATTGAAAAAGTAGTGCTTATCCAATTAAAACAATATCTAGAAGTGTACAACTTACTTTACAAAAGTCAATATGGCTTCCGTGAGAATCACTCGACAAAATGTGCAGCCCTTGAGCTAATAGACCACATTTCCAATAATCTTGATAACGGTAAAGTACCATTTTCCATATTTTTAGACATTTTCAAAGCCTTTGATACTCTCGACCACACTATTCTCACACAAAAACTAATTTAGAAGATTTTTCTGCTAAAACAAGAAAATACTTAGAAAATAAAATAAATTCATAAATCAATAAAAATTAACATCTGGCTGAAAGCAAATCGTCTTTCTCTTAACATCCATAAGTCTAAATTCATGCTATATTACAAGCCTCCCAAAAAGGTACCGATCCCCGTCCTCAAAATAGATAATACTGAAATAACTAGTGTTGACACCGTCAATTTTTTGGGTCTATTATTAAATAAAAAAAATAAACTGGAAACCTCATGTAAACAAAACAACAGGAAAAATGTCAAAAGCTATTGTAGTTATAAATAGGCTAAAAATTAGCTGTACCCCAAAATATACTGGTGATTTAATATAATTCATTAATTTTATCACACCTTAAGTATTTTACACTAGCATGGGGTTATAAACATAAACGCATCACTAAGTTACAGAAAAAAGCTATTAGAATAATTCATAGGGCGAGATATTCTCCACACACCGATCCTCTAATAAAACAAATACGTTCTCTTAAATTCAAAGATCTGTTTGAGTTAAATATTCTAAAATTTCACTATAAACTTATGAATAACAACCTTCCAGATTACTTTCTACTTTTAAACACAGTTACCGGAGCACAAACCCATAATTATAATACTGGTTTTATAAATAATGTTAGACAGATTGAACTCAGGCATGAATTTCGCTGGAAATGACTTCATTATGAAATTGCCAGAATTGCAAACAATACTCCATCAAATATCCTTGAAAAAGTGCACACACACAGCCTTAACAGATATGTTTCATATATTAAAAGCCACATGTTAAAAATGTATCTCGAAAATTGTCATCTGTAAAATTGTTATATCTGTAGCTGCAGAGAACAGTATGTATGTAACGCCTTCATTATATTTACAAAAGTAGTTATTATTTATATGAGTGTTATTTTTATGTTTCTATAAATTAATCCACAATGTAATTCAAAGTACGTCTATTCATTGATACATGTTGTCTATGTAAACTATATATTTAAATGTTTTATATCATTGTCATTGTTGTTGATTTTTCCTGTAATATGTTTTTTTTATGTAATAATATTATGTACATTACAAGGTGGTTTCCATGTCAGCGATTACTTCAATCTTGATAGAGATATCCTGCCTTTTCACCGTTTCCTTATTAATCATCATGTTTGTATTTTTTATGGCGAAGAAAACATTCTGTCTGTCTGTCTATCAACATGGTTAATCTATGGAATAACATTAACACATAGTTAATCTATAACATAACATTCACATAATGGTTAATATATGGTATATCTTTCTTATATGGTTAATCTATAGCATATCATTCACATAATGATAAATCTATGGTATATCATTCACATTTGGTTAATTCTATCGAATAACTTTCACATAATGGTTAATCTATGGCATAAAATTATCATATGGTTATAATTAGGGTCAAAATACGACCCAGTTTGACGAGCCAATTCCGAAAAAATGACGACCTATTGTTGGCTTGTAATATCATGTAATTCTTCTTCTTTTTTTTTTGCACAAATAAAGTTTATGTGAAATTATGTGAAATCGGTGACGCCTTTTATTTCATATTGAGACATAATATATAACTTCCTAAGCCTTTGGTATCGAAATAGTGTAGTTTGAAACCTTGAATGCGGAACTGCAGATCTGATGACAGTACTTTGAGCTTGTTAGCAAAACTGACGACCCAGTTTGTTGGGTCGTAAAAGTGTGTATTATCGGATAAATAAACCATATTAACCAGAAATAAAGAGCTATTTTATGTCCACCACTAGGTAGAGTTTTGTGTATTCATGCAACAGATGGTGAGTATATGTATCTATGTATGTTACACTCATTGCCAAAATATGTTGTAAAGTATAACTTGTGTGCTATAAATAAATTAGGGTTCATCCCGGCAAAATTTGAAGCGTCAATCCAATGTTGGGTTGGTGTTGGCCCACCTTCTACGACGCTGGCTCAACACCAACCCGACATTAGATCAGCATCTTTCCACTAGTCATGGATCGACAGTTGGCTGGATTCAGACATGTTTTTTTATAAAAAATGACAACAAATGAATAAATCACGGTAAGTGTTTGAAATTATTATAGTATTTGATTAGTTTAAATCTATTTCTCTAGGGTATATAATATATAATATATAATGTAGAGGCCTATATTCACTAGGAAAGAGAGATTGTGCTCCTAACTGAATATAAATAGACCTTAACCTTTTTCAGTACGGAGTCCCTGGCAGAAAAATCATTCCTATCATCATATATATCATTATTATCGAATTATAAAACTACATCCCCCTCCCAATAATTATATTCAGCTTTAAGATCAGCTAACTTTTTGTAAAAGGTAACCTGAGATAATACTAAGGATATCACCAGTTCCCAGCAGAAATGAGACGCTGATCCAAAGCTGTTTCACTGCTTGGCCGATGTCGTAAACGGTGGGCTAGCAGTAAATCAACATATACACGCGCTTTGACCCAATGTTTCTTTGATGATGGTCCGTCGTTGTAGACATCAAATCAGCATTGATTCAACCTGCTGTGTTTGCTGGGATGATGTTCCAGTAATCATGACAAACAAATTTGACACTTTTTTCACTGTCTGTGACGCTGGCCCAGCATTGGACTGGATCAACGTCTGGTGTAAGCTGGGACGGTCTGTACTGTTGAAAAGATATTTCAAGAATTATTTTTGTTTTATGCTCGTATCAGCGGGAAGCTATACTTCCCGCTGACTCAACTTACAGCTCACTTAACTTCAATAATTAATGAAGGCCAGAGGATAGTTTAACTTGATCAAACCCTTTTTAATATTCATCACAGTTGAAATATTCGGCTATTATTTTGAATAGACAATTTATTTGCGAGCCAGTATATTTTATCAATATATTTGAAAAATATTGCGTTATATTTTTTGAAGATATGTTTTTGTTGGATCATATGGACTGTAAACTTTTTTTCAAGTAATTTGTTAATTATTTATATATTGTTTGCATTCTTCTGACTCTACTTTTCTTTATTACTTTCTGACTCTGCAAGCTAAAAAATCTGGAAAATAAATTTTGTTCAAGAGTGAAATTTATGAAAGAGATTGAAAGATAATTCAACAGCGAAAAGTCCATACCTGAAAATAATGATATGCAACATTGTCAGAATATAATAATATACATTTTACTTTTTATAGCACAAAAAAACGTATTTAGCATAATATAATGTAATTTCCGTACACATAATGACGACGGCGTGTTAATTCTATGAAAATAAAACTGCACTATCATGCATTGTTTTATTTCATTTAGTTGACATGAATATATATGCATAAGGATATAATATACATAAAAATATAAAACACTTTTGAATAGCTACTCGGTGAAAATAATGTTATATAAGTTCCCTCCCCATACTTCATTGTTTTAGATTACTAGGTGAAAATATTGGAGGTCAAGGCTATCGAGTTTCACAGAATTGTACATTATGGTTAGATGGATCTCACTGTATCCCACAGTATTAATATTACACAAATGACATCCTTTTCAGGTTATTTCGTGTTCGGCTTATTCGTGGTAATTCGTGTATACAATTAGTAGTAGGCCCTCCCGGGAGGCCCTGCTCCCCTAGCAAGAACAAATTTAGTTAGTTTCCGAGTGTTTCCCGTTGTAGTCGCACACATTCGTATTCTATCTAAAAAAACTATCAGACGTGGATTTCAACACCACATTGTAAAGGATTGGTCCCTATATTCAACCGACATAGCGACTAAAAGGTGCCCAGAAGAAACAGATTTAGCTCGTCTGACAACACGTACGGAGCCACACTACGGAGCGCTAGGTTGTTTATTGTTTATTTGACTTCCAGCTAAAAACATGCAAAAATGGTACATTATAATTATTATTATCATTTTTTGAACATGTTATTAACTTTGGTTGACGGGAACAGGTCGAGACGACCTCTACAATGCCTGTCAACCATATAAGTGAATTAAAATTATAGAATAAAATAATATCCATTGTTTAAAATAGCAATAGCAATTTAAAAATGTACATAGTATAGATTATAAAGTTTACTATTTGTACACATAAAATAAAATAACCGACAATTGTCTGCCATTTGCTTCTCGCACCAAAACCAGAGATAAAATAGCTACACTGTGCTCTACACAGTGTAGTAAAAAAGGACACTCTGGAAAGCGTAGAAACCTAATTAAAACCTCTAAATGCTTTAGATGTCTATTATATCAAAGGACATACAACTAGGATATGTGAAAAGGAAAAACAGTAAAAACTTATGGCACTCTTAATTTTAACATAGGCCTACATACATCCCTAAATAAAAGTAATACTATAAACCTAGAATACATCTACTGACGTCAGCTCATATAGCCGTCGCGCAGCCGAAATATGCTGAGTAGTACCACATATGCAATTTTAGACTGGAGGAAAAACAATCCCAAACTCAAGAAGTAAATCAGTTGATTAGAGATCTTTGAAATTTAGCATAAGGACCCACCTGGTCTGGAAACAAAGGCTACTGAAAAATCACTTAACCTAAAAATAAAACAGGAAAAAAACAAATAATAATTTTGAGGGGAACAGCCATCCATGCCATGTGGTAATACTCTAAGTCAGATCATGACAAGCGTGATCATGTAGAGTGATGTCGGTCTGCTCCGAACAGTATCAGAGACTGTCTCCGGCCCGAATTCGAGCCCGGCAGACAACACAATGCAACATTCGCATCACTTAAGGTGCCATTTGTGCTAAATATATAGATATATATTCAATACACGAGTATAAGTAAGGCGGGGCGGTTTGTCATCTGCCAACACATGCGTATCGACAACGGAGCCCTCCGTCTCTAGTCATGAGTGGCTGGTGACAGCTCAAATAACCGTCTCACAGCCGATTCAAATTGCACAGGTAGTTTAAGACACAAAATGTTCCGCTATATTCGACAATTTACACAAGCACAAGCCAGGCTCCAGGTACATCGATTATTCACATCAAATAAGTTTACCATGGCGAGATATAATTCATTCAGGTTCTTCTTAAAAATCTGCAAGCTACTAGCATCTCGGATAACAAAAGGTAAAGTGTTCCATAAGCGAGCAGTGCGATAAAAATAAGTACATTGGAACTGAACAGTCTTGCACAGAGGTAATTTGAATAGAACACCCTGTTGAGCAGATCTGAGGCCATTATGCGGACAAGCTAACTCAAAATTACTAGAGTAATCACAAGATAGTTCACCGTGAAGGTAGCTGTATAAAAAACACAAGTCGATTATTTCTCGACGGAAGCACAAAGGCAAGATAGATAATGCTGTGCATCTTTCGTGATAGGGTGAAACATAGTCATTGAGAATGAATTTTGAAGCTTGACGTTGCACCCGTTCTAGTTTGATTATGTCTTTAACATGATTGGGACTCCACATCGGACTACAGTACTCAAGAATACTTCTGACATGGGCCAAATATAATTGGCGCTTAACATCAATGGGGCTATTAAATCCAACAGAACGTTTTATCATTCCTATCATAGAATGGGCTTTTGATGAAACAGTTTTCACATTCTCACACCAAGATAATTTACTAGTGATGATTATTCCAAGATCATTAAATTCAGTTACACTAGATAAGATATTATTATCAATGGAGTGGTCAAAATCTATTTTTACTTTACGGCATATTGACATGAATTTACATTTTGATATGTTGAAGTTCATTCTCCAAATTTTGCTCCACAG
This sequence comes from Flabesymbios commensalis, assembly GCA_964017125.1. NCBI lineage: Eukaryota > Metazoa > Annelida > Polychaeta > Terebellida > Flabelligeridae > Flabesymbios > Flabesymbios commensalis. The sequence continues at coordinate 41,932,904 of OZ024909.1, read as the reverse complement.
AAACAGTGCATTAAGATCATTCTGAAGGGAAAGTACATCTTGTCTTGACTTTATATTTCGATAAAGTTTGGCATCGTCAGCATATAATTTCATAAATGATGTACAAACATCGCAGATATCATTTATGTATAAAACAAATAATAGTGGTCCAATAATGGAACCTTGCGGTACACCTGATGTTACAGGTAAAGGTGATGATACCTGACCTTCTATCATAACTGACTGATACCGACCTTGCAGATAATTTTCAATCCACTGCAATAAGTTACTGCCAAAGCCAAATGTTTTAAGCTTGTGAACTATCAGGTCGTGCGGTACAGAATCAAAGGCTTTAGCAAAGTCAAGAAATATAATGTCTGTTTGACTTCCAGAGTCTAAATTTCTACTGATATCAGAATATGTATCAATAAGTTGTGTGGTAGTAGAGCGATGTTTCATAAAACCATGTTGAGCCGAATTAATTTGTGGACTGACAACCGGATAAATGTGATTGAATACAAGTCGTTCCATAACTTTACTCACACTGTTGAGAAGTGATATTGGTCTGTAATTATCGACTTTGCATTTCTTGCCTTTTTTGTGAAGCGGTACAACATTAGAATACTTCCACACTTCAGGTAATGTACAAGTTGACATACTGAGGTTAAACAGTGTGGTTAGAGAGGGGGCTAATTCATCGCCACACTCTCTCAACACCTTCAGGGGTATGTCATCGGGACCAGAGCCTTTGTTAACATCTAACCCTTTCAGTACATTGATTACATCAATTTCAGAAAAAACTATATTAGCAAGCATGTTGTCTGACTTAACTGAAACAGCAGGAAGAGCAATTCCTGTTTTTGGAGTGGAAAATACAGAGTGAAAGTAATCATTAAACATTTTTGCTTTATCAGCGGCGTCAGTGACATCGTTTTGGCCATCAGATACCACTGCAGGTATTTGGCGAGAATTGGTGTTCAGACGACAAAATGTCCAGAAGCGCTTAGCATTATTCTTCAGTGATAGGGCTAGATCAGACATAAAACTGTTACGTTTATCTCTGAGCATTAGTTTTAATTTGTTTCGCAAATATTTAAATTTGTTCCACATCTGTACATTGTTTGTTCGTTTGGCTGCAGCCCAAGCAGTGTGTTTACAGTTGTGCATGTGTCGTACTTCACCATCCATCCATGGATGTTTAGAACTATTTTTCACTGGTACCCGTGGTATACATTGATTAATATGTTCAGTGACTGTTGAGCTCCAGATGGACCAAGCTTCGTTCATATGGGTAGAATGATTTAGTGAAGTATTGAGGGACCTATTACTATTTGTAATCAGTGATCGCAGAGCACTAAAATCAGCTTGTTTAAAATTATACACTACTCTGGGTATTTTTCGTTTGTTGCAGCCTGAAAGATTGAGTTTAAACGTAAGTATTGAATGGTCTGTATCAAAGTCGATGGGACATTCGACGGGCTCGTCCACTAGATTTGGCTCAGTAGTGAACACCAAATCAAGAAGACTGCCATGCTTATTTGAAATTACGTTATTCATCTGAAAGAGGGAGTTCTCTGTTATCATATTACAAAATAAATTACCAGATTCAGACTTTGACGAGTAATTAGACCAGTCAATATTTCGCATGTTAAAATCACCCAGTAATTTTAAAGTTGGATGTAGCTGCTTTTAGTAAAGGAGAAACGTTACATATAAATTGTGATACATCTCCATTAGGTGGCTTATATGCGAGAATGAACAGAATTTTACTTTGATTGTTCAGTTTAACTTCACACACAACAATCTCTTCTTGAGGTTCTAAGTCATGACGTCGACAGGATGATATGTTGTTATTTACACATAAGGCTACACCGCCACCAATTTTATCACTCAAAATATCATGCCTGTCTCGTCTGTACACACTATAATTTGGGTGCATGAGCTCACTGTCATTCACCTTGCTGTCTAGCCATGTCTCTGTAATGGCAACAATGTCAAATCTACCCAAAGTGACAGCGTCTTTCAGTTGGTGAAGTTTATTTCTGTTCTTTGACACAGATAGGTGCAGGTGGGCTCAGGGCCTACGGGTAGGCCTCTGCTAAAATAGCAGGCCTGACTGCCTGGCCGCCGAAAAGCTGCTTCTGGGCCGCACCTAGCTGACCTGCACCGGACAAGGTCAATCCCAGGCCGCTCTGAGAATAGTAAAAGAGGAGTTGCAGCATGCCCAAAATGCTTTCGCCGAGCGCGTCTGTGCCTGGGTCATAAACATATCGCATTACAATAAAAGAGGGGAGGAGGGTGGGACGCCATGATCCAGAATTTGTCACGGTTGTAGCGAGATCCAACATTAAACCAGCATTGGGTAGTATATCGTGCTGACTGGGATTGTTGTTGTATTATCCCTTACAACTTTTATCGATTTTTAAACTTTACTGTCTTAATGGTCAAACCTGATATATTGAGACAACCTTGGTTGAATTATAGAGGTAGAAACATCACGGGATGTGAATGCGCTCGTGATTACTTCAAACTTTTTTATTTAGTTATGATGCATATTTTAAATATCCTGTGCCCGTTTTAGTATACAATGGCAAGTTCGATTGTAATGTGAAATTATTATTATTATTATTATTATTATTATTATTATTATTATTATTATTATTATTATTATTATTATTATTATTATTATTATTATTATTATTATTATTATTATATTATTATTATTATTATTATTATTATTATTAATATTATTATAATTATTATTATTATTATTATTATTATTATTATTATTATTATTATTATTATTATTATTATTATTATTATTATTATTATTATTATTATTATTATTATTATTATTATTATTATTATTATTATTATTATTATTATTATTATTATTATTATTATTATTATACCAGCAATAATCTAATTATAAAAAACAACTGGCGCTAATAGTTATATCATGTTGCCAGCATTGATACTCCACCGCCAGACGTGATTCGGGCTGGAAGGCTTGACCAAGGGGGGGGGGGGGTATAAACATATACTCAGGGTAAAAAGGCAGACAACGGTTGAGCTTAGCTGTCAACATTATCGGCAAGTCTAAATATTATTCTATCTTACCATAATTTCAGCTAAGCTCAACCATGTGCTCGCTATAAGTTATAATCGTATGTAGTAGATGGGTATAAAACAAAATGGAACAGAATCACGAAAAATCTACCGATATCACTTCAAAAGATGAGTTGAAGCTGCGGCCATTTTCTCCCACGTGGTGTCAATTAGTCATGTCAACAGCCATGCTTTGTATGTCTAAATCACGTGATAAATATACTAGGTCAAACACGTAGGTCAGGTGAGTCACATCAGAATCTGGATTCAGCACAGACTTGTTAGGCGAAAGCATCTCCCCACCCCTATTATCATTAGGGCCGCGACCATAAAACTCCCACCACTAAGACAAAGAAAACCACTGTGCATATGAAGGATGTGAATTGGCGGTATACAAACAGAAACCTATGGATTTTCAAGTTGCAACTCCTCCTTTACTATATCCATGCTCTGAGGAACATAGCCAGCCAACACGAAGCATTGGGCCAGTGTTGTCTCGGCGTTGGGCCAACGACGCAAATGATAGGCCAGCGTCGGGACAAAGTGTGTTCAGTGTGCCGTGTTCAAAAGCAGATAGGCCTAACAAGACGGATATGTAAGAAAAGACACGCAGAGAGAGCAGAGAGCGGGTTTTAGATTCCTTGAGAACAGAGAGTAGTGTTTAGATTTATTCAGGACCGTTTAGTTTAGTATAAGATACAAAATTTATAGCTCCATGCAAATTCGGAATTATGTTTTATAAATCAATCTTCACAGAGGAAGTAGCGTTATTGTGTTTAGCCCATTAAAAGCCTACGCAGTAGGTGGACCTGGAAGAATGAGTTATTTGTGACTTTTATTACTTGTTGTGCAAATTACATCCACACGAGATGACGCGATGCGACGAGTACTAGATACTTTTCAATGGCGAGCCTTAAGCCAGAATCGAAATTGGAAAAAAATATAAAACAGGAAGAAGATTTTTTTAATGAATTAATAGACAAATTGAATAAACTTTACAAAGAAAGGATAGAAGAAGAAGATAATCACACCACACCACCCGGCACACCCTTTTCCAGAGTCCACTACCTAGAAGCCCTTGATCTTCAAAGAAAACAAGAGGAATAACATGGATCCCATCCAATTCTCCATATACACGGAGGGACTGGCTCAGATTGAGCATGTAAACCGCCAGGCCAAGCAAACCCTCTTTGACATAAAAGAACAAGAATACAAATTAAGGATTTTAACACAACAAACCACCACTTGTGATGGCTCCTCTCCAACCGTAATTGGATAAAAGAAATTGGTTTTGCAAGGAACATCCTTGGAGAGGATAAAACAATCAAAATTGTCACAAGAACTATTACTGGACCCCCACGTTGGGAAATCGAAAGGTATGTGGCAAATTATTGTGATGAAAATATTAAAGACAGAGACGAGGTTCCCTGGTCTGATTTAAAAGCACATATAACAACTTCAATTTTACACATTGATGAAGCTAGTGCCTTAAGAGATGAGGTGGAAAAAGTTCGCCAGAGTCCTCATGAGCCCGAGGCTGGATATAGCGGCAGATTCAGGGAAGTGGCTGACTCTGCCTACCCCATTTAATCTCTAAACGAAGACCAAAACAGGATTCTGATTAAAGCTTTTGCCCGCGGCCTTACAAATGACGAATTGGTTCGAAAATTAGTAGGAGAGGAAAACCCTAACAACCTAGAGGACGCTATTGAATGTGTTACCGGATATAGTGCTAGGAAATACGCCTATTCTAGGCTTGAGAGGAAAGAAGAGCCAATGGGAGCTGGTGCCATCGGAACAAGCCAAACCAAAATGCCAAATCCAAATGAGTCAGGCCAACAAAGTGACTTAGCGCCATAGGTAAAGCAGCTGATTAAAAGCCAAGAACAGCTAATGAAAAAAGTGGCCAAATTACAGATTAATCGGAGCCAAAATTCTATGCCTCCAAGGAAGCGAACCAACAACCCTCCCCGTCCTCGACAAGAAAGACGAAGCGGAGGATGGACTGAAGACGGACAACCTGGGTGCTTTCGGTGCAATCAAATTGGATACATGGCCCGACGATGCCCCATAACCCAGCAGGGAAACTGATAGGCGTCGTAAGAGGTAAGAAGGGACACCCTGTCATCGATTTAATAATGGGCACACTTAAATTCAAGGCTTTGGTGGACACTGGCGCGTCATGCCCTCTCTTACGACTAGACTGTCTAAAACGCATAGCCCACCAAACACACAGAAACAATTACCTCTCTCCTACAACCCCGATCTGTGGTGTCTTTGGCTAATAACTGTCCGTGGTGAGACAGAAATCTGTGTTGAAAATGTAAATCGACCCCTTAAGGTCACATTTTTGAGAAACCTCCCACACCAAGTAATATTGGGAGAAAACATGCTCAGACAAGGACAAGGGGTCATTGATCTTCATGTAGGTCAATTAAAATGACATGGACATACGTGGAGACTGAATTATGACAATAAAAAAAAGTGTTTCAGTATTGGCACCCTACTACCTAACACAAAGAGTGAAATAATCAATTTAGTGGTTAGAGACAATGCAGATGTTTTCTCCGCAAAGAACGAATCAAATGGTTTTTGTTCACTCCCCCCAATGACAATTAATGTTGAAGGTAACCCTATTTCCCAACAAGCATACAGGACTACTTTGTCTAAACGCCAAATGGTGGATAAAGCAATAGACGAAATGCTACAAGATGAGATAATTCGACTAAGCTCCAGCCCCTGGGCGAGGCCTATTACCCTCGTACCCAAAAAAGATGGCAGCACTCGTTTTTGTGTGGATTACAGACGTTTAAATGAAATAACAATAAAAGACAAATACCCACTACCACTCATCCAAGATATATATGATCAAGTTGGCGGCAACTCCATATACAGCGCCCTCGATTTAAAGGCCGGGTACTGGCGAATTGCAATGGCCGAGCCAGATATACCGAAAAGATCATTTCGATGTCATAGAGGTCATTATGAATTCTGTCGTATGCCTTTTGGCCTTGTAAACGCACCAGCCCTTTTTCAAAGAACAATGGACAAAGTTTTATCTGATTTGTTCGGCGTGTGTGCTATGGTTTTCTTAGATGACATTGCTGTGTACAGCATAAATGTAGAAGAACATGCAAAACATCTCCAACTAGTGTTTGTCAGATAAAGAAAAGCAGGCCTATGTTTAAAACCAACCAAATGCACATTTGGTTTGGAACAAATTAAGCTATTGGGATATATTGTTAACAAGGATGAAATTACAACGGATTCTGAGAACACTGAGGCCATACAAAAACTCAGAGAACCCACCACTCTGAAAGCGGTACGTTCATTTTTAGGCATGACAGGCTATTATCGCCAATGTATTCCAGACTATGCTCATGTGGCAGAACCATTAGAAAAATAAAAACGAAAACACATTTGATTTGAATGGGGAGAGCCACAGCGTACTGCTTTTAATACATTGAAAGAGTTGCACACCTCAGCTTGAAGATCGTATTGCTAAATTGGAACTGGGAGCTTGGATAGAATCAACACTTTCTGCCATGGAAGCCACACATCAGAGATGGCTCAGATATCAACATCAGTATACAGCTCAACGAGCAGCCTTAGAGAGAGGGTGGCTTACTGAAGCTATCCTACCCCCGAGTGAACTACAACTAATCCTTGATCACGGACATGAGGTAGGCCTGTAGGATCCCTGCCTCACTCGATTACCGTGACAGTCGTTTCCGATCTCCCTGGACGCGGGGGGACAGGAGATGACTGCCTCGTTTTGGTACTTCAGTACCATGTGCATAAATCCGTATCCCATGCGGTCATAGCTTTTTCCCGCACTTGTAACATAGCTCTTGACGACTGCGAACGTGCCGCAGGTCGTCCGCTCGGAGTTAGCCTAGGGACGTGTCATTGCTAATGTTTAGTGTCTAGACCAATAAACATAATGATCTGAACAGGAGTTTTGTGAAGTCAATCGGAACCGTCGACCTGACGGGGAAAGAACGAAGTTTATAATATGCTGGTGAATGTTAGGTGGGTTCCGCAGTTCACCCTACCGGTGGACTCTCTTCCATCCCCACAGGCCTACATGCACCGTCCATAGAATGGTTCTATGAACATGTACACATTCTCCCTATGTGGGAAGATGCACAACGCCTTGTGTTTTCCGCAGTACTCCCCCTCACTGATCAAACTGTATATTTACGTTACCACATATGGACTTGGCCAACCACAAATAATGAGACTGATTTTACTGTTGAAATTGAAGCCCCGTCGGACGTGGCACTAAACACGGAAGCAGGTGGTATATTTGAGCAACATTCATGCATAGGCCACCACCCCGCAATTTGTCTCACTGGACACCGGTCTACAGTAAAGAAAGCCTTTTCTCCCGTGGTATCATTAATGGCGACCCCACACTGCGGCAAAACTACCAACTCACACTGCACAAGACGCCTGAACCACAAGGGTTTGCTGAGGAATTGTTTCCTGGTCTTTTTATTATAATATCTTATGGGGAACACTATACGCTGTGGTGTACAGCACAACCCCAACAACGCTTTGTGATTGCTACAGGGCTCTACAAAGTCTACCTAGAGCCTGGTTGCAGCATAATAGGGGCAAACCGGAAATTGACTGGTGTTACTCAATATAGTTCACGCATTACTCTGAGGTTTCCTGAAATTCCTATAATACTATTTAATTTACCTGAATTTTTGCCTTATGACAAAATTGTGTCACATTTAAAGAAACCTGAGTGGCGTGATTTACCAGAGATTTCCAATTTCATTATATCATTATTTCTTATTTCATTATTGCAAGTCATATAATCATATTATTATTGTACTATGTATTCAAACTCTGCTTCCTCTCTCTGATACTATTGCTGGTATTTTCACTGTTCACTAATATTTTGATTATTATGCTAACCACTATGATCATCCTTGTATTATTTACTTGATTATATGGGTTTAGTAGATAGGTAGACGTAGACATATATAATCACCTATTAAGTAACGTTTATGCTACATTGTATCATCTATTATTTTGATGATATAAGTAACCATTGACATATAAATCGAAAATGGCCGCCAAACGACATATTAAAAATTAAATATTGAACTATTTGTCCAAAAATCTCAACCAATATCTTTTTTCGACTAATTTGAGGTCCAGGAATTCATTTGTCAGGTTATTTTGACGATATAAGTAACCAATGACATATAAATCCAAAATGGCCGCCAAACAATTATTAAGAAATTATATATTCAACTATATTTGTCCAAAAATCTAAACTAATACCTTTTTTTCGACTAATTTGAGGTCCAGGAATTCATTTGTCAGGTTATTTTGACGAGATATATGTAGCCATTGACATAGAAATCCAAAATAGTGTCCAGCTCTCATCTAAAAAAAAAATTTACTGCAACTTTTGTATATGCAATCCCACGACTATTGGTTAATTTATATTCTTCAGCTATTTGGAAACCCTAAAATATCTCACTGTTGCTTTAGGGGATCTAATGGAGCATCTTCAAGGTTTATTATAAAAAAAGGGTTGATACAATTTTATTAAAAAACTGTTATAAAACGGTAAATTGCAATTACATATATATGTTACATCAATTCACCAACATATTTCATCATTTGTTGACACATGTACTGATAGATCTCATTGGTACAACCAAAGTTTTAATGTGACTTTCTAGTAGAGTGATAGCATTTCTGATCACACATGTCGAAACACCACCTAATGTGACCGACGAGGTTTGTGGTAAATCAGTTAGAGCTTTTCCATTCAAATAACAATCGAAGTTTGTCAAATATGTCAAATATGTGTTATTTGCACAAGCTCCATCCCAAACCTTCACAATGTAACGCTCTACAACACTGACTGTAGTTAATGAGTCAGTTTCAGCAAAGTAAGTATGAGAAAATGGATTGCATGTGAGTGCAGCATGTTTTGTGCCAACTTTACTGACAGCATCATTGCCAGAAAAAACATGAACTTTCACCGGAATGCTGCCCCGAACCTGGCATGGAGTGGATGGCGAGTAATCTTTGGCTTGTGCTCCCCGCCAAACTCCACTCACACCTCCTCTAGTTCCATGTTGATGAGAGTTGTTATGCATCTTAAAATCAACACAATGTCATGAAAAAAGCAAAAGTCCTTCCTCTGTATATATGATGGTTAATAACTATCGTCCATTATCAATCTTGCCAGTGTTCTCTAAACTTTTGGAAAGATTGATGTATAACAAGCTAATAAGTTTTACAAATCAACACAAATTATTAAATAAGTTTCAGTTTGGCTTCCGCTCACAACATTCTACAAACCTAGCGTTAATATACCGTGTTGATAAAATTGCAAAGGCAATTGATGAAAAAGAAATTGTTTTGGGCGTGCTTTGGACTTCAGTAAAGCTTTCGATTCTATATAAACCACAAAATTTTATTTTCTAAATTAAACCATTACAGTATCGGAGGAGTGGCTTTAGACTGGATACAGAGTTATTTAAACAATAGAAGTCAATTTGTGTGGTTTAATGATGTAAATTCTAGCTACTCAAATATCACATCTGGAATACCACAAGGGTCTATCTTAGGACCTCTACTTTTTCTTCTTTACATAAATGATTTTTCCAACATATCTACATTGCTATTTACTATTCTCTTTGCAGATGATACCAATATATTTCTACAAGGTAAAAACATTGACGATTTAGTAAAACAAGTGAATTTGGAGTTTTCTAAAATTGTAATGTGGCTAGAAGTAAATCTTTAAACATAAAAAAGACTCATTTCATGATATTTGCCGCAGGAAATCATAGCATACACAAATATAATGACATAAATCAAGACATTAGAATTAGTAATATTCCAATTGACAGAGTACATTCAACTAATACTATTGTGTATGTAATATGTATATGTATTTTTCAGATAATAAACATTATAATTAAAAAAAAAAGTAATCCGTGTCGTTGAATACCACAACGATCCTCTCACACCCTCTCTTCACACTCCAATCAATGTGAGAAACCAACCTGCAATCAGCTTCATCTTGTCAGCTAGAAAGGATTGACACTTCAGTGATTGATCCGATCCGCTCCTGCACTTGTGTTTTAATAACTTCATCGTTCACTAACATTACACTGGCAATAATGTTACTGAGGTCCCAGAGAGCGATCCTTCTGACCAACAGTTGTATGTTTTCTTAAGAAATTGGTGAGCAACTTTTCTAAAAGTACCGCAGAGAAAGATTTGTCTTGAAGAGTGTGAAGCTGTCCTCAACTATCTCAAAACCAACCTGCTTCAGCAAAGCACCAAACAAAACTAGTAAGCAAATATGACATTTCTGCTAAACAAATTGCTGGTGGTATACAGCTGATTGGGGTTGCCAAAGAGCGAGGCAAAGCCATACCAGGTTCGGGGCAGCATTCTGCAGCATTATGGTGAAAGTTCATGTTCTTTCTGGTGATGATCCTGTCAGTAAAGTTGTCACAAAGCATGCTGTACTCACATGCAATCTATTTTCTCTTACTAACTTTGCTGAAACTGACTCATTAACTACAGTCGACATTAGTGTTGTAGAGCGTTACCTTGTGAAGGTTTCGGCTGGAGCTCGTTCAAACACCAATGCAGACACATTTGACAAGCTTTAACATGATAGTTATTTGATTGGAAAAGCTCTAACTGATTTACCACCAACCTCGTCAGCTATATGTGGTCACATTAAGTGGTGCTTCTGTGTGATCAGAAATGCTATCACACTACTAGAAACTCACCAACACGACCTTCCCCTCAAAACTTTGGTTGGACCATTGAGTGTTATGATTCCCACAGTATTGATTCAACCTATTCCATCTGAACTCCTTGTTTGTTGTCTGTGTGGTGGTAGATGTGAAATTCGAAAGTGCAAATAAAAAGCAAACGGTCATATATATGCGTTCTTTTCTGTCACAAAGAGAAGAGATCTATCAGTACATGTGTCAACAAATGATGAAAATATGCTGGTAAATTGATGTAACTTAACATATATTACATTGCAATTAAACGGTTTATAACAGTTGTCTCTTCTGTGATATTATCTTTTTAATACAATTATATCAATTCTTTTTTGCGGCATTAAAAATTCAAGATGTTCCTTTAGTTTTTGATGTCCACATAATACACACATGTTATTTGAGTTTAGAAAGCACTGTGAAATGAAACAACCGCAGATGGCACTATACATTCAACAATTAGAACAACAATTTCAATACAAAGCTACCACAGATCTGTTAACTGTAAGGACAGTGATTTCACCATGTAGATATTTATCGTCTGGACGATGACTCCAAGCACCGTGTGACAGATTTGCGAGAGATGTTGTTAAAATTCTCGGATCATGTTCCCTACCCTCAGTTATATCTTTGTTAACTAAATAACTCTGGTTTATATCGAGATTCAAATAGACTATTGTATTGATTCGCCTCGCTCAGCACAAGGCTTGGATCCTTGGATCCACTTACCAGGGCATGATTCTACATACGTTATAGCAATAAACAAACTGCAGAAAAGTGTACAACATTTTGAATTTGTTGCCTGACTTGAATTTTAGTATTTTGCCCCATAATAAACCTTTTGTATCTCATAACCTCACACATGGATGTACACACCAACTGGAGTGCCCGCTAACATTCCTTTTACAAGTCTGAAATCTACACCTCACACAATCAAACTTTTATTTTCATATTCCACTTCGCCCGCTAGCCAATACTTAGCATATGCTTTGAGATAGTTTGGCATATCGGCTAGCGCATCCGAATCTTCCTTAGCTTGATCATTATTCCAAGGTAATTGTTTACTGACTTATCTCTCATTTTTAGTAATAAGTCTTAGACGCAGACTGTTACCACTACCCTAATCCCTTTAACTCTCATAAGATATCTTGCACCATAGTTACATGTAAGTCCAGATTATGCGAGTATTTACACTATCTTTACACCGATCTTTGTGATGAAGCTAGAAGTGTTATAACAATAACCTTTACCGACCTACAGCTTAGCTGTAGCTGTTACAACGGCAAGATTTCTGTATTGCAGGGTCAACTTATTTTTATAAATTCAATACAAGCTGTGACAAAATAAATTATTAATAAAAGATAATTAAAATATTTTATGATACGTATCATAACATGACTAAATACATTTTTTTATTCTCACATTTTTATATTTCTTGTTCGATCTGTCGTATTATTTATTATTACTATTACTGTAATCATGATTTTCTTTTCATAGTGATATATGTTTATAATGACTGTATTATTATTTATATTGTCATTATGTATATATTTGGTGCACAATCTATCGCATTCTTATTGTTCGTGTAATTATTATTACGTTTGGTGTTTTTTATAAAGATGCGATAGGCCTACATAGGCCTACTAATTAAATGCACGCAAAAGAAATCACAATAGGAGTGGTGTCATTGCGCTCAGCCTATCATTTAACGGTGAATGGCCCATAATTTATGCATGTATCTAATTTGTTATAACCAGCTCAGTCAGGTTTAACTAGAGTCCACTTGAAAAGCAGTAATAACAGAGTGGCCATTCTATTGGAAGATGCGTCATTGCTCTCGACCTATAGAATAACGAAGAATTAGGTGTGAATTCTAATTGGTGACATATAGTTGGGCTCTAAACTCTAGACCAGTGGGATTAACGAAATTCGGTGCAGGCAACCCTTCCCCGGTACTTCCCCCCTCTTCTTGACCAGTTGCCTGCAGTTGGTACCCGCTCATCCCTCCCCTAGCTGCAGTGCACTAGGTGTCAAGAGGGATGGCGCGCTTTAACACCTGCCTGCCCTGCCTGCCCCAAGCGATTACGTAGCATGCCCCACCAGAATAGAAGAAAATCACAATCTGCGCCGTAGGCTGATCTCGTTGCGGGGGGGGGGGGTGCGTAATTTTCTGATGTGGACCTATTGGCGAGCGCAGCGAGCCATAAGAACAGCTGGGGGTTTGGGTGGCGCTGTAAAAAAGAAAAGCTAGAAGGCTAGCTATGAGATTCAGTGACGAGCCCGAGTACATAACTATGTACAAGAGCCTGACCAACGAGGTCAAGGAATCTATCAAAACGGACAAGGAAAGGGCTTGGCAAGAACAGATTGATAAACTTGACGGAGCCAGGGATGGAACCGAGTTCTGGAACTCGTTCTTTCGGCTAACAGGGGCAAAATCTAGAGGAACGAGAAAAACTCCCCTCATGAGAAGTGATGGTACTCACACTGAAAATGACAAAGAGAGAGCTGACACGTTCGCAGCCTCGCTTGAAAAAGTACACAATGTCCACCAGGGGACCATCTTTGACGATGAGTTCAAAGTGGAGGTAGAAAGCACTATTAAGGAGCACGAAATGCTCTTCAAGCCACTAGTAAGCCACGTCCCCGAAGAGGACGATGATCACGAGACACTAACCCCAATAACAACAGGGGAAATCAAGGCTTATCTGAAAAAGTGCAAATCTAGCTCTGCCCCTGGTCTGGACGGTATCAGATACGGTGTACTTAAGCAAGCAAATGACAAGGTTTATGAGGCCCTGGCCCAAATCTGTAATGCTTGTATGGCTACAGGATACTATCCTAGGCTATGGAAAAAGGCTGAAGGTATCATGATACCTAAGCCAGGCAAAGACGGAAAAATGCCGGGGAACTATAAATAGACCTATCAGCCTGCTGAGCTGTATGGGCAAACTCTTTGAAAAAACGCTAGCTGGTAGAATAAGGAACTTTCTTGAGAAAGAAAAGTTCTTTAACAAATGGCAGAATGGCTTCAGGAGCAAGCGCATCGCCATGGAACATGTGTTCAGACTGGTAGAGGAAACTCAACTGGGATTCACTAAGAAATGGAAAGGTGGAGCAATCTTTATCGATGTTGAGAAAGCATTTGACTCGGTGTGGCATGACGGACTAAGATACAAGCTGATGAACGGCAGCTTACCTAGGAAGATGGTCAGGTTGATATCATCTTTCCTAAGTGACAGAACGATCAAAGTCAATTGCTGTAACAACTGCTCAGAGGAGGTGACCCTCAATGCGGGCACACCTCAGGGCTCGGTCCTAAGCCCTCTCCTTTTCATTATCTATGTGAATGATATCCCAGACATGAGTTCACTCAATGTCAAGCTTTCCCAGTTCGCAGATGACATGGGAATCTGGGCACATGCAACCAATGCCAAATGGGTGAAGGCAAAGCTATCAAAAGCTTTAAAACTCATTGAAGCATGGTGTTCCAAATGGCGGATAAAACCAAACGCAGGAAAAACTCAGCTGATTGTGTTTAGTGTCGGTCCAAAACCAGAACTTATAGATCTGGAACTGTTTGGTGAGCCTATTATTCAAACTCAAACAGCCAAACTGCTTGGAATCCTATTTGATCGAAGGCTTAGCTTCAAAGACCATATGAAAGACCTAATGACAAAGGTCTACAGGCGACTGAACCTGTTGAAGTTGCTCAAAGGAACAAACTGGGGCGCCAGACCATATACCATCTTAAAAGCCTACAAGTGCTTTATACGCCCTGTCCTTGAATATGGTTCACTGATAACTGGAGCTTTAAGGGAATCACAAGTGAAGGAAATGCAGATCTTTCAAAACAAGTGCCTGAGACTAGCACTTGGTGTAACCTACCTGGACAGAATGAGAACAATAGATCTCCATGACCTCACTAACGTCCCTATGATCAAAACTAGGATGACAGCACTGGCGGTTAAAACATTTAGATCACTTGAAAACACACAGTGTTTCAAGGATCTGGTGTTGAATCATGAGATCGTTCAAAAACGATAAGGCTCTAATACAATTCTGGATCAATTGCTGGCTGCAATCCAGGCTGACGCTTAAACACGGTTGACGGTTGACGGTTGACGGTTGACGATTGACGGATAACGGTTGAGCTCCTGTTCCCACATAGAACAGGGGCTCTGGGGGCGCCGTTCTGTGTGACATACCAAAAGCAGGGAGTTCCCTATCACTCCACTGCATGAGACAAGAGCACGGTTGACGGTTGACGGTTGACGGATATCGGTTGAGCTCCTGAACTCCTGTTCCCACAGAGAGCAGGGGCTCTGAAAGGAGCCGTTTTGTGAGACACATAAGGCAGTGGGCTTTCAATCATAGCACTGAAGGAGACGGATTCTGGTCTTAAGCAATGAGCTCTCTATCATTACATTGCTAGCTTGGGTGATGGCACGGCGGACACGGATGGTTGGCTAACGATGACGGTTCATGATGGTGGTTTCAAACACACTGCTCAGAAAGCAGAGCACATCTCAAAGGGTCAGTCCTTGCCCTTACTCTGGTGGCTGGTCGCCTCTGCCCTGGTTCCTTGTCTCCTGGACTTCTTGCCAATGCTTGTACAATCACCTACCTCACCAGGTGAAAAGAGAGAGGCACTATAAGGTTTATACAAGAACTAGTGCATAATCTCGCGTCAGCCCTCGCGCTGCGCGCTCCTCTAGCTGGGTGGCGCTGTAAGCCCCCCTAGAAAATTTAGTTTGTTTGTGACTTCTGAGAGCACCTGACATGAGTTCTGGAGACATAATGGATTTGTTCATACACATGATATTTTTGGCTGACAAAAAATCTACTTTTGAAAATTAGTATCCAGGTAAACCAAATATTACACAAAGCATTTGAGCCGACAAAGGGCTATTCAAACACAATCATTAGGGGCCTAAATCTATTTTTGAAATATAATTCCAAACATTGGAAGGGTAGGCCTATTTGATTATTATTTTAATTGAGGCAAAAGCCAATAACATTATTGTGCTGACAAGTACATAATCAAGTACATAATACATGTATATCTTGCATCCATAATATAGGCCTATACTTTAAACTTGATGAAAAAAATAATAATAAGGCATGCACGATTATCATATAATGCACATTTAGTTCTGTGAAGTAATTTTAGTATTATGTTCTCGTTCCAGTAGACTACTTCACTATGATAAATACGATATGGTCAGAAATTAATAGAAACAATTATTTGCTGAAAAAAACTACATATATGTGTAGGCTAACAGTATCAGCGTATTAATAAGACTCATCGTTATAATGTTTATTATAAAAGTAAATCTAGCTCAAGACGACGTGTATGGAGCTTTGGCTACAGATCAACAATCTCGTCCAAATCAAATTGTGTACCATAATTAAATCTACCCCTCCATCTTAGAATCTACCCCCCCCCCTTTTCGTGATTATGTGAAGTATCTTCTGATCCCAGAATCTACCCTTCCGTCCCAGAATATACCCCCTTTTAAACATCTATTCGAAGCCCTCCCAGAATCTACCCTCCCTCTCAGGATATACCCCCTTTTAAACATCTATATGTAACCCTCCCAGATTGTACCCCTCCCTCCCAGAATATACACCCCCCCTTTTATACATCTTAGATCTATATGCGACCCTCCCAGAATCTACCCTCCCTCTCAGGATATACCCCCTTTTAAACATCTATATGTAACCCTCCCAGATTGTACCCCTCCCTCCCAGAATATACACCCCCCCTTTTATACATCTTAGATCTATATGCGACCCTCTCAGAATCTACCCCTCCCTCTCAGAATATACCTGCCTTTTATATAAAGCAACACTCCTAGAATCTACCCTACCCCTTTTTTCACAACTACGTGCAACACTCCCATGATCTACCCCTCCCTCCAGAATATACCCTCACTTTTAAACATCTATGCGACCCTTCCAGAATCTACCCCTCCTTCTCTGAATAGACCCCTCCCCCTTTAAACATCTATATGCGGCCCTCCCAGAATCTACCCCTCCCTCCCAGAATAGATACCCCCTTTTTGGCAGCTATATGCGACACTCCCATAATCTACCCCTTCCCTCCAGAATATACACCCCTTTTCTACAACTATATGTGACGCTACCAAAATATATCCTGCCCTCACAGAATCTACCCCACCCTCTGAGAATATACCCCCTCCCCTTAGATATGCAACCCTCTCATAATCTACCCATCCCTCCAGAATATACCCCTTTCTGAGCAACTATATGCAACGCTAACATAATCTACCCCTCCCTCCCAGAGTATACCCCCCCCCCTTTTAAACATCTATATGCGACACTCACAGAATCCACCCTCCGACCCAAAATTTTATATCAAGTGGGGCTCCCAGAATGTACCCCATCTTTCCAGAGTACCCCCCTTTTCTACAACTTTATGCGATGCTCCCGAAATCTATCCCGCCCTCCCAGAATCTACCCCGCCCTCCCAGAATATACCCCCTCCCCCTTATATATGCGACCCTCCAGAATATACCCCTTCTTCACCACTACATGCGACACTCCCATAATCTACCCTTCCCTCCCTAAAACATCTATATGGGACACTCCCGAAATCCACCTCGGACCCAAAACATACCCCCACATCTACATGCGACCCTCCCAGAAAATATATACCCCTCCCATAATATAGGCCTACTCCCTTTTTATATAAGTGGCGCTCCCAGAATATATATCTTCCTTCCAGAATATACTCCCCTTTTGTACAACTATATATGCGACGCTCAAACAGAATGTATCCCTCCCTACCAGAAGCTACCCCGCCCTCTCAGAATATGCCCCCCCCCCTTAGATATGAGTCCCTTCCAGAATCTAACCCCTCCTCCAGAATATACCCCCTTCTTCACCACTATATGCGACACTCCCATAATCTACCCCTCCCTCCCAGAATATACCCTCCTTTAAACATCCATATGCGACTGTGGGACACTCCCGGAATCCACCCCTCCCTCCGAAAACATACTCCTCTTCTAAACATCTATACGCGAGCGTCTCGGAATCTACTCCTCCCTCCCAGAATATACCTCCAGGCCTTTTCTACAATGTGATTCTCACAAAATCTACCCCTCTCTCCTGCCTGGATAAGCGTGCATTCTCTAGAAGGCGCATATACAGGTCTTATATATCATCCCTGGGGACTCAATGTGTTCAGTGTATTAGGACTGTGACAGTGCCGCCCACGAGGGGTTACAGTATTGGTTGCGGATCCAGGATCTGAAGAAAGGGGGCGCACTATGTTTTGGGGGCTTGCCCCTAAGAGTTTGGCGAAAATAGGGGGGGAGGGGCGCCTGCTGCCACTGAGTATCCTTGATTTTACCAATCTATGTGCGAACCTTGGCCTTGAGGTGGCCTGGCGGACCTTCCATGTCCCAGCGGGGGAGGGGGGGGGGTGCGAGCGCACCCAACGCACCCCCCCCAGCCTACGGCCCTGACTGCCGTGTTCAAAAGCAGATAGGCCAAACGAGACCGATATATATATAAGAAAAGACACACAGAGAGAGCGGAGAGCGGGTTTTAGATTCCTTCAGAACAGAGAGTAGTGTTTAGAATTATTCAGGACGGTTTAGTTTAGTTTAAGATACAAAATTTATAGCTCCATGCAAATTCGGAATAATGTTTTATAATTTATTACTTGTTGTGCAAATTACATCCACACGAGACGACGCGATGCGACGAGTACTAGATACTTTTCAACATGAATACACATAACTCTACCTACTGGTGGATTTAAAATAACTCCTATTACCAAAATAAAAAGAAACAATTTGCCTTGCGCTTTGTGAAATGTTTTAGTCAAGACTTAGGACATATTATAGCCTTTATTTCTGGTTAATATGGTTTATTTATCCGAGAATACACACTTTTACGACCCAGCAAATTGGGTCGTCAGTTTTTCTAACCAGTCCAAAGTACTGTCATCAGATCTGCAGTTCCGCATTTAAGGTTTCAAACTTCACTATTTTGATACCAAAGGCCTAGGAAGTTATATATTAAGTCTCAATATGAAATAAAAGACGTCGCCGATTTCACATAAACTTCATTTGTGTGAAATGAATCGGGCTTTAGGCCACCTTTGTGCACATATAGGCTAAACTGGGCCAGGAGAACCTCCTGAGGATGGTGAGATGATTAAGATGACACTGTCCTCCAGACACAGGATTCGAAATTCGAGCCCTGGCGGTCTGAGGCCGAGCACGCTACCTCTCGGTCACGGAGGCTCCCCACAATACTGACTTTCACACGTGGATGGGGAAGAAACACTTTTTGTTTCTTTCAAACCGCCGAGACCGGGAACCGAACCTCGAACTCTGGCGTGAAAGGCAGCGGTGCTAACCACTACCCTAGGGCCCCCGCCCACTTCATTTGTGTAAAAAAATGTTTTAAATATTAAAGCAGCTCCTTGGGATGACATCAATTTTCGTTTTTACTTTTGTAATGAAGTAGTGTATCCCCCACATCATGATTTTATTTTTTTCAGAATTTTTAGATTTAAAAAAATATTTTTTATCAACATTTCTGTGAATCCGATTAAAACCCAAACAAACTTTGTGTATACCTAAAAACTTGCTAAAAGACAGTTGAATGTTCCTACAGCATTGGGCCACATGTTGATGCCGTCGGCCCAGCGTTGGGCAGACAATCAGTGTTGCAGGTGTATCCCCTCATTTCCAGACTAGAGGACACCAATTAGCGGCGATTACTTTGATCTTACCGTCCAAAGCGTGAGAATATGTGGGGTAAAGTGCTGTATATTGCTGACTTGTTTTGTTTACATGGTAATATACGACCTGGAAATATAACTATTTCACTCTTTTTCGGTGCTTTATAATAGTATTTTGACTTTCTTGTATTTTGAGTTAAGATCAGTAGGCTATATAGCTTCATCTAAGTTAAATTTTCAAAATTGACAAAATTGAAAATATCTCATCCCAAGGAGCAGCTTTAAGAATTACATGATATTACAAGCAAATATTGGGTCGTCATTTTTTAGAGAATTGGCTGGGTTGTATTTTGACCCTGTCGGCCTACCATACTTCCGCCTGATTTTGATATGAAATAGCATATACATATGGTTAATCTATGGCATAACATTCACATATACATGTAGATAATCTATGGTATATCTTTCTCATACAGTAATTTTACGGCATAGAATACGCATATGATTAATCTATGGTATAGCATTCACATAATTATGGTTAATTCCATGGAATAACATTCACATAATTGTTACTCTATGGTATATGTTTCACATATGGTTAATCTACAGATGTATGTGGCATATCATTCACATATAATTAATATATGGTATAACATTCACATAGTATGGTTACTCTTTCTGTCATAACTTTCACATAAGTATAGTTAATCTATGGTATAATTTTCACATATGGTTGATTTATGTTTTGTTCTTTCAAAATAAGGGATATAATCTTTCATCGTACAATAATACACATCGCCACACAACATCATAATTAATGGAGCGCTATAAGAGACGACGATAAAGAAACTGAATTAAAAATAATGACACATGATATCATTGTTTCGAGGTTTTAAAAAACACAAGTGACAAGTGTTATTTAGTTGCCCCTCCAGCGCTAAGCTTGCCAAATCTTCTGTGGCTCGGACAATCACAACCTAGGACAACAAGCGATTTATGCCACGAGCGGAACTTGCGAGAACATGGCTCGCTCCAAAGAATCGTAACGTCTCCCGCTGGTCCTAATGACAAAAAAACACGATGGTACGCGACCAAGCAACTGCTATCTTGGCCGCTATTCAAAATTGCCAGCGGGACCAATCACCGAAGCTGTCAACGTCGCAGAGAAATGCATGCATCAATAAACAATACAGACCATGGCGGACGCAAGCCCTGGATTTTTAATAACCAATCTATTGGTGAAGGATACTTCATTGGTGCGGTCAGCAGGGTCAGTCTAGCTGGGCATAGTCCTGGTATGCACCCAATAAGCACAAAACATTTGTAGACTATTTATACAATGTTGGACCAACGTCGAAGACGTTGGGCCGGCGTTGTTTAAATGTTATACAAATGTTTTTTTGTTTACTGGGCAGCGCTGCTCAATCTGGTAGGCAGTGCTGCTCAACCGCAGACTATCAGGTGTCGATTGGCTCTCAAAATGTTTTATTCATTTGATGAACGAGCCTAACCCTTACAGCGCGGGGATCGACTTTAGTCGTCAGAATCTGACGTCTGTAGACGTCAGATACTGACGTCTAAAGTCGTTCCCCACACTGTAAGAGTGAAAATATTCACAATGGCCGTAGACCCATACCATCGGTATTCAAATTAAACGGAGAGAGCTAACTATGACAGTGATGGTGATTTCAAATCGAAAAAAACACTTTGGCCTCCAAGGTTTTAACAAAGGAATTCAGCGCTTTAAGGGTTAATATGGTAGACGTGTTTTCAACACACATACATGATTGACTTTTTAATCTGCACCTCGACCTATTTTTTGTGCCATGTTTGAGAGTATGATTGAACGTCATGGTTTCTTCCATGTTGCAGAAATGATCAATGTTATTTTTAACAAAGTGAAATCATGAGAAAATGCGAATTATATTCTCTCAAAGCTTCTGAGATTTCACTTGGTTGTTTTATAAATTCATGACATTTCTATTTACCTTGAGGTGGGAATCGCGAAAGCATATTCACATCTCAAGGTGAATTAAAATACACGGGAATAGCTGTATGTTAGGAAAGTTCAATCAATCAATCAATCAATCAATCAATCAATCAATCAATCAATCAATCAATCAATCAATCAATCAATCAATCAATCAATCAATCAATCAATCAATCAATCAATCAATCAATCAATCAATCAATCAATCAATCAATCAATCAATCAATCAATCAATCAATCAATCAATCAATCAATCAATCAATCAATCAATCAATCAATCAATCAATCAATCAATCAATCAATCAATCAATCAATCAATCAATCAATCAATCAATCAATCAATCAATCATTTAATCAATCAATCAATCAATCAATCAATCAATCAATCAATCAATCAATCAATCAATCAATCAATCAATCAATCAATCAATCAATCAATCAATCAATCAATCAATCAATCAATCAATCAATCAATCAATCAATCAATCAATCAATCAATCAATTATTCAATCAATCAATCAATCAAACAATCAATCAATCAATCAATCATTCAATCAATCAATCAATCAACAATGAATAAATCAACCAATAATAGCGCCGAAAATTATCAGGACGGAGCTCAGTGACGCACAAATCATTCCATATTCATGTGTCAGAATCCAGACCAAATCCAATTCGTCAACAGGTTTTCTCACCGGCGAGAAGCTATGGTGGGAAAGCCAGGCCGATGATATTCAAATAATTTCAGTTACGTAATAATTATGAGCTGCCACAAGAAAAGGCAGTAAAGTCGAATATTGCAAAATTATTTTTTCTTAGTTGATATATTTTTTAAATTTTTTTGAAAAATATTTATTAGTTTTTGTTTATGATGTTTTTGATTTTTTTAAATAATATAGTTATAATTTATATTATATTATATTATAATCAATGCCATCATAAATAATTGTGACAAACCCGCCAGGATGTACTTTCTCGCATGGCGGGTCGCAATTATTCGGGCATTTTGTACCCAGTCTTAGTTTCCAAGTCTTCTTTTCGGGAAAGCAATTTAGGTTTATTGTTTGTCTTCGCAATCCGGTGTTTATATTATATAGGATACAACACGTGGCTGGCACGACATTCTCTAAAATTAGGATCTCGTTATGATCACTCCACACGCCGTTAGCCCTTTCAGCCCGGGTACCTTATTTATACGTCAGAATCTGACGTCTGTAGTCGTCAGATTCTGACGTATAAAGACGTTCCTCCACTGACAGAATTAAAATATTTATGATGGCCGTATATCTATAAAATAGGTATTAAAATGAAGCAGAAAAAGCTAAATAAGGCATTTATGATGATTTTTAATGAGCTTTTGGTCGCCATGGTTTATAAAAACATATTTCAGCGCTGTAAGGGTTGTTTAAATTAGCTGGTATTCAGCCGCTGATTGTGACATTATAATGTGATAATAATTACCGTTGTTCTCCCACGATAAAACACGTGTAAAATAAGATACTGCGTTGTCAAACGCGAATTCTGTGTTCATGCCTAAATATTCCCAGGTCATTTTCATATCAGTTCAATTTGGTCATCTTGACGAGGCTTGATCACGTTTAAGTATAACGCTATATTCAAATATATCTCGATTTAGAGTTTAACCTTTCCGGAAAAAAGAATTATCATGATCCCACTGGGCACACGACGTTGTTGCGAGGTTGAATCAACATCACTGACGTTGATTCAACGTCGCAAAACGTCGTCCGCGAGGTGGAATTATACATAATGCTTAGAACATTTTAGATTTTTATTTAACAATAAAATCAATACTATTTAAATACTGTATACTATTTTAAATAATACAGTTTATGTTGTTATTCAATTGGGGGGGGGGGGGATTCATTACTATTAATTGTATTCCTAAATATTTTTTTTTTACATTTTAGCCATCACGCTCATTTAATCTACTATATATTATTGTACATGCCTCTATATGTATCTTGTTTAAACTTTAGGGAAATATTATATTTAGTTTTCGCTTCCGATACATGCACATACACAAACATTAATATTCGTATTTTCATTATCATAACATTTGTTCGTGGAAAACCGTTACTTTCTAGGTTTCTTCGTGCGTGGTAGACTGGTAAATATTGAAGTTCTAAAATTGCGCTTAGCACTTCATCGGTTGTCACACGTGAAGAAGAATAGAAAGGCAACGTTTACTAAGAACGCATTTCGGATAATGAAACTAGAAATATTCATTAAATCATAAGTGCAGCGGACAATAAAACCATTAGTTGAGATTTATTACCGCTTCATGTAAGTGTATTAGAGGTGACATAGGCTTTATCTGCAATCTTATCACTTTTCTATCTAAAGTGAAACGATATAAATAATTATCTGAAAATAATAATAGGCCTACTTAATCAGCTTCCACAATACATGTGGATCGTATGATTATATTATTTTTCGGTTCTGGTATAAATACTTTTCACATAAGTTGGTATGTATGCTACGGAATCGACTTCTTTTCCAATAGTTTAATATAGTATAAAATAGTTCTAGGGTTAAATTCACTACAATTAAAGTGTCGTATGTATGTAGGCCTATCGTGACAAAAATAGTTCAATTTCATTTAACGTGATTTTGTCTCACAAAACACTCCAAGTATATCAGGTTGGACAGTTTCACCAGACCAGGATGCAAATGCTATTAACCATTTGACCACTGCATGGTCCTGATTATATATATATTTTTTATCAACACATTGACCCTTTAACCGCCGGTGTCGCATATATTCGGGTTTTCATTTTTATTAGCACATTAAGTACCACCTTTTAAACATGGTAAAGATAAAATATGACATCAATCAGCAATATTTGGAAACAGTTGACCTCCATTTTGTCAAATCTGAATAATTTTCACTCACTTTAAGTTGTGGATCGCGTCAGCGAGACACAGCTTCAAGTGGGTGAAAATCTAGATTTAATTAATTTGGCGGTTAAAGGTTTAAGCATGGTAAAGAGGTAAAACGGGACAGCTATCAGCAAGATATAAAAACCGTTAACGTCTCTATTTGATCAAGTCTGAATAATTTTCACTCACTTGAGGTTGTGGGTCGCGTCAACGAGACACTACGTCAAGTGAGTGAAATGCCCAACTAAATAATTTGGCGATTAAAAGGTTACCTCTTATGTCTTACAGCGCGGGGATCAACTTTAATCGTCAGAATCTGACGTCTGTAGACGTCAGATTCTGACATCTAAAGTCAATCCCCGCACTATAAGAGTTAAAATATTTATAATGGTCGTAGACCCATAACATAGGTATTCAAATGAATCAGAAAAAGATAACTAAGACAATTATGATGATTTTAAATTGAAAAAAAACATTTTTTATACACAAATATTTCAGCGTTGTAAGGGATAAAGTGCTAGTATTCGTTTCCAGCCTTTTATTTGTCCTTCAACAAGGAAATGTGAAGAAAAAATGAACTTGAATTTTTTTAGATTATCATATGTTTCGCTTCAATTACTACAGATGTAAATATTTTTACCCACTTGAAGTTGTGGCTCGCGATAGCGAGACACAACTTCAAGTGGGTGAAAAAATAAATTGTCTAAGTGTAGCCCTTAAAGGGTTAACTTATGATAAAAGGTCTATGTCTATGGCACAGTCGACATGATTATCATCATTAGAACACGATAGACGGCTAGATCCGCTTAGAAGATGGAACCTTTTATTACGACTAATTATATCCTAAAAAAGATATACCATTATCTTGTGGTAGATATTTTTTAGAACAGACGCTCTTTTGTATTGAAAAGGGATCGGCGGCAGCTTAATTGTACACAATTGTTTCTTTTAACGCGCGTATAATGAGAGGTGTAAATACGTCGGGTGTAATTTTTTTTACACGATAAATAAATAACACGATAAGAAGATGCCGGTTCAACGGTGGTCCGGCGTTTTAGGACGTCGGGCCGCCGTTGAACTGGCACCTTTGATCTCCATTTTTTCAATTTGAAATCATCATAAATGTCTTAGTTAGCTCCTTCCGCTTCATTTGAATACCCATGTTATGGGTCTACAGCCATTACAAATAAAAAAAATTTTCAGTGCGGGGACCGACTTTAGACGTCAGAATCTGACGTCTATGGACGTCAGATTCTGACGTCTAAAGTCGATCCCGGCGCTGCAAGGGTTAAATATCTGTGGCAAGTGACGATAGTTCACAGCGGAGGCGCTGACATCGCTGGTGCCAAAAATTTCCATTCCAGTCTAATCATGCTAATGGCGCGGACAATTCATGTTGAGCACTGGAGTTAGGGTAATTGCATCATACCCGTACTCGATCGGTTTTATGTTATTGATATAGAAATTTTGCTGTTATTTTGATATTATGTTGTTATTTGCTAAGGTGGGGTGTGGTATCATTGGATCTTATATAGCGATATTAGGCCTGGTGACGATGATTGCATGTTTGAGATAGGAAAATGATGATTATGTTAAGAAATGTCCTTGTTATCATTTGTATATCATTTTTGTTATTATACTTAATTAAAGAGCATGTTGTTGAATCGCCGTTTTTAACGCGAAAACTGAAAAACGCCTTTGTTGATACCATTTCCTGATATGAAATCACATATTTAACCTTTGCCACGCACTCTCCAGATAAAAGTGCCATAGCACCCCTATCATAAAGACATGTATAGTGCTAGGGAAAGCTTAAATAGACATTATTAGTAGGCTCCATTATTATTATGTCATATCACAGTAAGCACGTCGTATAAATGTTATTTAAATGTTTGTGTTTACTGGGATAGCATTACTATCATTACTACTATATTTATATATAGGGGCTACACACAATAAAATGCTTAATATTATTATCTCCGTAAAAGAAGAAGCATCCAGTTTCTGAAAGTATTGTCAGAAGTATTTATTACTTTGTGCAGCTGAAACGAGGAAGGATTGGATCATGGTATTGTTTTAGGAGAAATTATCTTCTCTACAGCTCAAACGAATGCCTACAAAATATATAGTAAAATTAATCATCATTATTTCTTGGTCTAATATCTTATTTTGCAGAGCATGACAACTGGACAAGTGAAACGACCATACACAATTGAACTGTTGAATACACTTATCGTACAAAGAATAATATCATTCTTACAATTTCATCTTTCTAATTAATAATATACATACTCACATTACCAAAAAGGCATTGCAAATAATCAGAGTCCTCAACAATGTTCATGATATCTGCAACGGCTTGGATGTTAAGTGGTGTACTGGAATGATTGCATTATTTCGTTATAGCATGCTTGCCTTGATACTATTCAGCATGGGAAAAACAATGCTCAAGTATCTTACTAGACAAAATCCGGGACCATTACACTTGTCATTTTCTCGTTTTTAAGTAAGCATTTGCTGCTTTTTTTTTTGAATATGCTGTACTATATGAAATTAATTGTTTGCTTTCTGCATTACGCGTTGACAGATTGCGTTCACAGTAATGACGCAGGCATTGATTATTATGCAATCGGCAGACTTATAATGAATGCAAATACCTCATCATTTAAAAATGTATAATTAGTGATGTAGCCTACTTGTTATCTGCATCAGCACATTTGTGACCTGTCACTGGCGAAATGAGTCGTAAGTCGCAGATTTTAACTCTGTAGCGTGGTCAGCTCCAAAAATATGACTCAGGAGAAATGTGAAGTCTGCAATTGCGATATTTTGAGAAAATGGCCTTTGAAGTTCAAAAAGGCAATTTGCATACTTTTTGAAAATGAAGCTTAATTGAATTAAAACTGGAACAGGATTCCCGAACTCCGAGGCCCGGCTTTAGGCTGTTTGAGTGATATAGACAAAAACAGCTTAAAATGTTGTAAACATAACTGTATGGGTCTTCCTCGTGGGCCAGAATCCTAAATGTCCAGGACATAATTAAGGAAAACCAAGGAGACAAGTTAAAATCTAGCTTCAACGTTTTTTCCTTTCACCACCATCGCCGGTCGTACACACGATGTAGGCCTACCCACTCAGTTCCGGTTCAAAGTTGGGCCAGCGTCGCAGCCTATAGCTGGCAAGGTCGCCGGTCACAGCCCGAAGTGTCAGACAAGCATCACGTATACACAGCCCATTGCTGGTTCAATGCCGACAAATTGTCTACGACGCTGGCCCAACACTACTTCAAAACTGTGGGTCAGCTGTATACTTAGCGGCAGCACCCCAGCAGAAACGTGTCATTCAACCAATGTTGGCCTAACGTCTTCGACGCTGGCACGGCATTAAAACAGCACTGGGTGATTGTCCCGTGCTTGCTGCCGCATTACAATGCTGGTGACGCTTCACCTCCCCCGTCGCCAGAAAAGCTACTACCCAGATAACACGATACATTGCCCCAATGCTGATGCAATGCTGTGACGTCTGTGACGCTGGGCCAACATTATTCCAAACTTATCCCTTTTTGCTCCTAATCACGAATATAATCGTAAATACATTTTTCCATAACACTTTTTGAGAACACAACTATAGTTGACCTAGCGACATCAAACGTTATATTTGACATATTCATAAGGACTGTTTCTCAGACATGTCAACCGTTTCCCACACACGACACCATTTTTTCTGCAAATAACAGATATATTGAAAATATTGTTTACAACATATAAATTAAATGTATTAATGTGTCACGCCATTTTGGAATTTGAAAGTAATTCATATGCATTCACTTCAGCGCTCTGATCCACACAGTGGGAGTGGGCGCTATAAAAGAAACTTTAATAAATAAAATAAATAAAAAATATGAGAACATAAACTTATGTAAATTTTTTAAATAGGTGAAATAAAGGTCATTTTGGCTCTCAAGGAAGGGCCTTAGCATCGTTTGTCAAAGTGCGGCTTACGACTCATTTTGCCAGATCGGGTCACATTTTGATCATTTTGAATGAAACATTCACAATTTGCCTGTTAGTCATCATTATATTCCTTATTAATATGTTTATTAACATAATTAATCAATTTCATTTTTCATATACCTGTAGAACAATTGAATGGCTCAGAGGTAAAGTGATCTAAGTCCAAAATTCGATTTTTTCTGTTTATGTCATTTTGGGAAAGTTAAACACCCCATGTAGTCCTCAGACCTACTCTGCAAAATGTTATATCTCATACTATTTTAGATGACTTTTTAAATACTAGAGTGCTCAGCTCCCACTTTTAAATCACTGGGAGCGATTTTCCCAATGGCAAAAGTAGGAGGCAGAGCTAATTCGTGACGTCCCAAGTTGGAGACATGCTTGGCTGGTTATAATACATGTACATGTACATGTAAGTGATGTGTAATGTGTGATTTTATAAAACTGACCAAAGTCAACACGGAACGTCGGTTCAACGCTGCATGAATGCAGGTGCAGCACTAGAATTGGTGGCCATCGTCCAGCATTGACTAACCCCTTGTTCACCCTGTCGATGCGGGCACATTAAAATGAATAGAAATCTAGTTCAGCTCACGTACAAATACAAGAAATATTAAACATATACCCGATGCAGTTTCAATGTTAATTCAGATTCAATAATGGGCGGATTTTGTGTGTGAAGTCATGAGATCCGCCCATCCCAGAAAATGTGCACATTTCCAGTTTTTATTTTTAAAAATAAACTGATAAATAGTGGACTAATATTATCAAATAAGTTAGGAGATAGTTCATGTAATATATACTTCACTTATAATGATGAACTGAAATCACTTCACAGGGCCTTTAAATATATAGGAAATAATATACTAAAATATCTAAGCCATTCGTTTAAAATTGGAAGACTTATTGAACAAAAAATATTTTTTCACTTTTAAAATTCATACATTTCTTCAATGGTTAAGTGATCCAAGTCCATCAGTTTATATAGGGACATTTTGACTTGGATCAGTTTACCTCTGAGACATACGTAAAATGGCTGCTGAAATGTTTAAAAACACCTCTTCTATAGATCAGCCTGTGTATTGTCAATCATTACCAAAGTTTTACTGAAGCAAGATGATGAGACACTGGGCAGTTTCTATACTAATTTGTGACTTTTAAAAAAGAATTTATATATCTAAATTTCAAAAGTTTATTAATAAAATAAAAATAAATAAAAACTGCCAGAAATGGGTTTTACGACATTGATATTTATATACCTGCGAGTAGGAATGAATAATAAACACCAAAGCAAAATTTTCCATTTATTTATAATTATAGACGTAACAATTTTGTAATAAAAATGCAATAAATAGATTTTTTAATTGATTTTAACTTCAAAGTCTTCTATAGGAAAATGAGAAAATGCGGACTTGAATCACTTTACCCCTAAGCCATTCAATTTTTAATATCCTTGTTATAACGAAAAATTATTCTACAATTATTCTGCCATAAACAGTGTGCGTTTTGTGTCAAATACCAGTAACTTTCTTCTATATAATATTAACCCTTTGCCCGCTAAGCACGAATATAGTCGTTTTAATCCGTTGCATCAGCTGTTTAAATCGCTGTTATTGAGCGTTTAACCCTTTAACCGCCGGTGTCGCATATATTCGGGTTTTCACTTTTTATTAGCACATTAAGTACCACCTTTTAAACATGCTAAAGTTAAAATGTGACCTCAACCCTGCAGCAAGGTTTGAAAAGAGCCGACCTCCATTTTGTCAAATCTGAATAATTTTCAGTCACTTGAAGTTGTGGATCGCGTCAGCGATACACAACTTCAAGTGGGTGAGAATTCAAATTGAAAAATTTAGCGGTGATAGGGTTAAACATCAAGATTTGCAAAGGTTTGATCTTAAATTAAACAAATATTAGTAAATGTCACCCACTTGTACTTGTGGTGCGGGAAACATATGTCCTCATATCTTGGTAATGCCACTTAATTTTATTTCAAGTAGTCAACATTTACCTTTTCAAAATATCTAGTGTTTTATCATGGCAATGTCACTTAACATGATTTTAATTCGACATGCGATAACATGTCTGTGATTGTACCTAACTGACCATCTTGTATATAATATTTCTATGACAAATATGTCTGTAATGACTTATATTTATGTCAATAAAATGTTTGTCTGTCTTGTCTGTCTGTGGGTCAAGTGATGGAAATGATTAAATTTAGAGTTTTAATGGTTAACTATAAATTTCGAGATTATTCTTGTTCTGTTACTGGTCACAACATAGCGGGAAGGTTGTGTGGAGCGCCGTGATAAATGTGAATAAATTAGGAATTATTATTTTTATTGTGAAAAATAAGACGAAAGTCAATTAATTTGACGTCCGAGATAGCTATTTGGTTTATTAGCAAGCACAGCGAAGCTGAAATGTATTTTAAGCTTGAAGTTTTGCAACAGAAGCATCTCCAACTGAATGAAACACTAAGGACCAAGTACAATAGCCCATATCCGACCAATTAGCAGTGACACCGTTTGTGACGTGACTTATCACACCATTCCATTGTTCTTGAATTAGGAAACATACTTTGGTAAAAAACAATACACAATAAAACACAATGTATACCCTTTATCGTGTTACAGGTGAATATAGTAGTAGGCGACGGCCACATTAGCTATTTGTGCTCTAATAACTATTGGATGACATTTTTTTACAAGCAAACATCCACTTCAAAACATTTCATTATATGGTCATAATTAGAACTAGCTATAAGGGTGACCCCCAAAAATGCTATTTTCCAAGATGGAAGCAAAGTTTAAACAACATGTAGATATATTTTTTTATACCAAAGGGACATACTTTCGGGCCTACGGTGGACTTTTTTAGCATACCAAACATGGTGGTGTTTCTAGAAATATTTTTAGACATTGCCTTTAGAATAAATAAAAAATGGCTGCCATTGTGTGGAAACATGGCTGCCATAAAGTTGTACCTTAAGAAGAAATATCCGTAACAAATTATGAAATAATAAAATGTAAATGATTATTGTGTTTATTATAAGATTTTATGATATTCCTGAATATAACTGACCAGGTGTCGCCCAGAAAATCAATATAATATGCCAAAATTAAAGTGGCTAGCAATGGATACACGACACAACGATGTGGCTAAAGATAAAAATAATGTACAGACAGCATAATAATAAACCGATAGAAGTATCTTGTTTCATATTAAGCATGTAGGTCTGGATTTGTGTAAGTAGTGTAGTCAATAACAAAATAAAAAAATATATATTTGATGAAAATATCAAAGATAGTGACCAACAGTGACCCAAAATGCCTAACGCTGGATCATAGCTAAGAAATATATAGCTATACCATTCATGAAATTATGGTACATGTAGATATGTGATATTAGTATATATTGTGAGGTTTCATAGTATGCCTCACCCAGTTGTGTTTCCTTTACAAAAAACATATAACCAAAATCCCAGATGGCGATGACTTATATATTGGTGATTGATCAATAAAAATTGTTGCGGCTTATTTGACAATAGAGATGTGTTTGAAGACAAAATAATATATAGAAAGAAAAAGACGTCTCGTACCATCCTGTCTGGTCGGCATCTTCTGTCAACAGAAGAATTATTATTATTGACAAAGCCAAATCTCTTTCTATTGAGTCAGTGTATCTTGGCATGGCTCCACTACCCACAGGAAAGAGATCACACCAAATATTTGAGAATTCTATACAGTTGAATGCAATAAGAAAACAATAACAGCAAAACAGCATACCTATATTAGCATTTGACAAAACGACAAAATTTGAATAAAGAGTTGAAATTCCCATTATTTCAAAAATTATGCAGCTCAAAGAAATATGTTGTAATCACGCCACGTATGATATCAATACCGATTCAAGCTTCTTCTAACGCAAATTACACTAACAAATTAAATCAAATTTGAAGTATTGTTTTACAAAAAACGATCAATTGTTGTCGCAAATCGGTCCTTCTGAATAATGACGACAGAAAACGACACACAACCGTCAGTTAATTGACGGCCATTGTACAGTTTGTGGGATATACAGAACTTGCAACATATATCAGTCTGGCAAACGTCCACAGAATAGGATATTTATGATTATAGGTTAATGAGAAGCAAGATTATCCCCACAAAGGAAACTGATTCTATGTAGGCTTAGTTTGACTGTAAAACATCACGAAGGTGCTAATCGGTGCTAGGCATATGCACACAACTTGATGTCACCAAAGCCCCAGACAAACAAAAACGTTGTTGAAACCGTTTATTGTCCCAGAACATCTTCAGTGGATAGCAAAATTTAAAGTTATTTTGTGGCGACCTCACTTGCAGATCATCGCGCCCGAGTTCGAGCCGGACGGAATCGCTGATCGACAGGTCACCACTTCCGCCCGGCTCAAGCCATGTGC
Organism: Flabesymbios commensalis; assembly: GCA_964017125.1. Taxonomy (NCBI): domain Eukaryota; kingdom Metazoa; phylum Annelida; class Polychaeta; order Terebellida; family Flabelligeridae; genus Flabesymbios; species Flabesymbios commensalis. The sequence goes on along the minus strand of OZ024909.1, from coordinate 41,899,957 downwards.
GGCCCGGCCGCGCTCATTTATTCTACCACTGGCCTTCTCGGAAGTCAGACGTGTAACCGTGTCAACCACATTCAGCCCCGTGGCTGGATAGCCGCCCCCTGTCGCACGGGACTAAGTAGCACCCACATATCTGACAATGTCTGCACGAATATGGAATGAATAAAGAATGAATTAAGGAAATCTTCTACTTTGACTGAGTTTTTGCAGCGAACCACCACTTGCTGACCGGGCAAGACACCACGATCAAGATCGGGCCTGAGGCGTTGGTCGCGTCCATTGACTTGTCGAACATTCGGCAACGTCGATGGTAACCCTCGCCCCAGACCACCGAAAATTTTAACCAACGAGCTTGATCATTCTCTAGACATTGTATTTGCAAATATTCAAACTTAACTTGATTGCATTCAAAACAATCGATTTGAATCTGCAATCCGAGTCTTTTGTAGTACAGTGATTTAGTGAGCTACTTCAACCTATGAGGATGAACTGCCATTTAGGGTGGAAAATTACCAGGTATTGCTGCGAAAGCACATATGAATGAGGTGAAGGTGGTTCGGTCAAAATTAAAGCTCATGTGAACAATATACGGCACGTGACAAAAGATGATCAAAACAACCGAATTTCAAGATCTATAGATCAGTTACTTGATACGTATCATTATTTTCATTGTTTGGATATTATACGTAGTTGTTCACTTTTTTTTTTTTTTGAAAAAGTGATCACATACAAGATACCTGTTGCTCCTAGTCAATGTTGATAAACTTGTGGGCACAACAACAAAATCGCATTTACTTTCAATCAGAATATGTATCTGTACAAATATGAAAACCGGGAATCAATGAATCAACTTGGATTATAAAAATAACTAATGGACATGTAAGGGATATGCTACAGGAAAACTGTTGAATTGTGACATATTTTGACAGTTTCAATGACACTTTATACATCAGTAAACACATTTTTCTATTCCACCCCTAAATCAGAGAATCTCACATAACATGGTTTCTAGATTAGGCAAGCAAATAAATCGGAGGAGGATATTTGATCACCCAGATGTTTATTGAATCACTAGAAATAGAAGCGTTCAGGATGACAATATGTATCAGCACTCTTTTTCTTACTTTCTGAGCATGCGCAATCAGATATTTGGTTGACCACTGGAATAAAAAAACAGCACGTATATTAACACAATAATTTATTGTTAAAAAGTCAACACCCGATGTATATCATAAGGATTACTCGCTGTAAAAGAAGGTATTCATTTCCGTGATAATTATGATGAAAGCAGTGGTGATAGTAAAATGAAAAGATTTAGAATCACTACAATTGCCACAAGTAGAATACATTTCTACACCAAGGTGAAACATTTTGATATCATTATGCATAATCTACCATGGCCAGCGTCATCTGACACGATGTAATCTTTAGGTCAAGGTGAACATTGATTTAGGAGATTTAGGAGAAGCCAGTGGAGATAATTTAAACTTTAAAACCTGGACAAAATGGACCATAATATATTTCAAAATACATATGCACTATTTTTTATAGCTGCTCCGCTGGGATATATACACACTCATATACACACTCATGTGACAATCTCCAGCAGACACAATACGTGGAATCAATGCTGGTTTAACGTTGTTCCAACGTTAGACCAACATTGATTCAACATATTATGTCTGCTGGGAAGGAGCTCGTGTGTGTGTGTGTTTGTATGTCTATGTCATATTATATCCCACATTTCTAATGACGGACGTGTCATGCGAGCTCGAATGGCTAATATTTAAAAATAAATGTTGACATTGCTTGGAACTATGGAGATAAACGTGTTTTTCCAGATGAATACTTCATGTATTTAGGCGTGAATTGAAATCAGGCCATGAATTTCTGTCGTTTATTAATAGTCCGACAGCCATTGGGTCAACCTTGCTAAAATACCTCAGATCAGTATTTATTGATGATTTTGGCACGATTTTTACGAAGAGGTGTTGATGAAACGAAATGAATCGGGCTTTATATTTGGCCACTTTTGTGCACATACCGGCTAAATTGGGCCAGGAAAACCTCCTGAGGAAGGTGAGATGAGTGAGAAAACATTGCCCTCCAGACACAGGATTCGAAATTCAAACCTTGGAGGTCTGAGGCCGAGCACGTTACTTCTCGATGACGGAGGCTCCCCACAATACTGAGTTTTACGAGTGGATGGGGAAGAAACTTATGCCTACTGAACTAGCATATGTTTAGTCTACAATACTCAACATGACAAAAGCAATTCTATGCACTCTAGTTCAATCCCAAAAAAGGGGGATATTTTTTAAAGACATTATTTCACATAAACTCAAGCTGTCGATCGAGTCAGAAATTTCGCCATCAAATGAATAAGTTGGGTGGAGGGTGACAATAATTTGTGCTCAGGATTTCGCGATAGCATCTCGGCTGATTATGCGACCCGAGCGGTACAGTCTACCACCATTGTTGATCCCATGTGCACTGCAGCCCAGTACCCCACTATCTGACTACAATATGCTCCCTATCTGATAAAAAGAAGCCATTGTCATCCACGTACACAAGTAATGATACGTCAGTCATTTCGTCATTCAGCTAACTGGGGACGTACGTGCGCACCAGCACGATGTGTTCGTCACTCAGCAGAATCAGAATGGGCACAATGTAGACGTTGACCCGGTGGTGGTTGACCCGGTGTGGTGTTTGCCGGAATCGTTGAAGCGCATATTGAAATTACTGGCAATTAAGTGCGAAGATAACAAGAGTTTGTTTCAATCCTATTATCTCAACCAGTATATTATTATCCCTTGTGGACGCATAATACTGCTTCTTTGTTAACGTATGCTTGCCCTAAATACTTAGTTTTATGAGTTTGTTCACATGCAGAGCTCTGATGTCAGTTCGGCATAGATGCCTTGTGTATGATGTTTATCAACACTGACTAATTAGGTCACAAAAATATGGCACTAATTGCTAAAGAAAAAATCACTGGTAATGTGGACCACCTACTGGCCGTTCCGATAAATCTTGATCACAAAGTACATTTTCCAAGTGCCATACATATATTTGAAATACATTTTTAAAATGTTTTTTCAATCTAAACTGTAATTTTGTCTGTGTAGATTTTCATAAGTATAATGACAATATAAATGGCCTAACAGTGAACGATTGTGATCGTGAAGGGCTTCCGTTTAAAACATGTCAAAACCTCCATTGAAATAGGGGGCCGTATATCATTAACACTCCCGGCCGAAAGTTGTTCATGACATAACATACCACATCTCATGAGTTATGGCTGTGTAGTGACTGTAGTCAAAACCTATTAGCAAAGAGTAAACACCACACTCATTTTAAATACTCGCCAAAATAGTACATTCAACGATTTTCCTGCCATAGGATGGCTAGATTACTATTTTCCTTATTTTAAAACATAATAACCCTTTCAGCGAAGGGACCGACTTTAGACGTCAGAATCTGATGTCTGAAGTCGATCCCTGCACCTAAAGAGTAAAATATTTATAATGGACGAAAACCCATAACAAAGGTATTCAAGTTGAGCAGAAAGAGCTAACTAAGACATCAGTGATGATTCCAAATTGAAGAAACCCTCTTGGTTTTTTCAATATATTTCAGCGTTGTAATAGTCCACAGGGCCCGTATTCTCGTACAAGTTACGATATATCGTAGGCTTCTGATTGATCGAGATGGCCATCTCGACCAATCAGAAGCCTACGATATATCGTAACTTGTACGAGAATACGGCCCCAGGCCCTGCCATAAAGTCCCGTATACATCTTTTTAGCCATAAATTTTGACGGTTGATTTGAATACAGGATACCTCTAGCATCAATATTATACTAGGTGTTTTATTCAATTTACAGCGAAACACAGAAATCGGCCATTTTCCAAGATGGCCGCCATTTGGCCAAGGTCAAACTTTAAATTGACATAACAGAATAGGAGCAAAATTGACATAACAGAATAGGAGCAGCTTCATGATTTTTGTGTCTACTATAGTGTTTTCGGGTATGCCCGATCTAGTGGTGTGGTCAGAAATAATTTTGGACATTGCATTGTGGGTAAAATCCAAGATAGCCGCCATTTGTCCAAGGTCAAACAATAAATTGATATATTATTTAACACAATAGAAACAGATTCATGTTTTTGGTGTCTATTATAGGGTTTTAAAGTATTTCCGTCCCAGTGGAATTGTCAGAAAATGTTTTCGCCGTTGCATTGTGGGTAAAAAATTCAAGATGGCCGTCATTTGTCCAAGGTCAAACAATAAATTGATATCATTTTCGACATAATAAAGGCATATTCGAGTTTTTGGTGTCCTGGGGTTTTCATGTAGGCCTATGCCGGACATAGTGGTATTGTCAGCAAATGTTTTCGACATTGTATTGTGTGTAAAAAATCCAAGATGGCCGCCATTCGTTCAAGGTCAAACAATAAATTGATATAATTTTCGAAACAAAGAGGCATATTCGTCTATAATGGGGTCTATCATGGGGTTCTCAGGTATGCCGGACAGTGTGGTGTTGTCGGAAATATCTTTGATATTGCATTGTGGGGAACATATCCAAGATGGCCGCCATTTGTTCAAGGTCAAGCAATAAATTGATATATTTTTCGACATATTAGACGCAGATTCGTGTTTAGGTGTATATTATGGAGTTTTCAGGTATGCCAGACATAGTGGTGTTGTCAGAAAAGATTTTAGACATCGCATTGTGGGTAAAAAATCTAAAATGACACCATTTGTTCAAGGTCAAACTATAAATGGACATCATTTTCCACAGAATAGATACAGATTCGTGATTTTAGTGTCCACCACAGTATTTTAAGGTCAACCCGGCTTCATGCTGTGGTCAGGAAGTACTTTAAACATTGCATTGTGAGTTAAAAATCCAATAAGCCCGCCATGTGGTCAAGGTCAAACGTTAACCTGATATAATTTGTCGATGGAATAGAAACTAGTGCATGATTTGTATGTCTAGCATAGGGTTGTTATATACGCTTGATCTAGTGTCATTTTTAGAAATAATTTCCGACAATGTTTACACACTGACAAACAGATGTTGGTCGTCATGGAAACAAAATGGCTGCTTGATGACCATAGAAGAGCAATAACTGTACAAGTTTTTAGTTGATCCCAACATTGTGGCATCGTTAAATTATATACAGAATACACCGTTAGCTCATCGTTAGACTCGATCAATTGGATGGGTGACCGCCTGGTTCTACCAGGTGTTCTATACACTAGGACATGCGTGCAGCGATATCATGACGTTAAGCTCAGAGAGCCTAATAAATCAGATGGCTCGTCTGACTTACCTAGAGTCGAACGTGAAAGAACTTCAGTGGACGTAGGCGAAGTTTCCATCCGGCGAGACCCCAGAAAATCCACAATATGTGAGTACTTGGCACATAAGGCGAATTTGCTTGGAAAGAATAGCTTGATGCGCCTCATTGGCAGCTCAGTTGTATATCTCCCAGGAGGCTGAGTTGGAATTTGAATGAAGACAGGCCTTGCTAAGTTACTCTCGATGTTCAGCGCTCCGAACAGACTCCGGCTGGATACATGCGCTATATAAGATTTCATTCATTCATTCATTCATTCATTCATTCATTCATTCATTCATTCATTCATTCATTCATTCATTCATTCATTCATTCATTCATTCATAAAACATTATAGACGATATGACTGATGGCTATATAGAGAGATAACTATGGCTTTAAATGGGTTATTGTGTCCACGATGATGGCTATAGAGATCGCGGGTTCGTCCCCCTTCTTGCATTCAAGTTTCAAAGAAACTAAGTGTTAGTTCCTCGCTCACGTGTAAATATTTAATATTGTGGGGAACCTCTGTGACCGAGAGACCGTGCTCGGCGTCAAACCACCGGAGCTCGAATTTTGAGTCCTGTGTCTGGAGGACAGTGTCATTTCATTCATCTCACCATCCTCAGGAGGTTCTCCTGGCCAAGTTTAGCATATGAATTATGTGCATAACGATGGCCTACAACCCCATTCATGGGTGCTTTTTAAGTCATGAACAAACAAGAAAATGTGCATGGTTCTTGAGAGTTTTTTTTAAGAAATGACGAGCTCCTAAAAGATGATTTCAAACTTAATGATATCGTTTGTAATAGTAGTGAGCTGCATGAGTCGTGAGACCTCGGAGAAGTCCATGCCAAATCATGGAACTCCAATAGTTTTATAGCCAAATGAAGTTCTCACCTTCTCGATCGCTACTTTATTTGGGTATTGAAATTGAGATGTTGCAGATATTTGCACAGAGAATGATATGAATGAAAACAGTGATATTGATAATTTTACAGATGAACGCACAGTGGACTTTGAATGGGCTATCCATAATAAGCACAACTGCATTACCGCTTCCAGATTACATACAATCGACATTTAAACCCCTTTGACTGCTTCATTTGGACAAGATCATAATAATATGAGAAGAGCCGTAAATTCGTGAACATGTTAACAGCGAAAAACCATATGGGTTTCAGTTACAGTTACAATGATGAAAGAAGGTCTAGAAAACTTATTGAAACCAAGCCTCCCACCAAAGTCATAGAAGAAAGATCTCCACAGTCCGACTTTTATTGTGTATTTGCTCTCACAGAAGCTGACTAACGCGAAATTTTGATATCCCTCATAAGGTGTGGTCTGCCATATGATGACAATTTTATTATGCATCTGATGATGCAGACATCCCTTGCAAACCCAACAAAAGTTCCCTTGGAGGGACAATCGACTGATGAGGACATGTGTTTTTTTCCGCAGGACCAGCCTGCATGTTAAATTCGACAAGTACCTTGAGTTATTTATTAAAAGTGTGGAAAGGATAGGCTAAGACGTGCAGGAGGAGTTGAATTTGGACATCGCTAGCTAACAAAAACCAATTTGCAGCAACGTGGCCTCAGTCTGGCTTTTTCAACACCAGTGTTCGCCCAACAGGATGTTATCCTGAGTGGATCGGTCACAAACGAAGGGATTGTGCCGGCACAATTTCGGTGTACCGCCTTCCATAAAGACTTCAGAACTAAATACAGTGGTTTGTAATGTTAAGGAAGCAGATGTACTGATGTATGACGGAAAGCGTCGTAAGTGTAAAAAACACGGAAAACAATGTACGTGTTGTATTTAATCACAAACAGGACCAATTGTCTTGCGAAAAAGACTTCTCATCACATATAACAGTACTTATACAAATGTTATTTTTCTATCCCTGTAATTACCACAGCACTAAATATATAATTTTCTCTTTTTGTTGCGGTGTGTGAAGTGACATGCTGCAATAGCTCGTGACATAGTCATTGAGTGAAGTGGTGTGCTGTATAATTATACAGCCATCAGACATATGAGTACTCACATGAATATATGTTATTTTTCTGTCCTTCTTAATATTTTATTTAAACATTTCTTCATGTTACTCTTTTTTGTCAGTTTATATTTACTTTATTACTGTAATTACTACTTAGTAATACCTCGGCTGAATTTAAGCTTCATTGATACTAATGAGATCATGCGTTGTGGGCAGTTCAAACGCGGATAGGAAAATAAAGTTGTAGCAGTCACATGCATTATTCTGATACACAAAACAACTTTAAACAAGTGCTGTAGGTCCAAAATTTCACCGGTACGTACATTTTTTTTATCTCAGGAGACTATTTGTCTGAGTTTGTGTCCTATTTAGGGGGAAAAGGGACGCACGGTGTAGGAAACGGTTGACATTTCTGTACACCAGTCCTTATCAACATGTCGAATATAACGTTTGAGGTCGCTTGGTCAGAGAGTTGCGTTTTTAAAAAGTGTTAAGAAAAAATAATATTCACGATTATATTTGTGATTAGAGCTTAAAGGGTTTTGGTTGAGATAATGTTGGCCCAGCGTCGCAGACAGTGGCCCATCATTACATCAGCATTGGGCTATTCGCTAATGTGTTATCTGGAAGTGGCCTTTTTGGCGTCACCCGCATTGCTATGCGGCAGTACCCCAGCAAACACGGGACAATCACCCAATGCTATTTCAATACTGGGCCTGCTTCAAAGGCTGTAGCTCAACATTGAAACAGCATTTGGTGAATGGCATGTGTTTGCTGATGTGCTGGTGCAAAGTATACAGCAGACCCAGTGTTAGTGTTGGGCCAGCATCGTAGACGATTGACCGTCATTGAACGAGCGATGAGCTGCGACGCTGGCCCAACATTGAACCGGAATTGGGTGGGTAGGCCTACATCGTGTGTACGTGTGTAGGCCTAGATACATGCGGCAGCCCGATTCACGGGCAATAAAATTATTGAATAGATGTTGGCCAGCACCGGCAATGGTGGTGGAAGGAATAGCCTACACGTTGAAAATATATTTTAACTTTTCTCTTTGGTTCTTTCCTTAATTATATCCTGGACATTTAGGCTTCTGGCCCATGGGTTAGACCAATACAGTTATATACAATACAAAATAGTAAGCCAAATTTTTGTCTATGGCACCCAGACAGACTAAAGCCGGGCCTCGGAGTTCCGGAATTCCTGCTCTGCCTTTTATCCTGTATTTGTTTCATGGTTTCACTTGTTACAAAAGATTTACACCATGCATCATGTGCATACGACGTACAGACTAATTTTAGAAACAAATCGATACCTGGAACCCTGTATGTTTTGGATGGTTTTGTCACTGGAACCCTGAATGTTTCTGTTTTCATCGATATATTTAAATTCTGGCAAAGCACATTATTGTATGACCCTCTAGCTAATATTTTGGCGACCTTCTAGGATTTTACTCACAATGCGATTATTGCAAAACTTTCTGATCACACCACTTGGCCGGGCATATCTGAAAATTACATGGTAGATAATCGCATACCTGCAAACCCGATGTGGGAGAGAAATATCATGAATCGCCTTTTATTATGTCCAAAATGATATCAATATGATACCAATAAATTGTTTGACCTTGGAGAAATGTCGGCCATCTTGGATTTTACCAACTCCACCTCTAGATCGGGCATACCTGAAAACCCTATAGTAGACACCAAAATCGTGAGCCTGCTCCTATTCTGTCGAAAAATATATCAATTTATTTTTTGACCTTGGACAAATGGCGGCCATCTTGGATTTTCCAATCACAATGCAATGTCTAAAATATTTTCTGACAACACCACTATATCGGACATACCTGAAAACCCCATAATAGACACTATACACAATAATCTACCTCTATTGTGTCGAAAATAATATTGATTTACTATTTGACCTTGGGCAAAAGGCGGCCATCTTGGATTTTACCCACAATGCAACGTCCAAAGTAATTTCTGACAACCTATTAGGTCGAGCATACCTGAAAACAGTATAGTAGACACCAAAATCATGCACCTGCTCCTATTCAGTGGAAAATGATATCCCTTCAATGTTTGACCTTGGCCATATGGCGGCCATCTTAAATTTCACCCACAATGCAATGTCCAAAATTATTTCTGACCACACCACTAGATCGGGCATACCTGAAAACCCTATAGTAGACACTAAAATCATGAAGCTGCTACTTTTCTGTCGAAAAATATATCAATTTATTTTTTGACCTTGGCCAAATGGCGGCCATCTTGGAAAATGACCGATTTCTGAGTTTCGCTGTAAATTGAATAAAAACACCTAGAAGAATATTGATGCTGGAGGTATCCTATGTTCAAATCAACCGTCAAAATCTATGCTTAAAAAGATGTATACGGGACTTTATGACAGGGCCAGGACTAAAAGGGGTAATTTCTACGATTCGGTTCTCATTGCGTTCTCACGTGTAGTGGGTCATTTGGCGGGTCATTTAAACTGAGAGGATCTCATGCGGTCATGATCCGGCTTTGAATACTGTGTCACCTGGACAGTACCATTGCTTATCACTTCTTTCCAGAGTTCACTCTAGTTTGCCCAGCAAACACGAGACATTGATCCAATGTTGTTTTGATGTTGGTCCACCGTCTTCGACGTCGGCCCAACATCAAAACAACATTGCATCAATGCATCGTGTTTGCTGGGTGGCTTTCTGAAAAAAAAACCCAACTCGTTCATCATATTTTTCAAGTATCTAATTGAACATTATGCTTTGGACAATGGAGTGGATGGTGTAGACTCAGCAAATCTTTATGAGATGGATGACGTGAACTTAGTGACCCATCTTGAAGTTGGCACGAGATCTAGGTACGAGGTACGGCGTCATCGCCACGACACCATCCCCAGCTCACACGCGCCGTTCTAAGGCTCCAGGCAAATTGGCAAGATAAGCTCGTATGTACCATGCAAAAAGAACGTATCTTCGATTCTGAGATGAAGGGTGCCATCTGCCACTCATGTAAGTGACAGATGGCACCCTTTAGCTCCGATGCCATAATGATGGTTTATTTGCTTATTGCACACATTTTTCATTCATTTGAAGCTGAAAATCGCGTTAGCGATTTCAGCTACAAATGAATGACAAATGAAATGCCACACATCGATTCAGGAGCCCACGAGTCGCGTCTTATCCCTTAAAACAGTGAAATAAGTGTGTGGAAGCCATGGAGACGAAAGGGTTTTTCAATTTTAAATCATCATAAATGTCTTAGTTCGATTTTACCGCTTCATTTGAATGCCTATGTTATGGGTCTACGGTCATTATATATTGCTAATTCTTTCCACGGGGGGATCGTCTAAAGACGGTCCCCGTACCGAAAGGGTTAAGAAAACATATTCTACATATTCGCCGCATACCAGCGCACGTAACTGTTTATCGTACATTGAGATTGATCTTCATTTAATGACGTATTAAGATTGTGTGCGTGTGTCGCGGACTTCCATCTGCCATTATAATGATTAGAGGCCTAGGTGCAGTTGTTAATGGGTACATTTTCGTTTTGTTTTATGTTTGTGTTGGACTTGGCCCTTTTCTGTGCCCTTGTTGTGTCAGCATCTGTTGATGTTGGCGTTTTTTGGTTCAGAATTGGGTCGATGTTTTGTGCTCAAAATGAATTACTTTTATCCATCATTACTATATATTATTATTACTAATATCATTACTTCTAGCTAATTTTTAAAAAAACAGGATGATTTAAATGTATTATTTTTAATTATTATTATCTTGATTATCAGAATATAGATGAAAAACCTGCAATCTCTGAAATCCGCCAAGTTTCAGGTCTTTGTATAACTTGTTACGCATGTCATAACTTTAGTTGTTGTTTTTTTTCACTAGCGTGCGTGCGTGCGTGCGTGCGTGCGTGTATGTATGTGTAAGTGTTTAAGTTTGGTCTCTCATAACTCTTAGAGAGTGGCCTGGTTACTTTTAACTGAACTGTTTTTATTGTGAATGTATCAAATGATTCTAACTATGGTGAGGAATAAATAAACAATTTGTCTGTCTGTCTGTCTGTTATTTCATCGTTCTGTTGGCAATGACACACTTCGTTGTATAAGATAGAAAACACACAGTGTGTTTAACTATCTAAACTGATTACTGATGAGTGAAACACAAACCTATTTAATCATGTTTTCTCAACGTGAGGTACATAATTATGTAGATATCCAACTGGCTGTATATATAGTAATACGATCCAGATGTTCAGCATTGTTTCAGATGTTTACTTTTTAACCGCCGGTGACGCATATATTCGGGTTTTTATTTTTATTAGCACATTAAGTACCACATGTTGAAGATAAAATGTGACATCAATCAGCAATATTTGAAAAACAGTTGACCTCCATTTTGTCAAATCCGAATAATTTTCAATCACTTGAAGTTGTGGATCGCGTCAGCGAGACACAACTGCAAGTGGGTGATTGAATAATTTGGCGGTTAAATGGTTAACTCGTTAGCCGCCGGTTACGATTATAATCGTTTTTATATATTTTTATCAGCCCATTAAATGCCAGTTTTTGCACATGTTAAAGATAAAACTACAAAAACTTTAAAATTTTCCACTTCAAATTTGGCCAATTTGGTAACAGAATTTTCACTCACTTAAAGGTGTGAATCGCGTCAGCAAGACACAACTTCAAATGGGGGAAGTGAAAATTGAAATTAAATAACTTGGCAATTAAAGGGTAATATCAGCTTTGCGTTTTCTATCAGTTGAAATGTTGAACAATAATATGGGCCAGATTTTCTTAAGTGTCCATATTATAGCCATTTTTTGTCTCCAGCATATTTCTCAAAGCATACAGGTGTTATTTTAACCAATACTGAGTGAAATTACCTTTCTGTACATGTCTCACATGATAGGGTTTTAATGTTGGTTCCTAACGAACAAAGCATCCAAACACTGACATTATACACATTTTTCACCAAAAATGCCTGTCTCTGAACCAAATATTGAGTTCGTGGCTACAGAAGAGACACACAAATGTAAATATGATAACTATATTTTATTTTGCAATGAAGAAGCAAACATTATTGCTTGGAAAAACATCATCAGCTAAATTTCCTGTGCATTTCCTGTAAAAAACTGCTGTAAAAAACTAAGCTGTAAAAAACTAAAAATAAAATGTCGCCAGAATTATGTGTTCTCCTTTACATATCCTTAGAAATTATATTATTTTTTAACAAAAATTAATTACACATCATTATATAACTCAAATACGATTAACCATTAAGCAGTCGACTATGTGGATTGATTTGAGGTGCCACATAAAATATTTCATGTGGGATATTGTGTATCCATTCAGTGAAAGAATGCAAAAACATAGAGATGCTATAAGCATGTGAACTCCTTTACGCAAAAACACTAAGCATGCCTATATATGTTCACTTTGCCATAGTGCGACATACAGTGCAGTCATACTCCTGCGCCAGACTAGTCACTTAATATAGTTGTAAAAAATAATGTACACGTGGTTCCGAGGTCAAATGCGTAATGGGGTGAACTCCTTTACGTATTCTCCTTTACTACACTGATTATTGATGTTGTAATGGTTAAATAATATGTTATTATTCTGGATATTCTGGCCTGTATCAAATGCGATAACTTCAAGCGAAGTGAAATGGAAAGCTGGACTGGCCAATTGATCATACAAAACTGTATTTTTATCTGAATTCCACGATTATATACTGGAAAAAAGTTAGTATGACTTTAATAAGCTTGATGGTATCTTTAAAGGACCTAAATAAATCTAGTTTTGATCTTTATGCAGTTTTAAATACGACAAATTACAGCTGTGGGATATGTCTGAGGATAGTCTATACAATGCGTCTACTGGGAAGCAGCATAAGGAAAGCGCAGAGGAGCTCACTGATTGCGTAAAGGAGTATACTGATTAAGTAAAGGAGATCATAGTTCATAACAGTCCTCATGTGTGGCTCAATAAACAAGACTTAGTATGTACTTGTATAACTTACCATGATATATCATAATTTGTCCTGACGAGTAGTGCAATAGATAAATACTAATTTCTTAAATATTTACACAGTGGTATGACTGACATTAACCCTTTAACCGCCGGTGTCGCATCTATTCGGGTTTTTATTTTTTATTAGCACATTAAGTACCACATTTTAAATATGTTAAAGATAAAATGTGACAACAACCAGCAAGATTTGAAAAGAGTTGACCTCCCTTTTGTCAAATCTGAATAATTTTCACTCACCTGAAGTTGTGAATCGCGTCAGCGAGACACAACTTCAAGTGGGTGAAAATTCAAATTAAATAATTTGGCGGTTAAAGGGTTAACGATATGATGCTGAACGTAAAGGAGTTCACCGCTATGGTATTTGTTATAGCTTAACTATTTTTAAATGGTATTGCATGACATGTTTTATAGTGACGGTAAACAAAGTCTTCAGCTAAGATACTATCACATAGAGAACGAATTATAAGGGCAAACTTTTTCTGAAAAAAGAAGCACAGAGGGGGGAAATGCCTATAATACAACAGAAATATTGCCAAAGAAACAAACTGCTAGAAAGTGCAAGAAAGCAGACAGATATGGGAAAAAACACAAAAGCATGACAGAGAACACAAAAGCAAATCAGAGAATTAGGAAACATATTGAGAGAGTGAACAATTTGAGTCTCCAATTTAAGTTTGTATTTACTCATCAAAAAATATTTTACAAATTATTTTATGGGCACCGTTCTTATGCTTTGAAACTGTTATAATTAATGTCTTGCTAGTGTTTACGACTTTGCAAAGTGCTGTACTTTCATGCTTCAGCTGAAATATGCATGTGCAAAACCTAAGTGTACCATGACCTTGTTCACTCATTGTTTGCTACGAGCCTTTTGCTAACAGGGAATGAATTTAGTTTAATTAATTGGAATAAAACTAGCAATGCGAAAATAAAGATGTAAAAAGAGGTCAGCTAAAGTTGATGTAGAATATTACGATGTGGACGACAGGACTTACACCTAGAAAACAACCCACTGGAATAAACCCCGATTCAGAGGGACCATGCGACACTATACACTATAATAAACTAAAGGTGCCCATGGTGATGAATTTTAACGTAATTTTACACCACCAGGTAGATGTGTAAATGACTCAATTAAAGCTAAATCTAGAAAGAGAATCAGTCATGCTACATCAAAGTTGCGAAGAATAAATACGAAATTAAATGCTTAAATGACAGATATGGGAAAAAAAACACAAAAGCATGAAAGAAAACACAAAAGCAAATCAGAGAATTAGGAAACATATTGAGAGAGTGAACAATTTGAGTCTCCAATTTAAGTTTGTATTTACTCAGCAAAAAATATTTTACAAATTATAGAGGTTAGCTGAACATTGGCGTAATAGCAATATCTTTGGTCCAGCGTAGTATAAATGTCGATACAGACAATAGCCATGATTATTTGCACCTTTTTTCATTTTTATTCTATCAAAATAATATTATATTTTTGAAGTGTGATTAATATTTTGATAGATGTTTATCTCATTGATTGTTATCAATAATGTCAAGGTTATGGTGACGAAAGGGTAAAAAACCAACTATTTTTGAACACTTTAATTTTCTATTATTTTTTTGAAAAATGAAGCTCGTGTGTATGCGGATAAGATAAAACCACTAAATGTATGTTGAAGGGGGTTGAAGCGAATTTCCTTTTTTGGAAACAGCCTCAGGCCTAAAGTAAAAGTCACTTTAAATCTGTCACTTTTTCATTGCAGGTTTTCGCGGATTGCTCACGCAATAATTTTATCATGCGTTTGTCACAAAATTTGACAAGCGTTCGTTGCTAGTCTTACGGCACCTACCCTGAAAATTTCTAGAAACATTTTTTAGGCCTATGTAGTTTAAAAGTTAGACCATTTGACATGTAGGCTAGTTTTTTGCGAATTATGACGCTCCTCTATAAACCCAACACTCTAAACAATATAGGTTCTTTAAAAAGAATCCTTCAGTACAATCACCATGCAACCCCAGGAGAACCCTGCATGGTGATAGTACTGAAGGGTTCCTTCTAAAGAACTTATATTGTTTAGAGTGAATAATTATGCATTGCTTCCTACCAGCTTGTCAAATGGTTTAAATACTCATTCAAATTTCACGAAATTGTTAGGGTAGGCGCTGGAATACTTACAAAGAGTGCTTTCATGGAAATTGATTTATAATTGACTGAGAAATCACCGAAAAACACCCAACGGCGGTGGAAGTTGACAACAACTATAATATTCTCTACCCAAATTGAAATGCCCACCCACCATTTTCTTAGCGGCAAATGCGTGATTGCAAATGCTTCTCGTGTTGTGCAAAGCATGACAGGGTCCGTATCCGCGTACAAGTTACGATATGTCGTAACTTGTCATGAGATAACAATTTATTTCAAAGGTAAAGATGTAAAGGGGTGTTTTTTCTCTTATTTTTTTTAGCATTTTTAAAATGTGCCTTGGAAGGAAGTATCATTAGAAAAAGTATCAAGTATTAAAGTCGCACAACGAAAATTCGGCCTAATAAAAATGCATCTTTTCTGTCTATTTCTGTATTAGCCTCATGAAATATATCATGTATTTTTTAGCAATGGATGTTTCACAAAACATTTGTATTTTTTCCGAAACGTCCGCCTTATTTAATCTGAAACGTACAGGGGTGGGCTTTTTAGGCATCTAACGTTTTTACACCTAATCTGATCAGCTACCCTGTGACCAAAACGCCTACCCCCCCCTCCACTTTTTCTGAGACAAACACTGACTGGGTGGGCGTTTTGTGGTCTATATAAATTATGAAGTGCGCCGTGGGCATTTTAACCCTTAAAGCGCTGATTTTTTCAGGAAAACCTTGGAAGCCAAAGGTTTTTTTTTACAATTTGAAAGCATCATAATTTAGCTTAGTTAGCTCTTTCCGACTCATTTGAATACCTATGTTATGGGTCTACGGCCATGAAAAAAAATAATCTTACAGTGCGGGGATCGACTTTAGTCGTCAGAACCTGACGTCTACAGACGTCAGGTTCTGACCTGTGAAGGGTGTTCGCCGGAACCGTTATGCACTGGTTATGAGTGAAACCAGAAATAACGTTACATAAATAAAAATTGCATTACTGGTGTAACTCACATGTAAGCCTAATCACAGTAGGTCTACAACTTGGCACACGCCGTTGTTGCGACAACGTAAATTACGTTCAGTCAACGTCTTAAAAACGTCGTGTGCCCAGTGGGGTTTCATGCTGACACAAACCCAGCACAGAGCTGACGAAACGCTCACCTGCAGTATATGTTGACCTCACGGGACACCCGAGAGCGAGTTCCCAAGTTCCGAAGCCTGCCATTAAGTTGAGGGTCGAGGGGTAAGGGGGTCGAGGGGGTTTTAGAAATATCCATTATAAAAATATATCGTGTTTGTTGACTTTTTTTGTGAAACTCCAGACACAGGCCGCCGATGGACTCCCCCGGACGGTGGGGAACTGGGTTTGGCCGATCAATTAGCCTACTCAACTTTTCATTTGTTTTTGAACAACTTTTTTTTTAACAGGAACTTCGGAACTTAAAGTTTCGGGAACTTGGGAACTTAGGAACTTGAAGTTTCGGGAACTTGGGAACTTCGGAACTTGAAGTTCCGGGAACTTGGGAGCTTCGGAATTTGGGAACTTCGGAGCTTGGGAACTCACTCTCGGGTGTCCCCTGAAATACCCAGCATTCCGCGCTTCATTATACTAATTTAACACTTACAACGCTTTTTTTTATAAACCATGGAGACTTAATTAAAAAGTTTTTTTTTTAATTTGAAGTTATTATAAATTAGTTATTTCTTTCTGCTTCATTTGAATACCCATGTTATGGGTCTATGACCATCATAATTTTTTAATTCTTTCAGTACGTGGATCGACTGTAGACGTCGGTAACTGACGTCTACAGACGTCAGATTCTGACGTCTAAAGTCGGTCCCCGCACTGAAAGTATTAAAGTATTATGTAAGCAAACTACCACATAAAAAGACGACAGATGCATGATGGTTTACGAAATTAATCAGCATTTAGGCCTAGTACATCTTATATTGTATAATGGCATAAGAGTGATGATTTACAATAACGTTTGATGCGAGCCAAACCTTTTGACGATACAATCTAGCAGGCCAAATAGTTCGGTACATATAAGGATAATAGGCATAAATAAAAGACAAATTATATAAGCTCTAATATTACTTCTAATACATAGGACCTAGTACCCTATGATTAAGGAACGTATAACCAATTTGTTGAGATACTAATAATGAATTATACTCTCGAGTCACGCAATAATATGATAATTTGCAGGGTGTTTGTTTGTAGCTTGGCATAACAAAATAATTATTTTAAAACTTTGCAGTATCATTAATTGTGATTAATAATAACTAGGATACTTATCCCAAACTGCAATTGTTCATGCACAAAAACTACTCTACATTTTCGATTTTAAAGGTGATCTATCACCCCTTATATGGTATGAATAATTATGTCCTCATATGGGGTGATTGGCTATCATGTGACCCTCTCAGAGGGTCACATGATAGCCAATCACCCCATATAAGGAAACACTTGTGCCCCATGCATCTTGTGGCAACATTGATTTATTTGTCACAAATTTATTCATACTATATAAGGAGTGATAGATCACCTTTAACACTTTCACCGGACAACCGTCGTACATGCAACACTTAGTCCACCAGGCTACGTGCAGCCCGACATACGTCGTTGTAGGGCTGAACTGATATGTGCAGAGGACCAAGTATTGTACGAATTTTCTGAAATAACATCAGCTAATTAGTTCGATTTATCTTTTGTCATCGATCCGTTATTGCATACAAACTGTTACGCTTGTAATGATGACGATCTAGATCTGTGCGAGTTCTGCGTCATGTTCGTTCGAAATTGTTGGAAAGTTTTATGTTGATGACTATAAATAAATAAATATACAATGACATTGCAAATCAACTTTAGACGTTAGCTAGTCTCCCTGCCAAAAAATTGACATGATGTCGGTGTAATATAGGGCCAATCTTGTTAAATATCAGCATTTAAAAATCTTTGGAATCAAGAATACTCACCGCAAAAAACAGGGTACTACAGTGTAGGCCTACGTGTAGTAACTCATTATCTGTTCACATTTACCCCTTACAGCGCGGGGATCGATTTAAGTCGTCAGAATCTGACGTCTGTAGACGTCAGATTCTGACGCCTAAAGTCGATCCCCGCACTGTAAGTGTAAACATATTTATAGTGAACGTAGACCCATAACACAGGTATTCAAATTAATAAGAAAGACCTAACTAAGAAATTTATGATGCTTTCAAATTGAAAAAAATCCTTTGGTTGCGATGTTTTTTACAAATTAATTCAGCGCTTCAAGGGTTATAATGGGACACCAAAATACAACGGAAACATCCAAAATGCAATCAAATTGTCAAACAACAGGTCCAAGGCCTATATCGGCGATGTCCATCGTGGCAATTGAGCCACCTGTCATCGAAAAGACCATACCATTTGTTTCATTGTTAAGATTAAGCATTCAACACGTGGGAATTTCAGCTATAAGTAGCCTAATACCACATAGGCTACGCATACATTCACAGGGGCTGAATGCCCGACGAATTCAACACTTTATTTGAATAAAATAACATTGTGTTTCATGTAAGGAGAGATATTGTGCACTATCTTTGATGTTAGCCTTTGAGTAAATGGTGCTAAAAGGCGGTATTCAAATGAGCTTAGTTATTAGAGGCTTACGGGTTGTGCCCGTCACAACACCGACTGGTTGATTGATGGCAAGTTCACAGTTTGTTTGACATCTGAAAACGCTGTACCAGTATTCACACAGCGTTAACTATGGAATTGTGTCAGCTGGAGTAGGGGATGACACAGGATGAAGGTGAGGATTTACTCCTGAATGGGAGACGCACATCGAAGCGTAACGAACAGCAGTGACAGGCGTAAACTCGTACTAAATTACTATTCTTTACTATGTGTCCTTGCAAATTGGTTGCATATTTGTGCTTGCCCGGGCTTTAGCTAGGCCCTATTAAAAATTGCGTTGTGAAAAAATGTTTATTTTAAATTTAATATATTTTTTATATTACAGCTGAGAAGAAAGGTATTACGATTATCAATCAATCAATCAATCAACAAAACTTCCAGACTGAGCTCAGAGGCGCACAAATCCTTAGCGTGATCATGTGTCAAAATCGAGGCCAAAGCAGGTTCATCGACAGGGGGCCGGGCTGCTGAGGAGCTAAGATTATTGGGAAAGAAATGTGTGTCTAAACATCAACATTTGCACATAATTATTTGGTCTCAAATTAAACAAAAATGAGTAATTTTCAGCCACTTGAAGTTGTGGATCGTGGTAGCGAGACACAACTTCAAGTGGGTGAAAATTTGAATAAATTAACTTAGCAGGATAAGGGCCATGTATTACATTAACCGGCTCATTCTGGGCCCGTATTCTCGTACAAGTTACGATATATCATAGGCTTCGGATTGGTCAAGATGGCCATCTCGACAAATCCGAAGCCTACGATATATCGCAAATTGTACGAGAATACGGCCTCTGACCTCAGAGATTGACTTTGCCTGAGCGACATCTATGTGCGGAGTGTGCAGCTGGCTAAAATACCAGCAAAAACAGGACGTTAAATCAATATTAGTTGAACGTTGGTTCATCGTCTCCGACATTGGACCAACATTAAACCAACATTGATTCAACGTTGTACGTCTGCTGGGATGGACTAAACTATAAACTTAACCCTTGAGCTAAGTGCGACTATTGATATTTTAAATCCATTTGACCATTTTTACAGATTACATTTTTGGCCTCAAATAAAGCACACATGAGTTGTTTTTCACCCACTTGAAGTTGTGACCCCAACTTCAAATGGGTGAAAAAATAAATTAGATAACTTAACCGGAAAGGTTTAGCTTTCAAGATAATCCAAAAC
Organism: Flabesymbios commensalis; assembly: GCA_964017125.1. Lineage (NCBI taxonomy): Eukaryota > Metazoa > Annelida > Polychaeta > Terebellida > Flabelligeridae > Flabesymbios > Flabesymbios commensalis. The sequence continues at coordinate 41,879,565 of OZ024909.1, read as the reverse complement.
ACGAGATGTACAACGTAAACTTTACACAGTGGTGTCTATTTCAGTGGAGGCCACGATGAAGGCGAGTGCCTTATCACAGCCCAGGAAACACGCAGCATTCACCCAAGGTAGGTTCAATATTGGGACAGCGTCGCAGAAAATGGTCAAAGACTAATTCTATACACTTCATATTTTTTAATCTTTAGGCCACTAATAATAAGTAAAAAAAAAACCTTTCATTTGATATATCTGCAGTCCTATTGACTTTTGAAATGCGATACTCGAGATTTATCTGGTGTTCCCTTTTCGCTACACAGAGCACTGTGCTGCCTGTTCCGACCAGATCGCCAGCCGATCAGGGTACTTTTAGCAAGACAGCCGGCCAATCACAAGCTTACTACAATACTTGAAATTGAGAGCGGGGGACATATGACGTCAACCATCTGCACATTTTAACATGCGAAGGAGCAGTGTCTAGGGTGAGCAGTGTACCTTTTCGCATACATCTCGGTTAAATGTAAGTTATTGATCTCTGTCGATATAAACGAGCCTCACCGACAGCTGCTTTTGTCGTATGATGGATGACAAGTAAGACTAATTAATGACTGATCAGGTACAATTTTAACACACGCCAAACGTTGACTATTAATAATTTGATGGTTGATACCACCTTGGGTATCGGTACACTCTTCTCCAATATAGCTACTATGATGGACACAGTATCAGATTATCTTTCTCGTGACCCAAATGTTAATTTATCTAACATGAATACATATTATTGTTACAGCAACTCAAATAATGAGCAGAAACACATGTAGTTAAGTCGCCTCAATTCAATCAGCGTCACTTAGAGTGGGGGCCCTAGCGCAGTGGTTAAAGCTGCCAGATTGGAGATCGCGGGTTCGAAGCCCGCTCCGGCATTCAGGTTTCAAAGAAACAAACTGTTTCTTCCCTGTTGACTCGTAAATATGCAATATTGTGGGGAGCCTCCGTGACCGGTGGTAGCGTACTCGGACCGCTAGAGTCCGAATTTCGAATCCTGTGTCTGAAGGGCATTGTCATCTCATTCATCTCACCATCCTCATGAGGTTCTCCTGGCCCAGTTTAGCCTATATGGACACAGAGGTGGCCTTAAACCCTATGTATTCATTTACTTTAGGTGTGAAGATGTTGCTATTGTTACTTAACCTATACGTTACAGCAGGAAGATCTTCACAAAGTATGACGATTCGTTTAGCTAATAATTTATGTGACACGCCACGCAAAAAGGGCCGTAAATGAAATGAATCGGGCTTTAGGCCACCTTTGTGCACATATAGGCTAAACTGGGCCAGGAGAACCTCCTGAGGATGGTGAGATGATTGAGATGACACTGTCCTCCAGAAACAGGATTCGAAATTCGAGCCCTGGCGGTCTGAGGCCGAGCACGCTACCTCTCGGTCACGGAGGCTCCCTACAATACTGACTTTCACACGTGGATGAGGAAGAAATATTTTTGTTTCTTTCAAACTGCCGAGACCGGGAACCGAACCCCGAACTCTGGCGTGAAAGGCAGCGGTGCTAACCACTACCCTAGGGCCCCCCCCCCCCCAAAAAAAAAGGGCCGTAAGCAACAAATATTCAAAATTGATGATATTAGTAAATGAAATGAATCGGGCTTTAGGCCACTTCTGTGTACATACAGGCTAAATTGGGCACATGATTCCAAATTCAAACCTTGGAGGTCTGAGGCCGAGCAAACTACCTCTCGGTCACGGAGGCTCCCCACAATACTGATGCTCTCAGTGGATTCGATAGCCGTGTTCCTCTTGTTTTATTAACTGAAATAAAAAAAAAAAAATGTTTACTACTTTTCGTTTTATAAGATTTTTAACATTTCAAATTTAGGTATATGTTCAAATTAAATTTTAAGTGCCGTCATAAAGAATTTTAATAAAGCCGCGGGCAGGTACTTTCTCCCATGACGGGTCACATATCGTGTTGATTATTCTCCCCTGGGGATCAGAGGGACCTAACCTTACAAAGTGGCAGATACGTCTTTTGATCCCTAGGACCATAGTGTGATGACAGGAGGTACACGTGACCTAATTTAATATTCAATATAATCTGAAAAAGTGAATATTTATATTCGGGATGACGTGTCATTCTAATAAATTATTGTCTAAAATGGAGACTTTGGTTCGATTCTTGATAATAATAAAGCTTGTCCAAGTCAACGTGTAATTACTCTGCTCGAAATGTCAGACATGCGCTACATACATTATATCTTCAAAAGCAACAAGGTCACTTAACCCTTTAACTTAACGCATATATTCGGGTTTTCTTTTTTATTAGCACATTAATTACCACATTGTAAATATGTTAAAGATAAAATGTGACATCAACCAGCGAGATTTGAAAAGAGTTGACCGCCATTTTGTCAACTCTGAATAATTTTCACTCACAAAATTGCAATAAAATATATTAGGGATGAAACGCCTTAAAGTTTTGTCTGAAGACGTAATATATCAATCACGTTAATAGACATTCGGGAAAAAGTGGGTGAAAATTCAAATTGATCAATTTGGCGGTTAAAGGGTTAATGTATTGGCATTATAGATGAGGAGACGAGACATGCGATTAACCCTTTCAGCGCGGGGATCGAATTTAGACGTCAGAATCTGACGTCTAAAGTCAAACCCCGCACCGAAAGTGAATATAATATTTATACTGGCCGCATACCCATAACATAGGTAGTCCAATGAAGCGGAAAGAGCTAACTGAGACATTTATAACGATTTCAAATTGCAAAAACCTTTTGCTCCCCATGGTTTGTTAATAAACTTTTTCAGCGTTGTCGTTGACGTCTGTTGACGTCAGATTCTGACGTCTAAAGTCGATCCCCACACTGAAATAGTAAAATTATTTCTATTGGTCGTAGTCCCCATGACATATGTATTCAAATTATTCAGAAACAGCTAACTAAGATATTTATGACGATTTCAAATTGCAAAAACCTTTTGATCCCCATGGTTTTTTAAATAAACTATTTCAGCGCTATAAGGGTTAAATACCATGCACACCAGAGAGAGTGTATGGATATGAATGTATAATGCTGAGTGACCTACCTACGTGTTTGAGATGACTGATTGTCTTCACAATGATGACTGGTATGTTGATTAATGGGCGTGACCAAGTTACTGGGTTATAGTATACTGCTTTATGAAGCCATAAGACATTAACTGCTTACTTGATTAGTAAGCAGCTACCGTCTTTTGGCTATACGTACCAGTACGACCCCATTTATCTTATTTTATTAATTTAACTCACTTAATATCAACTTACAATATAAGTGCACGAATTCCTTATGTAGATCAAGAATACTTGGTTAGATCAACGTTTAAATAGTCTTCTTACATGAGAAAATGTTGCTTGAGATTATTATTACAAAAGCGTAATAATGTGGAAATGTCAAAACTGATTCAGAAATGAAAACAAAATCATGAATTTATCCTATTACTCACACTTAAAATTTAAAATAAATGATGGTAATCAAAGGGAATTAGTTAGCTCAGTTTAAATAAGTTGCCTCAAGTGGATGAAGTAAATTAAAATAGGGAAACATAATAATGTAAAGTTTCTGCAACTCAATAACATTCAGCTATGCACTAAAAATCAAGCCAATGTGACCTATCCATATCTAGCTGGCGAGCCGCAAGCATGTTTAACTGCTAGAGAACTGATGTCGACTGCACAATAATATTTCAGCGTTTTCTTCAGCACTAATTCGCCCCCCCCCCTCGGATATGAAAGGGTGTATCTACCAATGCGCCCTTTACATCCAAGGGGACGGACATGTGTACCTATTTTTTATAGACTGAATATCTCTCAGATCTGTGGCATACATATTTTTCGTAACTTAAATATTAACATTCTATCCACCATTCAATCTCCAGGGGAAAGGGGGTTGGGGGGGGGGTGGGGGCTGGAGTTTTTGTCGCGGACATATATGATGTTTTCACTCCGGCTCGGCAGCGCGCTGAAAATTTAAAATTTTACTACATGGTAATATAGAGCAGTTCTTAAAATAAATTATTTATTTCGCGTGGGTAAGAAATTGATTTTATACCTCAGGGGGGGCTGGAGTTTTTGTCGCGGACATATATGATGTTTTCACTCCGGCTCGGCAGCGCGCTGAAAATTTAAAATTTTACTACATGGTAATATAGAGCAGTTCTTAAAATAAATTATTTATTTCGCGTGGGTAAGAAATTAATTTTATACCTCAGAACACTAAGGTTAAAGTACAGATTATGTACAAGAGATTATTAAAAACTAAGTAGCAATAAGTATATTATATAAAATTAACATTACAGAAGATTTGCATAGTTATAGATGTCCCAAGCGACTTGCAATTTCGCGAATCCATTAAAAATGATTAGGATTGAGGTAAAATATATCCAAACAGATAATGATTCCTGACGATAACCAGATAAAACTATTTCGTAAAAAATATCAGAGTCATATAATTACAAAATTGCAATAAAATATATAAGGGATGAAACGCCTTAAAGTTTTGTCTGAAGACGTAAGATATCAATCACGTGAATAGAGACTCGAGAAAAACGTAACGATATCACAACAAAATAATTATTTCTTATTTATGACACATAAGACTGACACAGTTATGTAAGTACTAATCATAAACAGAACGGAACTATTGTTGTAGTGAAATACCAGGTGACGCTTGAACGAATCAATTGACGTAGCAAATAAATGGCTACTCGAGAATTTTTTTGCGAGTACGCATGCAGCTGGGTGTCAGTAGGGTCAAACGCTGCATGTGTGCGGCATTAATCATGTTAATCAGGGGCTGATGACGTTTCTGAGTGTAGGACAGTTTTCAGAAATTCGGTTGTATGGTAAACAAACTGTCATTATTTATTCTCAGTTGTTTAACCCTTTCAGCGCGGGGACCGTCTTTATACGTCAGAGAAAGATCTCTCGGCACTATGTCAACAGTATGATTCTGTTCTTAGCTCTATTTTAGACAAACACGCTCCTGTAAGTACAAAGACTCTGCCCAGGAAACCACCAAATCCTTGGATGACTCCAGAAATAATGCAGGCTAAAACCCTTCGCCACAATCTCGAACGAACATGGCGCAGATCTCGCACACATCTAGATCGTTCTCGTTACAAATATCAATGCCACCTGTGTAATAGAATGATGACAAAAGCTAAATCGAAATGTTTAGCTGATGTTATTGCAGAAAATTCTGACAATCCCCGAAGATGAATTTCAAAAGCTTTTTTGAGCTCATGCATCGTCAAAATCATGTGATCTGGATCCAATTCCTACAAGCGTGTTGAAAAATTGTCTTGACATATTAATAACTCCCATCACTGACATAATTAACATTTCAATGGAAACTAGTACATTTCTTCAAAATTTCAAAGAAGCTCATGTAAGACCACTACTGAAAAAAACATCTCTTCCTGAATACCAGCTGAAAAATGACAGGCCTGTATCCAACTTAAGTTTCATTTCCAAAATCTTAGAAAAGACAGTAGCCAATAGGCTACAAAAAATAACCATCTATCTAATCCATTACAATCGGCCTACAGGAAACATCATTGTACAGAATCGGCTCTACTGAAAGTACATAATGATATCTTTATTAGTATGGACAAGGGTGAAGTTACGGCTTTAACCTTGCTTGACTTGTCGGCCGCTTTCGACACCATTGACCATGCTACATTAACAGATAGACTTTCTGATTGGTATGGAATATCTGGCCAGGCTCAAATTTGGTTTTCTTCTTATTTGCAAAATACGCACCAGTCCGTAAAAATAAAATACACTTTTTCAGATAAAGTCACACTCTCATATGGAGTTCCACAAGGCTCTGTGCTAGGACCAGTGCTTTTTACTTTATACACTACACCACTCAGTGCCATTATCTCTAGTTTTGACATAAACCACCATCTTTATGTCGATTATACTCGAATTTATATGTCTCTATCAGTTTCTAACGCTAAGGAATCTAAAGTTGCAACATTGTTTAATGGGTTTGTCGGCCTGGATGACAGGATCTAAGCTGAAGCTTAATCCTAGCAAGACAGAATTTCTTCTCATTGGGACCAGACTTCAACGAGAAAAATTCTTGAATAATTTTCCATGCTTACTTCTAGGTCAAGACACCAATCCATCTACATCAGCTAAAAATCTTGGTGTACTATTCGACAGTAGCCTAAATTTCTGAAAACACATATCCCAAACATGTAGGGCATGCTTCTTTCATATCCATGACCTGTGTCAAATTCGAAAAAGTCTGTCCTTAGATCTTGCCAAGCAAATTGCAGTGGCACTCGTCAGTAGTAAGTTAGATTATTGTAACTCACTTTTTCATAATATGCCAGAGGAGGATATCGCTAGATTACAAGGCGTTCAAAACTGCCTTGAAAGAGTGGTAACCAAGGCCCCACGATTTAGTCGTTCCCTTCCAATTCTTAAACGATTACATTGGCTTCCTGTCAAGTTTCGCATTTATTTTAAAATATGCGCAATAACTTTCCGAACCCTAAAAGAAAACCAACCTGCATATCTGGCTGATTTACTTGTTCGGCCGAAATTCTGAAAATATGTACGCTCCACTAGCTCGAATAGATTTGTTGTTCCTCGTATAATGACTAAGACTGGGTCAAGAGCTTTCTCTCTATCTGGTCCAGCCTTATGGAATGCCCTGCCTGTGCCAATATGTGTTGCCAAAACAATCTTAACATTCCGGAAATTACTTAAATCTCACCTATTTGCCCTGGCTTTTCCACCCTAGTCCCTCAGCAGCCCGGCTCCCTGTTGACGAACCTGCTTTGTCCTCGATTATGACACATGATCACGGTAAGGATTTGTGCGCCTCTGAGCTCGGTCAGCTGAGGATATAGGCTAGGCGCTATAGAAGTTTTATTGATTGATTGATTGAATTCTGACGTATAAAGACGGTCCCCGCACTGCAAGGATTATAATATTTCTGATGGCCGTAGGCCGATGACATCCCAGCAAACACAAACCATTTGTATAACATTTATACAACGTCGGCCCAACGTCTTCGACGCTGGTCCAACATTGTATAAATGTTATACAAATGGTTTGTGTTTGATGACATAGGTATACAAATGAATCAGAAAGACATGTATAATGGTTTATACAAAATATGGCTTATACAAAAAATAACTAAGCGTTGTAAGTACTAATTTTGATTACTCATTTTGTAAACATACATTAACAGTCCTTTATGTTCATTAACTGTCTTCGACTATCAGTCGTGGGATTTTTTGCGTAATTCTTGCCAATGTGATTTTTATGTGGGCTAAAATCATTAAAAAAATCGGTGATTTTATTTTGGCTTGTTAATATGACCATATGATGTAAACATGTCCATAGACTAGAACTGTAAACGTTTTTAAATTTGTGTGCTGCGCATTTACTAGTCAGACTAGAAACAGAGACGAAATTCCCGTATTTCTTATTTTTGACATGGTTGTCCAAAATAAAAAATCCGGAATTTTGTCGCAATTTCTGGTCTAACAAGTAAATGCGCAGCACACAAATTTGAAAACTTTTGCAGTTCTAGTCAACTGAGTGGAGTTTTTTCCGAGTTAGATTGAATTAGTTGTGGGCTATCTCTAAAGCAGGGATCACACCAAACAACAATAAATTGGCGATGTTGTCTTATTTTTGGCGAGCAAAAATCGGCGAAGTTTTGGCAGCAAATTTGTGACTGCTTTAAAACATTTGGTGTTAATAACTTAATAAAAGGTTTTTACCCGGGCTAGCGACCAGCTGGCGACAAATGCAAAATTTGTGAAATTCTCGAAATCTTCTCAAACATTCCCCAAGTTCCCACACACGTTATCCTCTCTCGCCAAACGATCTCCATGTTCGCCGAAAGTTCTCTAGAAAGTTTTAAAAAATGTTTAAAATTTCTGCGACTATTCGGGTTCACCAAATGTACGTCAATTGTTCACCCCTCTTCAACAAGCTGTCGCCACGTTTTCACAAAAAAAAAATGAAACTGGCAAACAGGGGAATATTTAGCAATTAATTGCGGAATTAGGCAAACAGTGTACCACATATCGCATGGGGAATATTTGGGGAACGCTTGGAGACTTTTTCGCTGAATTATCGCTGCATATTCACGTAATCATCGCCACATGCGCCCTATGCTTACTAAACAGTTGCTAAACTGTCTCCAATTCGCCGATTGATCGCCAATAGTCGACAAACGATCTCAAAACAATCACCTTTTCATTGCCAAATGATGGCCGATTCTCTTTATTTTTGTTACCAACTGGTAGCTATTTAGTCGTGAGCTGTTCACATTTTGCAGTCAAATCATTTTTGTCAATCAGCGAACAGTCGGCGATAGAAAAAATGAGCAGAATCCGCGAATATAATTGGCGAATTCTGTAGATCATTTGGCGACAAAAAGGTGATTGCTTTGATATCGTTCGGCAAACATTTGGCCACTAATTGGCGAATTTTGCGATCAATCGGCAAATAGGAGACTCTTTGCGAATCGGCAGATGAGCGGCAGATTGTCGCAGTGTCGTCGGCGGCGCTCTGCCGCTCAGCTTAGCGGTGACATGCATGTGAAAGCTGCTTTAGGGTTGAGACCTTTTAGTGATTTCCGTTCTTGTGAAGGGGGTAACAAGATAAAAAATAAATTTAGTTTTGGATTTTTTGACTAATTTTAACCAGTCTAGAGCTGCATGTACAGGTGTTTCATTTTTGCTTGCTGTTTTGTAAATAAATGGCGACTGTTGCGATTATTACATGAATATTTGGCGACCATTCAGCAAAATCATAGACTCCGTGTTAAAAAATTTAAACAAATTTCAGAGGACAAAAATTTCAAATATTGCACTTTTTGCTACTTAAACGAAGTGGGAGACGAGTTCCATTAAGTATTAAAATTATTTATTTGTAGAGCAGATAATGTTATTATAAGGCAAACGCAAATTCACACATCCTTCGATATTTATATTTTATAATGTTATGAATGGGAATAAACTATTGAAACTTCAAACCTCATACAAATTATCGTTAAGAATGATCTTATGTAATATATATCAATATTCTACAGATATGAAGAGGAGGATAATATATTTTTGAATAAATGTGAAGGAGAGCAATAATTTTTTTTTTTTTTTTTTTAAGTTTCTTAAAAAAAGTGAAAACCCTTAAAATGAAGTTTTACCACCCCTTTTCAATTTTGTGAAAAGCTACAAAAATACTAAAACATCTAACATATGCATTTTGTATGTATAGATTAATATTATTTAGGCCCTACTGATTTATCAAAAAAAAAAGATAATATTATTGTCATCTCTTTATGTATATTTGCCTTGTAGGTTCATTAAACATAACGGATTGTGCTATTTTATTACCTTACATTAGCTTACCGTCGGATAATAGACTTCACACAATGCAGCAGTTCTATCCAAGTTCTATGTGAACAATAATAAAGACACTAGCCAAAACTACTTCTGAAGTGATATATATAGGTAAGACAAAAAAGTTAAACTATTGCAATATCTATGTTACGATGCACCCATTCAGGCCCGCATTTTGCAAAAGGGATTTATTATAAGCAATGTGTCGTGCTGTTCGGACCATTATGATGAATCATATTATAATATATAGTAATATTATACTGATTGCTATCTAAAACAAACATGCACTTCAGTATATGATTTGGATCACAATTAATTAATAAGAGTGTTGATAATATATATAATAGTAGTACAATAATTTTTTTAATCAAACGAGTGCCGGTGCCTACAAATCTTGATGAGAATGAGATTCTCAGCGATCAACTTGAAAATGAGTTAGGTGGCCAAGACAGGACAAATAGTCACAGTGGAGATGGATATGAGCATCAAACAGATCTGTTTGGAACAGTATGCCATCAGTGGTCATAGTGAGTGCCAATTAGAGATTAATCCAGATCTGTCTGATGTCAAGGACAAATGAACACGATAAAAGCTTAAGCCTGAAAACCACTATAGCCGTGATAAGACTAAGACTATTTATTTGACAGGAAATATACATGATACACAATTTAAAGCTAAAAACAACAGTCAGGAGACCCTTATTAATATATGGCATACGTGTGCCGCTGGCGTAAGGGCCATTTTTGATGTGATGAGCACTTCAACTCTTTAACCGGCAGTCCCGATTTTATTTATGTTTTTCATTTATCAATAATTTAGCTTTTGACCATGTTAAAAGATAAGACGTAAAACAGCGAACCACAATATTTGATAATCATTGGGAAAATCGTTTGTCAAATCTGAATAATATTCACCCACTTGAAGTACATAGTTGAACTTAACGTGGGTACAGTTAACAGGTTAATATTAGTGAGTATCAAATGGACATGCCCAGGTCTAAAATCATTAAAAAATCGGTGATTTTATTTTGGCTTCTTAATATGACCATATGATGTAAACATGTCCATAGACTAGAACTGCAAAAGTTTTTAAATTTTTCTGCTGCGCATTCACCAGCTAGGCTAGATATAGAGACGAAATCTTATTTTTGACATGATTATCAATAATTAGAAATCAGGAATTTCGTCTCTATATCTAGCCTAACTGGTGAATAAGCAGCACAATTTTTTTTTTAATTGCAGTACTAGTCTATGAATATGTTTACATCATATGGTCATATTATTAAGCTAAAATAAAAATCACCGATTTTTTAATGATTTTAGACCTGGGCATGTCCCTTTAAGTATTAAAGCATTTATAACGCACCGCATATCTCATATGATGCATGGGCGCCAAGGAAAACAAGTGCCACTGATATGCTTTATACAATTAAACTATGATAAGTTTATTCAAACAAATATGTCCTTAGGGACCGCTTGAATATGTTAGGGTCGTGAATATCCCTCGGTGCTGTGGGGGAGAGAGTGCAAGCGCTCGATTTCCAAATGTCTTGGTGAATGAATACGGTTGTGTGAAAATAGGTTGATAAGCCGATCGCAGCGCTCGGTTTGGTTTATGCAGCACCAGTAGCTCAGATAAATATTCAGGAGCATTTCCGTGTGCCACAAGGAATGTCAGCAGCAATAACTTGTATGAAACTCTCTGCTGTATCGGCTGCCAGTGAAGCTGCATCCGTATATCAGAGTTGTGTTCATGGCGTGGGATGCATGAAATTACTCTTGCGGCCGCACTTTGTACACGCTGTAGCCTTGCGAGCTGATACTTTGGTAGACCTTGTAAAAGTGAGTTGCAGTAATCTAGTCTTGGGATAACCAGTGAATGGACGATCTGCCGGGTTGCCGTCAGTGCTAGGTGCGACCTTACACTACAAATGTTTCTTAACCAAAAATAGCAAGCTTGACACACTTTACCAGTTTGCGCATCCATTTGAAACGTGCTATCGAAGATAACACCAATATTCCCTGCGGAAGAAGTTGTTGGAATGCTGATGTCCCCGATTGTTATGGGCTCGATGCTGATAGATTTGGTATTGTTTAATGACACCAGATAGACAAATTCGGTCTTACCATCATTGAGTTTTAGTCTGTGCATTACCATCCATGCAAGAATTTCCGCTACACAAGCTTCAAATTTGGCAAGTGCAGCTTTCCTATCTGCATCATTACTAATGTGAAACGTGATGTAGATCTGGGTGTCGTCGGCTTATAGCTGGTAGCTGACTCCATGTTTCATACATATGGCACCTATCGGCACAGTGTATCGCGTTAAGAAGAATGGGCCAAAGACTGAGCCTTGTGGGACTCCATATCTCAAGGGCATACTCTGTGACTTACAGCCATTAATGTTAATGGACAGACAACGGTGTAAATATGACCTAAGCCAATCATGAGCAATGTCCTGCATCGTCTATCGTATCAAATGCTGCTGATAATTATAATAACACCCCTACGTTGATATAAGGCCATCAGAATATCATTGCTCACTCTTACAAGTGCTGTTTCTGTGCTGTGTAGAGGGCGATATGCCGATTGATGAGGTTCATGCTTGTTTGTGATGTTTAGATAACCTAACAATCTTCGAAGAACTATGCGCTCGAGGACTTTTGACAGACATGGAAGATTTGACACTGGTCTGTAGTTCTTTGTTTGGGTCTAGTCTAGCTTTTGTCAGTAAAAGAGTTACAAGAGCCATCTTGAAAGATGGTGGCACAGTCCCACTACTCATAGACATATTGACCATTTTCGTGATGATAGGTACAAGCGAGCTGACATGCTCATTGAGTACATGTGTCGGGATCGGATGCAGCGTGCACGACTTGGTTGCTGATTCCATGATCACCTGATGTTCCTCATCTTCTGTGGCCTTCTTGAACGTTGACAAATGATGTTTTGACAAGATCTGTGAATCAGCTACCACAAATGAGCCAGAGGCAGCCATTACATCCAATCGCTCGCGAATTTTGATAACTTTATCATTAAAAAAGTTGCTGAAGGCATCCACTATTTCAGTTGTTGAATAGATATCAGGCAGGTGTGTCTCTTGCCCACGTCCAATTAAGAATGATATCCATGAGCCTCAAGAAAGACTTACTATCTTTACCACACGCTGCGATCTTGTCATGGTAGAAAGTGGCCTTTGCCGAGGCAAGCATCTGGCATACAACCGTGTACTCTGCCACTTCCGCTCTCTACGTCTCTTCTCGCTTTTGGCCTGCTTAATGTCCTCATTCAGCCAGGGAGTATTCGGTCTCACCCTGGCCGTATGCACCAACCGAGGTTTGGACAAACCCCAGAGGTAGCGTGGGGGTAAATTTGAAAAACGAAATACCTCGTATGCACCACGAGGGGGTAAATGTCGCACGGGGTAAATTTTGCCAATCGCAGGGTTAAATATACCCCACTGGGGACCAGGGGTAAATTTGCAGAGCGAGGGGTATGATCATATCACATGGACATGTAAATGCATAACAGTTACATATTATTGATGATTACATCATTTTAACTATTAGAAAGTCTCAAGTACTATTTTCAATTATTGTATTTGTCAATCTCGCGTATATTGTGCATGATCACCTAAGTGATGGGAGAACGTGTTTGTTATAGCTTCACTCTTTTAACGTTTAAAACTGCTACATTATTAGCCTATTAAACAAAAAAATAAATTAAACTTAATGCATTTAATAACAACACAAAATCACCACCACTACTTTGACAAATGATGTATGCGTACGTTCAAGTTTAGAAAGTGTTTCGATAATATGTTTTGACATCAATTAACAGTTTCTTATCCTAAATGTGCATTTGTTCAATTTTCTAATGTAGTTGAGATTTTCTTGTGTGCAAAACACGCTGCTCAATTCAAACGTATTAATAACAAAGGGTAATAATCAATAAACGTTAAAATTAACATCTGTAGCACTGTGTGATATGCACTTATACTTTTTTTTAAACAAATGTCGCAAATTAATGAGCGCAAATAAAACGAACAGGGATTTTTTCTCGTAGTTAGAGAGTTCCTAAATGTCACTTAAGTGTCATTTAAAATGAAGCGAACGAATTGCAATTACTAGTTACCGTAAATATCGTGTACAAATGAAAAGTTTAGATTTGATTGATTTTCCCATTTTTTTCTCATTGCAATGGCTTTTTTTTATTTATCTCGAAAAAAACATATTAAAGAGCGAAGTCGACAGTCCCGTGTATTATAAACGTCATTTTTATGGGGGGGAATATATTTTTTAAATAATTAAAACAACGTTTTAAAGGCATAGCAATAGCAAATATATAATCATCTCTCAAGTGAAACATAATTCCTTTGAATGCTCAAATATAACTTCACTCGTGTCACCAGTGTCTCTATCTCTACTTCAGACACTGGTCATCTTCCCCCGATCAGCTAATATTAACCACCAGGGGACAGAGATTTCACAGCCACTCTCTGCACTGCCGCATCTAGGTGCGTGGGAAAAATCCCGCTTCTTTCAGATCGATGGCCTCACAGAGTGCAAAATAACTCGATTCATGTTATTACCATTGAAGCTTCTGAAAATGAGATAAAAATATCTAGGCTGAATATACACTGATATATACCGTATGTAGTAAAAATTGTGCTTAGCTCATACTTTTAAAAACTCCATTAAAATAATTATCAATAAATATAAAATTGAAAGTGGAACACTCATGGATACCCTCAGGTTTGTATGACGAGCACTGCGTGCACAAATTTCCATGTGTTGGCAGCTGATGGGCAGGTGTGCATCTAAGCACAACTGGTCAATCACGATCTACCTCACCGCTGGAGCCTGATTTATGAATTACTGGCTGCTGGTTGGCAGACGATGACGTAACAGACGACAGAGACCCCTGGTGTTGGATATGTGTAAATGCCACACAAAATATCAGTGGGTGACTGTGACACTCACTGATAGCTCAGTGTAAAATATAACTAATAAGGATGACTTTTAAAAAAATAACGAAATGCACGGTTATAGATTAATTACAATCATAATTTTAGTTACCAACATTTACAATGTCATAATATTTGTTATGTCATATTACCTTCTCATTGTTCGCACTTTGTTGTTATTTGCATTATTTATTATAGAATTGCTAAATTTTCGAATTCATGGTCAATGTATGACCTTAAATAAGCCTACAATTAGATATTCTCATGTATAATTGAGATTTTTTTATCAGCTTTAGCTTTGTATATTTATATTATTTTGTTAATCATGATCATGTTAACGTTGTGATGTGAGGCATGAATGATGCTGACCATTTACCGAAGTAGAAGTTCTTGCTGGACAGCAAAACATTGGGAATTCCCCATCAAATAGTCAATACAGTGAATAACCACGAGGGTAAATTATATAACCATGGAGGTTAGTACCCCCGTGTTTTCACGAGATGGTGCATACGAGGTAATTTTGCAGGAAAACCCCGGAGGTTGAAACCTCTAGGGTTTCATGAAACCCCAGAGGTCAATACCTCTGTGGTATCATTTACCCCCACTGGGGTAAACGTGAAGTTGGTGCATACGGCCGGTCTTGGTGATGAGGGTGGGGGCCCTAGGGTAGTGGCTAGCACCGCTGTCTTTCACGCCAGAGTTCGGGGTTCGGTTCCCGGTCTCGGCGGTTTGAAAGAAACAAAAATGTTTCTTCCCCATCCACGTGTGAAAGTCAGTATTGTGGGGAGCCTCCGTGACCGAGAGGTAGCGTGCTCGGCCTCAGACCGCCAGGGCTCGAATTTAGAATCCTGTGTCTGGAGGACAGTGTTATCTCAATCATCTCACCATCCTCAGGAAGTTCTCCTGGCCCAGTTTAGCCTATATGTGCACAAAGGTGGCCTAAAGCCCGATTCATTTCATTTTTGTCTTGGTGATGAGTGGAGCGTGTTGATCGAGTATGCTAGAGAGCGTGTCGTGGTATTGCTCAGCTAGAGCATGAATGTTATCAGCAGTTTCCACAACCAACGCAGAAGACGCGCTGTTGTTTTTCATTTGTCCGTGGTCGATATTTTTCAACTTCCGGTAAGATATTGCCTTCAATGGCCAGGATTTCTTCTTCTGATCAATAGTGACATAAATCCAATTGTGATCTGACAGCAGTGTCGAGACTTCAGTTGAGATAATCTGATGGCCGAGTGAAAACTAAGTCCAACGTATGGCCACTCACATGGGTGGGGCCGACGACATGTTGGTAAAGGCCTGTGTCTCTTATCAGTGAGAGAAATCGCCGTGCGGATGTGTCCGCAGGATCATCGATGTGGAAGTTAAAATCTCCCATCAGCAATACATTTCCAGGGTTGGAAATGTAGCCCTCCATAAATCTATTGAAATTGTCTAGAAATCCGGCTAGTAGTGTCAGTCCGTTTGCAGGAGATAGTGGCGGACGATATAATATGGCTATCCTCAACTTTGACGACCCTGTGTGAGCCAGTACCTCCATTCCTTCCATATGGGTATAATTGAGGCTTTCCTGTAGTTGCAGTTGGATTGATGATTTCGTCAGGACTCCCAGTCCCCCGCCACTTCCGTCCTTACGAGGAACGTGGTGAGACTGGTAACCGTCCAATGACAATCCTTTAATGATGATCCTGTCAATTATCATGCTAAATTGTCAGTCACTAAATTTTTATCCATTTTTATTAAATTCGAATTGCTAACGCAATTTTCAGTTTCAAATGACGAAAATATTTGTATCTGCGAAAAATAGACGATTGCAAATGTGTTTACCTGAACATCTATACTAAAAAATGTTTCATCGGTTTCAGTTGAATTCTACAAGGTTCAGGAACATAGGAAAATGCAAGAGTTAAGTCAAGTGTCTATAAACAATAAATTACTTTAATAAGCTAATAATAAACGACGATAGCTGAATGATATATGAATTAACGAACGAACGAACGAATGAACGAACGAACGAACAAACGAACAAACGAACGAACGAGCGCACGAACGAACGAACGAACGAATGAACGAACGAACGAACGAACGAACGAACGAACGAACGAACGAACGAACGAACGAACGATCGAACGAACGAACGAACGAACGAACGAGCGAACGAACGATGATGGATGACAAACGATATCTAATAAATATCTTGGATAATGATTATCTTTATAACCCATATATAGATTGTAGTTGTTATGTACTAATTGAGGCGAAGATAATATTTGTATCAAATGTCCACATAATAGGTGATCGATCGTCTTCTATCACCATCTGACTGAGTATCGTTGGGCTAGACACAATAATTCAATCAACAATGGACAATAAAGACAACACTGGTTGACTTCATGTCTGGATAAATGATGTAAAATCAGTAATAAATATATATTATATTACAACGTGAATTATATAAATGATTATAGGCCCTTTGTCATATCATAAGTAACATTAGCATAATGGTCAGTAATTAAATAGCTACTGCCCGGGTGAGTGGATAAATGAATGAATGAATTAATTAACGAAATAATTTATGAATGAATGAGGCCTCATGCCAGGTTTCGCACATACAAAATAAACCGGGTCAGATCGCCTGATGATGGTGATATTAATTAGATGACCATGACCTCCAGTTACAGGATTCGAATATTAAATTTTATCTTTTAAAAAGCAGTACCTGCTTAATTTGTAAGTAGTCAGATGAAGTCTTTTGGCTTTGTAGAGCAGTATACTGATAATTTAATCTCATGATTGGAATATCTTTCAGCAACAAAGTCGCATGTTTATACATAGATACGGGTGCTTTAAAATGATATTTTACTTATAAATATAAATGCTTCTGCTGGTAGCAGCATCCATTTGATAGAATAAATTAATACATTTAATTATTCACATGGGCCACGTATGTCGCACAATTTAAGGTTTTTGAAAAACATTTTTACATTAACATTTCATAGCCTATTGCTGTATATATGAACGGCTAACTCAGGTCTGAGACCGCAAAATGGTCAGATGTTACAACTTTATTGACAATCGTATGAACATCATCTAATATTGCCTATTATGTATTATGTGGAACAACATAGGTTGAACCCTTTCAGCTCGGGGATCGATTTTAGACGTCAGAATCTGACGTCTGTAGACGTCAGATTCTGACGTCTAAAGACGAAGACGATCTCCGCACTGTAAGAGTTACTTATTTATAGACCCATAGGTATTCAAATGAAGCAGAAAGAGCTAACTAACACATTTGTGATGATTTCAAATTGAAAAAAGTGGTCTCCATGGTTTTTACACAAATATGTCAGCGCTACGAGAGGTAATGGTGGGCCAGCATCGGAGACAATGGTCCAGCAATAAACCACTATAGGTAAATGTACAGAGATAAAGTTATTTGTTGCTATATATAAGAATACAAGAAATAATACAAATTAGAAATAGACTATGTGTCGAGTCCACCACAATTGAAAGAAAAACGCAATAGCTGGTCAATATTATCTGAATTAGCCACAATAGGTTGACAGGTACGATCAATTACCTTCATTTGTTTAAAACCCTTGAAACCCTGACGATGCATGAAAGCATCATTTTACATATCCGAAGACCGACTTAATATCCTATACCTGGAGATTTTAGAAAGAAAATGTTCAAGAATTTTTTTACCAATAACAATGTTTTTTTAATTTGCCACCCACTTCAAGTCGAAAATTGGGACAGCAATTCGATGGATGACGGCTTGCGATGGATGACTATTTAAATGGTAAATTCAGGCTTGAAAAACTTTTTTACCTTTGACACAAATAGGTCAATATACATTAGCTCATCAATCAAAATAAAACTTCAGCTGACGATCTATTCTCAATCTGTTTGTTCAAGAACTCGAAGAAAAAACAACTGAGCACTCGAAGAAAAAACAACTGAAGACAAACAATTTTCTTGAGGATTGTCTAAGCGAAATAAAATTGGTGCCAGACGAACATTTTGTGATTTGGAAAAATATTTTTCTTTAGCTATGGACAATGTATTGGCAAATAACGGTATCGGCGCCTCGAGACTAAAGGGTGTCTTATCCTTTCTGATTTGAGTGGCAATTACCACCTTTTAGCTCCGAAGTGACATATTGGATACCATCTAAATACTCGCAAGCCGCAAAGCATATTATTTATTCGGCTGTGCAGAATAATTTTTTGTAGCCTCATCAAATTTAATTTAAATCTACAAAGCTTACATTGTTCTCCAGAAACCTGAAAAAAATAAATAATTGTATTTGAAAAATGGATTCATTTTTGAAAGACTAAATTTGAATTTGATATTTATTTAGGTCTCGTATTGTTCTCATTTGTTAAAAAATTGCGCGATAGCGTATTTGTATTTGTTCAAGTGTATCTCTGTCGTATTTATACATCATTTTGTACGACGATGCTTAATTTAATCGAAATGTTTTGTTCATATTTATTGTAAAAAAAATAAAACAAAGTTTTTGGTTTCAGAACGTGTGAGCATGTTATTGTATAATAGTATACTGCCGTGTAAAGCCAAAAGGCAGTAACATCTTACTTTAGCATTCAGCATTATAGTTGACTTTACACGACGTTTACCATTTGACCTTGAGGATAAGGCTACCATCCTGTATTTTACCCACAATACAATGTCTAAAGTAATTTACACACCACACCATTATGTCGGGCATACCTAAATCTCTACAGTAGACACCAAAATCATGCACCTGCTCCTCTTCTGTGGAAAAGCATATCAATTTATTGTTTGACCTTGGCCAAATAGCGGTTATCTTGGATTTGTTAACCACAAGTCCAAAATATTTCTGGCCAAATCACTAGGTCGGGCATACCTGAAAAAACAATGTAGACACCAACATTATGAACCTGCTACTATCCTGTCGAAAAGTATATGAATTTAATGATTGACCTTGGCCATTTTGGAAAATGACCGATATCTGAATTACGCTATGAATAAAAAAAACACCTGGTAGATTAATGAGGAATTCTATATTAAAATCATCTGTCAAAATCGATGCATAAAGATATGTATAGGCCTCCTATACATTTATGCATTGAGGCCTTTGTAAAGATTGTATTTGTGTACTGCCTTGTAGTAGGGGAGCCACACCTCAAAAAAAGGTCGAATCGCTCACTTCATTGCAAATTGCAAAAGTCTAAAATTTTTGTCACAGGCTGACATGACCTGGACATTTCAGAATCTGCCGACAGACAAGTGTAATGTGCTCCCTAGCGGCCATATTGGACGATTCAAAATGGCCGCCACTAAAAACCTTGCGCAAGATAACTTTTTAACTAAAAATCACAGAATAACTTGCAATACCTCTATTCTGAGTTATTTGAGACCAAGGATCACAATTATGATGTCATTTTCAATCTAAAATGACCAAATCGAGGTCATATGGCGATATATGTGTAAAAAATTAAAATTATTTATATTTTCCGTAAATTTTAAAGCGCTCCAAAACTTCACGGTTTTAATTTTTTTTTTCTGACATAGGTCTTTCATTGTTTTAGTTCTGAATATCAATTATTAGTCTATTTCGCCATAAGAATAATTTTACAAATGGTCTTCAAGGGTGATAAACACGTGAACACAGTAAAACAAATTCCAAAACTTTAAGAAACATGTCGCATCATTACATTAATACGTAATACTGAAACAGTAAGAATGGATGATTTTTAATTGACTCCACAACCATTTATCCGAATACTTTTGCAATTAATTCTGTCAACCCTGCACATGAATTGCAAACCAGTGCAACAAGAATATACACATGCCTTCTATGGCAGCAATGACTAATATTACTGTCACTATTATTAGTTTTTTCCAAATAACCAGTTAAAGTATCATAAAGTACAAAGCTTGACATGATAAAAAAGCTACTAAATTCATTTTTTTCCATGGACATTTGACAAAGACAATGCAATAACAAAAAGAATAGATAATATGTAGTATCTTCTGAAAATTGAATTCTCTGTATAAATCGTATATCATGGAGTTAATACGAAATAATAAAAACAAATGAAATACTAATAATATTTCCAGTCCAAATAAAAGTGGAAATGTTTTCAGTGCAATTATGTGTTTAGTTACTGTTCAGCAGTTTGATTATTCACACAACCTCCATCACACTTGCATAATTATGGAGGTGCACCGTAAACCCGACTTACTAGCACCAGCTAGTTTCGTCCTGAATGACAACCACCTATTTCCATCACATTCCTATCCCCGATTGGACAAGTCTGGTACCACCTGATAGCATGATTGTAAAGCCAAAATGCAGTATATGGTCACTTTATAAGTGGACGCCTTTATCATGTTTATGCACAACTGGATCAACCCCTAAAAGTTCGTTTTGAGATAAATGCTGTTAAAGTTTATGGTTTATTGTTACTTCAAAGAAGCAAATGAGCAAGATATTGAGTTAAACTAACACATGAGATCCACAATCTCAATTCATGGAATAGCGTGATGTGTGCGTGCGTGCACATTGTCCCCGTAATAGGAAAAGACCAGCCCAGTGTCAAGTGCGATCAATGTGTTCTAATTATTCACATGTCTCTCAAATATGATCAGTGATCCATACAAATTCACTGTGGGGTTATACTCAGTCATTTGTATACATTCACATTTTTTGGCTACCAAAATAATCTTTTCATTTGTCATGTGAATAAAATTAAACGAAATATAATGTGCCAGGACACCAGCCTATTTTGGGGTTCCCACGAGAGCAAAGATGGTCTAAGAATAGGCTAGCAGGACACGCTATCAAGTGTTTCTCGCGGGTCTAAAGGGTGCTATCTGCACCCTTTAGACCCGAAGGGATAATTAAAGTAGTTTATATGTTGCAGTGTGTGTACGTGGTCGCCGTATCAAATTTCATCTGATTAAACAAATATCTTTGAAACGTCTCATTATTCTCATTCACCTGTCTCATTAAAAATACAGTACAGTAAGAATATATAGAACAGTGTAAACTAACAAGGGTGTGTGTGTAGTGAAATACACTTGAAAGTGCTACATAATGATGATCTCTAATGTGGGATTGGAAATATAATGTCAATTATTCGTAGGATTCTTCATTAAACCTTATTCCGTTATGTTAATTCATTTAAATTTATTAAAAACACTTGAAGTTGTGGGTCGCATTACTCAAGTGGTTAAAATCACTCAGATTTGTTTAATTTGAGACCAAACATTTGCAAATGTTGATGCTTAACTCTTCAACCCCTAAATTATTCAATTTGAATTTTCACCCACTTGAAGTTGTGTCTCGATGACGCGATCCACAACTTCAAGTGAGTGAAAATTATTCAGATTTGACAAAATGGAGGTCAACTCTTTTCAAATCTTGTTGGTTGATGTCACACTTTATCTTTAACGTATTTTAAATGTGGTACTTAATGTGCTAATGAAAAATGAAAGCCCGAATATATGCGGCAACGGCGGCTAAATGGATAAACACTCATTTCAATTTCAATAACAGTGATTTGATCGGCAAATAAAACAAATTAAAAACGACTACAGGTCATTAAGGCGCTGCATCGGCACTATTTATTCCTCTAACAGCCTGAGTTTGGGCATTGGATGACACACACAGTAATGTTGCAGCAGCAATGAGTGACATATATATTAAAGAAATATAACACGTTACGATAATACTAAGCGAGGCAATTAATGATGGCAAGTACATTCGTGTCAAACATTCATCACATTATGTGAAGTGGAGCATAGCCACAGGAAATAATATGATTATAAATACATAATCAGATAATCATGATAATGCAATGTATACATTATATTATAATATGCATTTATGTGTATATAATTATACATTATATTTTAATATGATTTTCTGTGTATACGTACATAATTATATGCACCTGTGGATACATTTCAAATTACTCACAGTAAAATACTTTCATAGCTTGTTCACAATGGTGTTTTATAGTAAATTACCTACGCAGCAGCATTATATTTGTTAGTGAAAATATGAAATACATGTATTATTGCTTGACTGAAGAATACTACATTAAGTACCACATTTTAAATATGTTAAAGAAATACCACATTTTAAATATGTTAAGGAAAAAAATGTGACATCAACCAGCAAGATGTGAAAAAAGTCGACCGCGATTTTGTCAAATCTGAATAATTTTCACTCACTTGAAGTTGTGGATCGCGTCAGCGAGACACAACTTCAAGTGGGTGGAAATTACAATTAAATAATTTGGCGTTTAAAGGGTTAAGAAACTGCCCTACGTGTAGTGTATTTCATCTTGCACAAAATAAATGAAATGAATCGGGCTTGAGGCCACTTTTGTGCACATGCAGGCTAAATTGGTCCAGGATAACCTCCTGAGGATGGTGAGATGAGTGAGATGACACTGCCCTCCAGACACAGGATTCGAAATTCCTGGAGGTCTGAGGTCGAGCACGCTAAGATAAGATAAGATAAGATAAGATTTATTTTAAGTCGCGCATAAAAACATATAACATTAGCTCTAACGAGCTAGTACAAGCGACATATAAAGTAAAACAATAAATATAACAGCTAAAACAAGCAGGTTGGCTGGCAGGAAGTCATCATGAAATGTAAAAAAAAAAAAAATATATATAATACGGATTATATAGACAAATACTTATAAAAAACAAATAATGTAAATGAGTTGTTAAAAGTTACATAATCCATTTTGGCACATAAAAGTAGATTACCCGATTTTATAAAAAAACTTATGATGTATATTTGTCATTTATTAATAATTGCATAACTGTATCACATTTATGAGGGACCTACATCTAATTTTGCTCTCAATTAAATGGAAAAATAAGCTCGCAGGCCATCTCTGAAAGTTTTGAGGTCTCTGGTTATTCTCAATGCCTCTGGCAAAGAGTTCCAGATTTTAGGGGCCAAAAAGCAAAAGGAATTTGTTCCATGTCGCACCCTCTTCATGAGAGGAATTTTCAGGATATTTTCAGAATTTCTTAAATTGCGGGTGCGACAGCGTTTTTCAATCAGTTCAAGGAGGTAGGTTGGTGCTAAGTCATTAAGAATTTTGAAAGTCTGAATGGCGATGTTCATTTGTCTCCCAACTTCCAGAGATGGCAAGCGAGCTTTATTCAGGAGGGACTCATAGGAGGCGGTATGGTTGGAATAAACACACTTTAGAGCCCTCTCCTGAATCTTTTCCATACAGCGTGCATTTGGAGCACTACAGTGATACCAGACGGCTGAGCAGTATTGAAAGTGGCTGAGGATGAACGCTCTGAAAAGAGCCAATTTGGCCTTGATGTCAAGGCAAAACGACAGTCTTCTCAGAGCGCTCAGCTGTCTGCCAGCTTTCTTACAAATTTCTTCTGTGTGTATCGCAAAATTCAAATTTTCATCAATATTAATGCCTAAAAGTTTGACTACTTTTTCAGGTTGAATTATACAGCCGTCTAGTATCACTGGGGACGCAACTTTACAGTTAAAAAATATCAACTGAAATTTTTCAGGGTTGGCTTGCATTAAGTTAATGGAAAACCACCATATAGCTTTTGCTGCCTCAGCCTCGAGGCATGATTTTACAATTTGGAAATTTGGATGTGCAAAAGAAAGAGTGTTGTCATCTGCATAATTTGTGAGGCGTGCTCGTTTAATAAAGTAGAAAATGTCATTTATGAATACATTAAAGAAAATTGGGCCAAGAACTGAACCTTGTGGCACACCCTTAATGGTGGTTTTCCATGAACTGTGCACGTTACCTATCCGGACACGTTGCTCACGATCTGTGAGGTAAGATTTAATAATTTTGATTGACTGATCCTGAACACCATAAGCTTTAAATTTTGCTACGCCTCGGTCACGGAGGCTCTCCACAATACTGAGCTCATTTTGCATATTAAAGGTGATCTATCACCCCTTATATTGTATGAATAATTATGTCCTTATATGGGGTGATTGGCTATCATGTGACCCTCTCAGAGGGTCACATGATAGTATATCACCCCATATATGGGGGTCATTGGCTATCATGTGACCCTCTCAGAGGGTCACATGATAGCCAATGACCCCATATAAGGAAACACTTGTGCCCCATCTTGTGGCAACTTTGATTTATTTTTATATTATATAAGGGGTGAGATATCACAGTAGCGACAAGCTTCTTTGCCATACAGGCCTAGATCTGTCACGAACCGTATGTGTGTGTGTGTTTTACACTTACAATTAAAGCTGCTCCTTGGGATGAGAATTTGCACATTAAAAATTTAAAAATTTAATTATAAGAAGCTATATAACCTACTGATCTTAAATGAAATACAAAAATGTAAAAAGAACAATGTTAAAGCACTGAAAAAGACGAAACAAGCTCTATTTACAAGACGTATAATCATGTAAACAAGTTTGTTTACAGCATACCACACTATACACCGCAAATACCGACCATCTCAGACGGCAAGATCAACGTGACCACATAGTTACAGCAATAGCTGCCGCCCTTAATTGTTCTGAGAACGGGTTGATCAGGGGGGGGTTCCACCGCCGCACTGATTGGCTGGTCAACGCTGGGCTGACGGCATCAACATATGGCCTAATTTTGTAGGACCATTCAAACGTCCTTTAGCAGGTGTTCAGGTATACAAAAAGCTTGGTTGGGTTTTCTGTCGGTTTCATCAAAATGTGAATAAAAAATATTTGAAAAAATATAAAAACTCTGAAAAAAATAAAATCACGATCTGTGGGATACACACTTCATTACAAAATTAAAAACGAAAATTCATGTCATCTCAAGGAGCTGCTTTATCAAATTCAAACAACCCCAGCGTCTGTTGGTACGACATTGTGTATAAAAAGGTAATTCACATGACGAATAATTAGATATAGACAGAAATTCACGATACATCATGCGATTCGAAAACAAAACCATTATGACGTTTTATATCACTTGCCGACGAATCATGACCAGCACTTAGCCTACAGATCATTTAGGCATTTACAATAAGCATCGGTCACAAAATTTTGAATTTCTACGAATTGCCTTCTTGAATCGATTTGGTTCAGAAGGGTGTGGGATGGTATAGTAGTTATGTCTCCCCGCTACAGAGGTGGAGACATATTGATTAACCTGTGACTGCTCAGCCTGTCTGTGTGTCTGTGAGTGTCCCACTCATTCGGTCCAGCGATTTCTTTAGTGCAGGCGGTCAAACACGCGACGTTGACAAAATGCTGGTCTAATGTTGGTCCACCGTCTACGACGCTAACCCAACATTAGCCCAGTATTGAGTTAACGGGGGGGGGGAGGTCGTGTATGGTGTTACACTGAATGTGGGCCACCGTCACAGACGGCGGGCCAACATTAATTCAGCTTTGGTTAATAAGCATCATGCTGGTAATGTCTATGCTACACAAACCCACCATTGACCCGGCAATAGAGTTGACCTCCATTTTGTCAAATCTGAATAATTTTCACTCACTTGAAGTTGTGGATCGCGTCAGCGAGACACAACTTCAAGTGAGTAAAAATTCAAATTGAATAATTTGGTGGTTAAAGGGTTAACAGACATTTGATCTGTGTCAGCTTGTACTCTGTAGACACACCACCGCCAACAGAAAGCACTGTCCAGTGTTGAATGGTTGATAGCCAGAGTCGGCGACGGTAGACCAGCGTTAAACCGGCATTGGGTTTGCTGGGCATTGTGCTGTAGACCAGTTGGTCGCTGATACGGGACCACTTAGCTATCCAGCAAACAAGGGGTATTCACACAATGCTGTTTCAATGTTGGCCCACTGTCTTTGAATGCTGGCCCAACATTGAAACAGTATTGGGTGAATGATCCGTGTTTGTTGGGATATTAGCTATCAACCTTTTAGTTGCAGAAGGGGAGACATCTTTAATTTCTGTTTACAAAAACGGTGAATCTTCTAGTTGTTCGTTGGGTTCGTTGTTCGTTTGGCTCGGATTAGTGGAATGGGCTGGAATGTATGTATGACATCCGAACCGTACAACTAACGTTTATGCATGAACCGTACCAACTGAACTGCAATCCGAACCATATGTACCAGCAGATACTGCACTGAGTCAATTCGTAGGCGGGGGCTTCCGAATCAGCCGTACAGTTCGTATGACATACGAATCTGGCAATATCTCCTCCTTCCAGCTTATGCAGCAAAGTTGTGTTTTGCCCAGTTGCTTTCTTCTCCTTACCCATTCCTTCACTTTTTTCTGCTCTTTTTTTACTTTCAATCGCCTTCTGGCTTCTTCTCTCTTTTTTGTCGTTGTCAATTACAAGGGCTGCTGCTGCACATAGAATCAGCCCCATGCCTGCTGCAGCCAGTTGTTTCTCTGCTGACCTTCTAGGCCATTTTTTTCATTGTAATAAAGACATGTTGCTTACAAGAAAATTATACGAGGGATGGCTGATTCCGCGATATCGGAATGGCCATTTTTAGAATTGTTTAGGATCCCTTACAGTACGTTTTGTGCGGATACTACTGGATGATACATAATGTAGCTCTTATGATACGTAATGAATTCGTATCGAGTATATCATCATGGTCCGATTCGGCTCCTATTCGTATTGTACGGCTACTTGGATAACGTGCGTAACAAAATAAAAAAATGAAATGAATCGGGCTTTAGGCCACCTTTGTGCACATATAGGCTAAACTGGGCCAGGAGAACCTCCTGAGGATGGTGAGATGATTGAGACGTGCGTAACGTCATGCATATTGTAGAATTCATTCGGGCAGCTGTGTACAGCTGGTACGTAAAGGCACACGTAAGGTAAGGCAAATGTATTTGTATGGTTTGGCCCGTACGGTATAAATATATGTAATAATGCGGGAGTGGTTCCGTAAGTTACGGCAGCGGTTCGGATACCAGTCGGCAAGTACGTGTATCTTGCCACGAACAGCTACGAATTGCTGATTCGGAGTGAAAATGTAAAATAATTTTGTGCGTATGGTTTGTGCGGCGATTTTTTTTTATTGTGAGTGCAAGCTCGAAACAAGGCTCGTAACAGTGGCGGATCCAGAGGGGGGCGCCGCTGGTGCGTCCCCCCCCCCCGTTCAGGGTTCCAAATACACAAAAACGACCATATTTGGGCCGAAATATGCTCTAGAACGCACCATTTTAAGCCTTAGATTTCAAAATTTTCCGGGGAGCATGCCCCCGGACCCCTCTTGAGGTTGCCTACCCCTGTGATGTGCTGTGATGTGCATAAATTTTTTTTTTTTAAATCGGCGCCCCCCCCCCCCCCGTCTGGCAATGCCTAGATCCGCCACTGCCTAATATAACAACCTAATGAATTATTGCGGCATGCTTACATTCATCGCATGCAGGAATAGCGCTGCTATTGTCGGGCTCTGTTACAGTAGCTTTAACATTTAAAAGCCTCCTTCATAAGAAGCCTAATTTGATTAAATTTAAAATGGCCGCCATATTATGATTTGCCGATTATCAAATTATGCCCCATTACTTCGGAACGATAAAGATAGACAAATGAAAAAGGTATCAGAGTAATCAGAATTGAATTTGTAATACTGTACGATCACATATTTAATGATAGCAGAGACATCATTTGCATAAATCAAAGATGGCCCCATGAGATTCACCGATTATCACAGTATCCATCATAACTTTGGATCAAATACAGATAGGAACATCTTATGTGTCAAAATAATCAGGATTAAAATTATAAGACTGTGTATGTAAATATTAATCATGTCAATAGTATTTTGTCATACCTGTTGATAATAATATTGTATTTGTTCCAAAATTATGAGGTATATGGCTTAATGTGATAATCTACAAAGAAGACGGCGGCCATCTTGAATTTATACAAATTAGGCTTCTGTATCATAATACAAGTAATTTCATAGAATTACAAATTTAGTAGTTCAATGTTGACACTTCATTATGTTTTTATATGTTTATCTGTTCCAAAGTTGTCAGGTATAACGCGATAATGAGACAATCCGATGGCGGCCATCTTTAATTCATGCAAAGTAAACCTTTTATATCAGCATAATACGTACTTACAAGTATTGCACATTTAATCTTGTATCTTGACCCTTTATACGTGTGTCTATCTTCTTTTGTTCCATAGTTATGAAGCATAATGTGATAATCGACAAACTAGATGGCGGCCATCTTTGATTATGCAAATTAGGTTTCTAGTATTTAGACGGCGGCCATCTTGAATTTATGCAAATTAAACCTATTGTGTTGGAGAATTTTTGCCCCCTCTCCGAAAAATATCACAAAATTTATTTAAAGGACTCCTTCTGCAAAATTTTATGAGTTTATACCAAGGTGCACACCAGGACCTAAAATCAGCACAGTGTCCATGGACTATAAAATGACACGTACGAATGCAGTACGAGCGATTCTCAAGCCGGTCGTATGAAAAAATTCAGTTTTTATCCCATTCTTAAGCTCATAGCATGTATTAGACATGTCCGAACGCCTCAAGAAACCGCTCGTCGTAGTGTGGACGTACGAACATCTTAGGGACACCCTAAGAACTACGTTCGCTGTTAAGTTGTTCTTACGGAGTGCGAACGCCGTCCAAATTTTCAGTTCTCAAAATGTTTGGAGTTTGTAAATGTTGGTGCGGCATCCACACAAAATAACGTCGGGCTTCTATAGCCTTTGTGTGAAGAAGATCACACACTAGAAGATCACATATTAGTCTGAAGCGTGTCGCAAACTGCTCTTGCGAACTTAACGATAACATTTCAAATAGTCGCCAAATAGGTATGTGAGAAAACCATAATTATCGACAAAAGTTGAGTAAATAAATCGTGATTTATATACTGTGTACACATGGTTATACGCTGATGTGAACCAAAGTAGTCACTGGAAGATACAGGGAGACAAAGCATGTTTTACTAAATCAACGGATAATATTATTGACTTTTTCAGCGCCAATGTTTCAGAAAGTTTTATTAGCGAGATCAACAACTTTTGTAATATCACTACAAACTGAATTCCCCACTATCGGATGAGCAAATTAATCAATTATCCAATTTGGTTATGGACGTTTCCGTCGCCTTTGTTATCAGACGAGGTGGGGCCTTATGGAGGATTTCAGAGTTGCTAAGTCAACTGATTTTCTCTATGAGGTCGGAAATGTTTTTCTTCGATTGTAACTCCGAGTATATGGTACTAACTAGGTCGTGATTGAAACAGTATGAATTAAACAATATAGTGAATTAAAATAAGCTGTAATGTTTTTGTGCGAGGACCATGTCCTGTGTGAATTACACAAATAATTTTTAACCGGCATTACTACTGTTATCACGTCGTTGAATTTGCACCACTAGGCAATATCAGGGAATCTCCGCGCTCTTAGCGACTGTGCTTGCATGGTCACATGACTCGGAGCTACCTGTTCATGCCACATTTATTGTACTTGCATGATACTATATTTAATTTAAAAAAATACCATATAATTTTTATCATTGTCTTATCGCATACTCCAGTTACTGTAGCATAATTATGCACTTGTATATATTTTAGGTTTCTACGCTTTCCAGAGTGTCTTTTTTGCTACTATATATAATTAGTATGTCATACATACTGTAGCAGCTATTTAATCTCTGGTTTTGGTGCGGGAAACAAAATTATAGACCTCTATGTTATATTGGCAATGCCTTTAATTCATTTTTAGTAGTAGTCATTTATATTATCGAAATAACCAGTTTTTATTTTGGCAATGCCACTTAACCTGTTAAGTTGTGTTTAGTTTAGTTGTTTAGTTGTGTATGTCATACCATGCACATTTTTATACGATTTTAACAAATTAACAATCTTGTATATGCATGTACATATATCTCTTACATTTCTATGACAAATAAGTCTGTAATGACTTTTCTTTTCTGTCAATAAAATATCTGTCTGTCTGTCTGTATGATACGGTCAGTTTCAAAAACTGTTTCGGCTGTGGGCTTCCTGCGCAGTGCCTATTTCAAATTATTATTTAAAATTGTGTATCATTCCTCACTGCCGCAAACAACGTTGAACTCAGAACGTTGTAACGTTTTATCCAGCAGATAAAAGCTAGGTAATTTGAATCACATTTCATTTCTGCACAAGAATCAACAGTTGTATGTAGATGGCATATTAACCTTGTTAATTATGATCATGATGACTTGTTAACAATCACTTTTCTTAAGCTTGATTCTAGGCGATGGCCTTGGAGGGAATTATCAGCATCATTGTGTGAAATGATACTGGGTAATGTTAAGAGAATAGTGAGTTACCTACCGTTGCAAGTAGATCAGTCAAGATGTAGGCCTACTCACACTACAATTAATAATAATAAAAATGTTGATTAATGATAGATCAGTACTTTTGATATAATCTGCAGCATTCTGCTTTGCTTTCCTTGTTGTATTATTGGAGCCAGAAGGTGTGCGAGGCCATTGAAGCACGTTTACCAGTAATTATATGGACAAACCTGCCGTTATGGCCTATTACCATGATTACATTGGATAAAGTCTTCACTGTGTGTTGAAAAATAATTGCTTGAATTTAACAAAGGTGACAATGGGTAATTTAATGGATAAACAGCTTTAAACAGTTAAACATACTAATAGAAAACTGTTGTAAATAATATAGACTATTTAATAGAGGTTACAATAGGACACGGTTTCAGCGGATCACAGCATATGATGTACGTATTGAGATATGATAAAGGTCAGGCCTCCTGTTATAATAATGATGATGACTTGACGGGTCCACCTTGTCCCACTATCACTTTATCTTTCTTTCCATTTGAAAAGTTTTTCTTCAACTTTTATAATGGAAATGAGTAAATGTTATAGTTAGTATCACATTAAATTCATCAACCAGGGAGAATGAATTTCGCAGATTTCTCAATTCTCAACCAATTTTCTTTACATTTTAAAAACACTATTTTCCATCCATGTGGCGACTACCCTGAAACAAAACTAGTGGGTTTATAGACAGCGACATTTTTATTTATGCTATGGCATCATACTGGTAAGATATTAATCACTCAGAATTTGTTATTTGTTGGGATTTCCCGAATAATATTTTATTATAATGTCAGGAAAATGTGTAAACGTTATTTATTTTATGCAAGGATTGCAAAAATTATTATGCTACTATAGTTGCACTTCTTGACATAGACCTACCAATAAAATAGTAATATAAGATATGATATTATAATGTGCACGGTGGGTACATTTTCAGGATCTAGCAAAACATTGTCAAGTTATAGCTTTGAAATGGCAGGATATAGCATTATAATGGCAGAGTGTGACATAATCAAGTAAGAATAATGGTATTATAATGCACTATATTATATAGCCTGTGTCTAACCTCTACATGCTATAATGTTTGTCTATGCATTTGATAATTTGAGGTATTTATTTTAAAACAGAGATGTTAATATGCCCCTCTTGATTTTCTAGAAGTGCATGATAGTGAGGTCACATATAAGGTAGAAAAATAATGTTCGGAAAGTTGGTATTACACGTAATGCTATGATGAAACGATAATGTCGGAAATCCTGAATTTGACCTCTCTGCCACCTTATTCCAACATAATAATATAATATGGATTTTTTTGTTTACTAAATTTTCAAAAAATAAAATATATTCGTTCGAAACCCTCCTACTAAGGCCATACCCAGCAAACACAAGATGTTGACCCAGTGTTGGCTTAATAAATCAACATTTGGTCAACGTCTTGTGTTTGTTATGCATTATGGTGAGAAACTTTCGTTATGTTAACGCTTACCACTCACCAGATGTCTCTAGTAGTTTGAGTTACTCGTTTACTCACCAGGAGGTGCAGATTTGATGAACACAGTTTGATGTTTCCTGCCATTACATCAGAAGTGAGCTGGGTTCAACAATACCTCAAAGGCACCCACTTCGGGCACATCTTTAATAAGGCAAACAAAGCTACACATATAAATCCAAGACGTCTACTAGTGTTGGTTTAACAATGCAATCCCCACCAGCAGATCTACTGAAGCTGTGTAAAAGTTTGTAAGCACCCAGCAGACCCGACACGCCGAACCACTGTTGTTCTAGAGTTTGGCCAACGTCGAAGACGGTGGGTCAACATTGACACAACATTGGTTCGACGTCTCGTGTCTGCTGGGTAGCCTTGTACTTCAATATTTACAGTGCTTTGCTAGCATTTCAAGTATAAAAAGTGAGAATAATTGCTAATTCGTGTTATTTGAAATTCAATAGGGCCTACGTGAAAGACACAATGTTTTGTCATATTATTCCAGCCCACAGTAGTGAAAGCATTGTTTCGTTAAAATATTTCAACATACTGTTGCACCAACACTCATCACATTAACCCTTTCAGGCCTGAATTTACCATTGTCATCTTCATCCACTACAAGCCGCGAATTGCTGTCGCAATTCTCGACTTGTAGTGGATAAAGATGACTTGATGTGGTTTGAAAATTGAAGAAAATTGCCATGTATTGGTAACCAGTTTCACGGACATTTTCGTTCTAAAACCCTTTGTTGTGGGAAAATTAAGTCTGTTTTCAGGGATGTAAAATGATGCTTTAATGCATCGTGAGGGCTTAAAGGGTTAACTACAGTACTGTTCATTTGAAACTTACGTGGTGAATATTCGCCACGAATTCACACGATTTTAATTCGCCGAATTCGCGATGAATGATATTCGCCGAAAACACAAATGATTTGGCGAACATTCGCCATGGATTCTCCGCGAATTCACCGATCGACATTCGCCAGCGATAGCGATAGGTCGGCGAATTCGCGGTAGGGAATTCGCGGTGAGGAAGTCGGCGAATTCGCGGTGAGGAAGTCGGCGAATTCGCGGTGGGGAATTTACACTTCCCGCCATACACGTAGCTATGCCAGTGACGAGTGATTATCCGGAAATCATCGGCGCGCATAAATTAGCCAGGCTTACGCTGGATTGGTCGAATGAGGCTGTCACGTGACCCATAACGAGCAGACGACCAGATGAAGACACTCAGTGCGCGAAATACGCATTCCGGCCCTTTATATGGTATTAATTGGTCATTTCTCGGTCGACAAACGAAAAAAAAACATTTTCGTATCCTTTCTGAAATAAAGTAGGCCTAATAATAGCAACACAACACATCTTCATTCAACACATACATCACATGTCTAATCACACTAGGCCTAAGCCCTAACGCAGTAACGAGTAGTAACGCCTGACGGTATGAGTATGACTGTCAATCCATTCACAATCACAGCGAGGCCGTTCAGTTGTAGCCTACATCCACGTCTCTGAAATTACTCAAATAACAGGAGATCAGTCACAGCTTAGATTCGTTATTAAATGTCGCTAAACCGCATGATGACAACGACACACGATGATGCTAAAGAAAAGTGACAGTCACAATATGACAACAGGCCTTGACATCCGGCACAAGCCTGTGTGACTGTGACCCTCTGACTCTGTGTCTGTTTTAAGTTGCATAGCCATAGGCCTACATAGATAGCAGCATTTTGCTGTTGCATTCCCAGATTCTCCAGGATGAATCAGATGAACTCCCTACTGTGAATTCTATTTCCCAAGAATAATTCTCAGTGGGGAATTCACCATGGGGAATTTCCTATGGGGAATTCACCATGAGGAATTCCCCCGAGAATCCCCATGGAGAATTCACCACGGTGAATTCACCATGGGGAATTCACCGTGGTGAATTCACCATGGGGAATTCACCACGGTGAATTCACCATGGGGAATTCATCGTGAATCTGATTCCCCGGGCATTCTTCGTGAATTCCCCAATTTGCCTGCGGCGAAGAATCAGATTCCCCAAAGGGAATTCCCCATGGAGAATTATCTTGTGGTGAATTCATGTGAATATTCCCGGTGAATTCCCCGCAAGTTTCAAATGAACAGTACTGTACATAGGACTGCTTACAGTGTAATATCACAAACATCCTCGGAATCTACTGAGCAAGAATATGTATTGTACACTTCATTGCCTATAGTGCTTAAAGAGCAAAATAAACTGGACGTCTGGGCCTACATGTAGGTTACATAATGTATTCATCTTCTTGCATCCCCCCCTCCTCCTAACTCATCACAAAAAAGCTATGTCGTGTGAGGCTAGTCTAAAACATGCTCCGCAATTTTGTCCATAAAATTGTCCCAAGGCGTTTTAGAAAGTTGGAGAGGCTACTGGGGTTTGAGTAAGCCCACATATATTATATTTACAATTAACTGTATTATAATCATATAACGAACAAAATACTTACTTCTGTCGTCTACAGTCGTGTGAGAGGAAACAGCCTAAAACAGAAACATATATGTATACACAAAGATTCATGTTTTTTAAGGATCTAACATTTTAAAATTTACCCGTCGTCGCGTTATCGTAAAACTACAGCTGCAGCTGTATAGCATGGTTTTCAAAGTAGTATTTAAAGGAGTTGGAGTGATCGCATGACGATCATCGTGAATCATGTACATTATTATTGAACCAAATTAGCGTAAAAAAATGCCCTTTTCATCGTGATTTGAACGCTGCCGTGAGACTGTAGTCTTAGTAAATGAAATAGACAATAAACGTTTAAGTAACAGAAAAACTACTCTGAAAATCTGTCAGTCCATGTTCTACCTGCTACCGGCTTCTGTGTGAAACAAAACAACATAATAACAACATAACAACATATTATACTACGCGAAAACAACCACTTAGAATGATATTAGACCTATTGTATGCCACCTGGTGAAAGAACATTATGGTTAGGGTCATTTTACACACATGTATACAAAACCGGTAAATAGTTTTTATTAGTAATCGGTTAAGAAATTTACTCTCGAGATTTTATTTGTTATTATTATGATTATCTAATTACATTAACCTATTAGGCATAGGTAACCAATGCTATCATTATTCAGATTTTAATTGTTCAATGATAAATGATAAACGAACAATTATCAAACTATTTCGTGATTGTACTACTAAGTCATTCTTATTATATTGCAGGTGGAATTTATTTCTTATTTTTTTTTTTTACTTCTATTAATGATAATAAAATAGCTTTAATACGTTCTGTATAAATTCTTAATCAAAATGGTATATTTAGTTGGCTTCTTATATCGTGTAAACATGGCTGACTGGCATTTTAGCGTGTTTTGACGGGCTTTGAATTAGGATATCACAATGTGGCATAACCTTGTTCTATTTAATTACATGCAGAGTTGACTATATCATATTATTATTACCAAACGCAATTATGTTGTACATTGATTACAATAGAGCAAGCATTGACAATGTCCACACAAAATGAGTCCAAGAAAAAGTCTGCCATAAAAATATATTTTTTGGTGTACTATACTTCTAATTTGTACATATTTTTATCTGTGTTGCAAAAACTTTACTTCAAAATTGTGGTGATATTGAGTCGAATCTCATCCATAACTTCAACCAAAATTATAAAGCTCCCGTACACAACCCCTGAGTTTCGAACCCTACTAAGCCGACACATTATGCCCTCAGCGGGGGTCCACCTCAGCGACATCTATGTGTGGAGAATGAAGCCAACATAGATACATTCAAATACAACTTTTTTCCAAGAACAATAACAACATGGAACAACTTGACACCTTTAATCCCACAGGTCTCAACAGTTGATACATTACTGCAGTCAATATACACAATCACTGTCTAGGCACTCCTTGTGAGACATAATGGCCATGATAGCATTTATTGCTCAACTGTATTTTTTTACAAAAAAAATAAATGACCAAACAAATATTTGACTTAATCTGCACGCATGCTTGGCCCCGTCTGTATTATTGAAGGTAGCCAGTAATTGGAAGAAGACGAAGACCCCTGTGTGACACTTTGTGAGTTTCTCAATACATAAGTTTCTGTATCGAGAACTCCTGTTAACCATCCTGGTCAAGGTGTGATCAGCACGACACGTGGACCTGGTGACTGAGCTGATAATCACAATATAACACACGTGCCTGAACGACAATAACAGTGTTGTCAGCAATTACACCGATTACAGAGATTACGGAGACCGCTAACACTTTGTTTCCAAACAACGGGAGTAGGCCGTTTGACGGAAGAAGATACGTTGGATGAATTGTTGAAACACGCAAGAGCGGAATTTATCCACAAATAAAAATACATATTGTTAACTGGAAAAAAACTGGATGAACTATATGTTATTACGGTTCCAAAGTACAAGATATTTCCAAGAAACAGAAAAATTAGGAAACGAGCGTTGTTGCTTCTCTCGTTCACAATTCACTAGTATAGCGGATTATGTAACTGTTCTTGATACAAAAACCCTTCCTTTACAAATTTCGCATTTATGCATAAACTATCTTCCTTTACCAAATTTGCATTGATGCGAAATTTACATTTGACCTTGTGATAACCTTCAAATGACATTGGGGATATAGCGTTTTAAAGACTAACTCTGTAAATTTCTCGGCCTTACTAAAATGTGATTAATTTGTGCCCGAGGGCTACCTCAGGGATCCTCCATCAGTACAACATTAAATATATTTTGTGCAAAGTCGGTTTCTGAGGGTAGTCTTCTTAGGAAAGTCGGTAAAGGGAGAGTTAAAAGTACAATATGGATTAGAATAAAAAAGCTCTCTGTCATAACCCTATTTGGTTTAGTATACAATCCGCCAGATAATTCACCTTACCCTGACATCAGATTGGAAATACTATTCTTGGCATTAAATCTCAAAACTGAAATTTGCATACCAGGTGATTTCAATGCAAGAACATGTACATTATCAGATCAAATAGAAACAACTGACATGTGTGGAGATCAAATGTAATGTTGGATAACGATGATGCCAGCTGTACAACAAGAGTGGTAGAAAAGGTAGGCCAAATGATTTATTCCCATCTGGGTGTAGTTCCTCAGGGCGTATGATATTTTGGCATGGCCATCTAGGTGAAGTGCATCGGGGCATATGACATATTATAGTACTCCATATAATTAATATAACTATATGGATATAATTATCATATATTTAATCATATACTCTCCCTATGCCACTATAATGATATTAAACCCATACAAATTTGCACATTATTTTTCAATAATGCTATACTTAGTACTACGTCTATACAATTATTAAAGAGAAGCAATGCAATATCTCAGCTAACCCTTTTGCATACGATTAATGTTACAAATGTCACTGTAAATATTCCTACTTTGATATTAATATTTGTCAAATATCATATTTAAGCATTTTAATTCTGATTTTTATATCGAACGAAATCGACTATCAAACTTTTAAATTCAACGGTGAGTTCAATTACGTGACTTTGTTTTTGTAGAGGATATCGTTAAAATAACTA
Source organism: Flabesymbios commensalis (assembly GCA_964017125.1). Taxonomy (NCBI): domain Eukaryota; kingdom Metazoa; phylum Annelida; class Polychaeta; order Terebellida; family Flabelligeridae; genus Flabesymbios; species Flabesymbios commensalis. Next base: position 41,841,796 of record OZ024909.1, on the reverse strand, counting down.
AAGGAAAGTTCAAATAAACAAGATAAAAGCATTATTTAGACCGTTGAGCATACCGTTGTGAAATATTATAAACATAATTATGACAGTCAGAAAATAATATTGTAATATTTAAACGTAATTTCCCTTCCCATATAATATTTATTGATATGACCACATTACTTCCCTCTAGAAACGAAGCTTTATAGGTTTAGCATATTACTTCACCTTATTGGGTAATAATGTGTAATTCATCCCCAAAATACACACACGTAACTATAATAACAATATTTTATAATTTATTACAATATCCATCATTTCTCTCATATATATAGCTATGCGTGCTTAAATGTATGTATAATAGTAAGCACTCCTTATCTGAAATGACATGTTCATGGCTATCTAAGGTCACTTCTTGATACAAAATTTGTATGGGTCTGCAATCATATATAATGTACCATTTATAGCCAGGACAAAATATCCAATATCATGCAAAATAACTGACCCATGGTAGTTTTTGTACTTAATATGTGAAAATTTGTATATAGGGTATTTTTTCTATGCTGAATCGAATGGTGCCCGGTAAAAAAACGAAAAAAAACATTAAAAAGCATTCAAAATGGCCGCCAAATCCAAGATGGCCGCCAAAATTAACGTTGCCATTTTGATTTTTAAACTTTTGACATAACAGCCCTAGAATCTAATGTAATACCTCATTTTCGACTAATTTGGGTACACTGATTACGTTAGAATGGGTAGTTTTACATTTCAAGGTCCTCTAGAGGTCAAAACCAAGATGTTTGACATGAAAATCATCCATTGTTACAAGCGATTATTGTCAATTTGTATATTCTGAAATATTAGTTCTAAAACTTCATGTAATACCTAATTTTAAACTACGCTGAAGATATTGATTGCAATGGAAGTGTTATTTACATTTAAAGGTCATCCAGAGGTCATATAGAGGTCAAAACCAAAATCGGTATTGAAAAATACATTTGACATAATAGGCCTAGAATTCAATGTAATACCTCATTTTCAACTAATTTTGGTACACTGATTACATTGAAATGGTTATTTTTACTTTTCAAGGTCATCAATCATTCAAAATGGCCACCAAATCCAAGATGGCCACCAAAACATACGTTGTCATCTGGATTTTTTTTACCTTTTGACAGATCAGCCCTAGAATCTAATGTAATACCTCATTTTCGAGTAATTTGGGTACACTGATTACGTTGAAATTGTTTTTTTTTCTGCGTTTCAAGTTCATATAGAGGTTAAAACCAAGATGGCTGCGAACGTACATTACAATCAGCAATTTTTACAAGCGACTATCGTTTACAGGGTTAAGTTGTATATTCTGAAAAAAATATTCTGAATATGATACGCAGCTTTCTTTGGTGCTGCACTAATGATAATGTAATATGGCTCTACCAGTTCTTGCATTAAAATCACAAAGATTACGAATTCCACTTTTTGAATTTTGTGAGCTAATGTCATTAATAGTATCTAATCAAATATTGAGATGCCAACGTAAGGTGATCATTGAACTAAAATACTAAACCAAACACAATCTGGCATTTGACAGAAAGTTTTTTTTAATGTAATCCATATTTTACTTTAAAATTTATTGCACTTCGAGTATAAAAAAAAACAGTTAAAAAAGAGCACAAACTGTGATATCATCTAGCTATTCTAGTTGTTTTTAAGTTAAAAATATTTAGTTGTATCTTTGGGTAGATTCTTAAATAAGACCACACACGCTTAAATGAATTATATCCAATCTAGACTGGATGTTCAGGGACACTTGTCCGTTGTCATTCATGGATATACACGAGTAATTATGTAAAAATGCTAACGTTTTGTTCCTTGGTGTTGTTGTTACATGATAGACTATGTGTTGAGGTGATTTTAATTTTTCCTTTTGTCGCTGGATCAGGGCATATTGTACTCATTATCTTGTTTATTAATGATGATGAAAACATTTTGCAACCGCTTAAGTCGTAATATCGTTTCATGGCATGACCACACCTTACACCAGGTATCAATGAATGAATGTGTATTTATATGGTTGTGCATCAGCAAGATATATGATATTCATTGACAGCCGTTGACACCTCATTACCATGCTTATGTTAATTGCTGCTGCCTTTTCTTGAAGGTATGGGACACAATCCAATGGGAATTTCCGGTGCATGTTGTCCATAGCTATAACTAACTTGACAGGTACTACGGCCTTGAGTCCTTGAGTTTTTATGTTCAATTATTGGTCATTATGACATGAATATATCCTGGATTTTCTAAATCAACGACTTGTTGCTGACTGGTTCAGTAATAAACCAGCTATGCCGTTCAACTCTACGACAAAACAGTGAAGGCTCTCACCTTCGCCAATATGTTTGATGTGGAAAAGTCAATCGAACTACCAGACAAGAAGGTCATGAATGCGAATAGAAATGTACTTTAAATATCCATAGCCAATTAATCAATCAATCAATCAATCAATCAATCAATCAATCAATCAATCAATTAATCAATCAATCAATCAATCAATCAATCAATCAATCAATCAATCAATCAATCAATCAATCAATCAATCAATCAATCAATCAATCAATCAATCAATCAATCAATCAATCAATCAATCAATCAATCAATCAATCAATCAATCAATCAATCAATCAATCAATCAATCAATCAATCAATCAATCAATCAATCAATCAATCAATCAATCAATCAATCAATCAATCAATCAATCAATCAATCAATCAATCAATCAATCAATCAATCAATCAATCAATCAATCAATCAATCAATTAATCAATCAATCAATCAATCAATCAACTAATCAATTAATCAATCAATCAGTCAATCAATCAATCAATCAATCAATCAATCAATCAATCAATCAATCAATCAATCAATTAATCAATCAATCAATCAATCAATCAATCAATCAATCAATCAATCAATCAATCAATAGATCGATCGATCGATCGATCAATCGATCGATCGATCGACCGACCGACCGACCGACCGACCGACCGACCGACCGACCGACCGACCGATCAATCAATCAATCAATCCATCCATCAATCAATCAATCAATCAATCAATCAATCAATCAATTTTATAACTTTTATAGCGTCTAAATCCTCGGAGATACGAGCTCAGAGGCGCAGAATCGAAATCGAAATAAATAATGGGTTTTGTCAGTGTTGTGAAGTGTGATGTATTAAAAATAATCACTATTCGTTAGCTGAGAAGACCATGAGAACATGTTTATTCTGGACTATGTCCACCTTGTACCTCTTATTTTAATCCACATCATACCCGAGGAGTCCCAGTATGTTGTAGACGTGCGTTGTATGCATAAAAAAAAGAAATTATTGATGACATTCTGACTTTACTCCTGCTACTTTGCTTAAGATTAGATCTAGAACATGGTGACTATCATGCGGAAACAAAGGGCCAAAATAAGACAATATTCGTACAAATGAGAAAGAAAGATTCATCCAAACCTCCCGTTGAAAGTGGTGTTTTCTTCAAGACTGAGCTATATATAAATAAATATTGATACACTTATAGACAACATTATTTTCTTGGATACAGATTACCCTTAAACTTGTAAAAAAAGCACTGAGGATGATAATTAGCATTCATGCATTGAACGAGCCTGACAACCTATATTTTGTGGCCAGTTCGTTTTGGCGGCAATTTTAACTATTTCTAGTGATTTCCTTGTTTATTACTGGGGGGAAATCGATCTGGCACACGATAGGAAAACTAATCAATTTCATATAAAAAATATATACAATTTCATATGATATTGAGGTCCTTGGGTTGAATGAACTCGACAACGTACATTTTGATTTGCCAGGTATTTTGAATGTTTTCTGTTGATTTTTCTGGTGTATTGGCGGGCGCCATTGGCTCTGGCATATGAAAAAACTTATATCTAACTTTATTTACCGGTTTTGTTCCATTTCAACAGGGGGTATCATGCCCCTGTGATTTTGCTAACTTTTGAAAATGTTCCCTATCCAGAAACAGTATATATTTCTAACCTTCGTTTTTTTGTTAATAACTGATAATTAGTGGACTGAAATGTACATGTATGTAACTCGATGAATTCAGCTTAGCTTGGAAACCCGATAATGCTAGTATATTGCTTTGACAAAAACTATATTTGGCTGAAATGGCATGTTAACTACCTGACGAGCTAGATATTTTTAGTAAGAAATGATAAAAAAAAGTTGTACCTGCTATGATCATTTAATATACAACTAATATGATCATGATGATCAAAATTAGGTATAGTAGGGTCTATTTCGCTAAAAATAAGTTACTTCAATCGGTATTTGATACGTCAAATAAAACACGCTAATTTACATCCTCTCAAATGTCTGTGGTGGTAGAGAGCCATCAATGGCTTGAAAAGGATGACATCCCGTTTATGTGTGACAGGATCTGTCACAGTGCATTAGCCTACATTAAAAAAAATCACTTTTGATGTTTCAATTGCGAAATAACAAAATGTTCTATCAAAACAAATGATTAGGGATAAACTACCAAACTTGATCCAAAATTTATACCGTCAATCTGTTTTTTTTTCTAAACCACTCTGTCCCTTTCATCAAATTGCTGTTCTTATTTATCGAGGTTGTGCTTCACCTTGAATGTTCTCACTAGAGCCATCTGGTGAATGGCGGAGAAGCATCTCCAATCAGAGCTAGCATCGTTTGTTAACCATGTTAACTGTCGTTTGCCGATTTCGTTGATTTGTAGAGTGGTCTAGCAAACATTGAGACAATGTTATTATCGCATACTGATGAATGTGCTCATTTTAGTTGCATTACATGATGCATGACGTTGACATTACGGATTTTTTAACAACTTGGGAAAACTGCCGTGATGTCACATAACTGACAAAGTAATATAAGATAACATAATAAATTACGTGAACAAGGTGATCACGTGTAATTAAGAATGCTAGCAAATTTTGTGTTTCTATAATAATATCAATTACAAATAAATTAAATAATTCGAAAAAAATAACACTGCAGCTATTCATTTATTAATAGAGCGCTCAAAACAGATCGTGGTCCACGCAAAAAACCGGCGCGACGCGCCACAAACATGTGATAGTTTTAAACAATTATTTCGCGTTGCCCTTCATGCTCACATTCGCCTAAGCGCTGTTATGTTTTGGCAATGACCAAACAGTGAGTTTGATAACCAGCGCGAAATCGCGCGCGATTTCGCGTTGGCGTTGTCTTGCGCTTTACAACGCTGAAATATGCTTTTTCTAATAAACCTGTAAACCATGGGAACCGAAGGGTTATTTACAATTTAAAGTCATAATGAAGCCCCGCACTGAAAGGGTTAAGCTGTTTGGACCCATAGTGACAGCAGCTTGAAGTAGATACAAATTACCACCTTCAACTCAATGAATAGAACATTTTAGAAAAGCAGGCCTATTGTCAGACTTGATGAAAGTTATTCACCTTGATTCCGATCACTAGAGCCATCTGGTGAATGACCGGGAGACAACTCCAATCAGCTTCTGTGAACTATTTGATTTGTGGAGTGGCACAGCAAACACCTGTCCACAAGTTCGGCAAGCATTGAGCCAATGTTGGTCTATTTGGGACACTATAGGATTATAAAATCCTTGTCCATAATGTTTTTTCTTTACGGTTTAAGTACATAATATATGATATTATATATATTAGATCACGTGATCCACTTTATATTCACTCACGAAATAATTTCAAACGTCAGAAAGTGTCCCAAATATATCACTGTGGGACTATTTGGGACACTTGATTTCTGTTTAAAAACTGTCACTTAACCCTCTAACCGCCAAATTATTCAATCTGAATTTTCACCCACTTAAAGTTGTGTCTCACTGACGCGATCCACAACTTTAAGTGAGTGAAAACTATTCAGATTTGGCAAAATGGAGGTCGACTGTTTTCAAATATTGCTGATTGATGTCACATTTTATCTTTGTCACATGTTTAAAAGGTGGTACTTGATGTGCTAATAAAAAAAATGAAAACCCGAATATATGCGACACCGGTGGTTAAAGGTTTACAGCACTGGGAAAGTTGCCATGAAGTATGCTTACATATAGTGCAAGAGCATTAGTGAAAAAAACACAGGAACCTGGAATAAAATTGCAGAAAGCTGATTTTTTCAGGAATGATACCTGGATATCTCCCCAGACGAATTCCGAAGATGCCCTAAGAATCCCCCTTGTGCATTTTTTTTAATTCAAGATGGCCGCCACCATGTAACGCCATTTTCGAAAAACAGGGATATACCCTAGTTCTTCACCTTTGTAGTTAGGAAAAAAATATTTTTGTGTCTCTACTTATGTTTTAAGGCACAAAGAGTTGATACAGATGATCAGGAATGATATCAGCACTTTTCTCAATACCAAAAATCCAAGATGGCCGCCATATTGTTCTGATTATGTTAAGCGATCTCTTAAAAATACACGAAAATATGAGATATCTATCTCGTTGTTGAACCTAAAATGTATTTTTTGGCCAAACCCATGGAATATAACACTTATTTAGATCACCATTATTTTATTATATTGAATTTATCAACATAAATCCCACATAGTAGTTAATTAAAAATAACACCAGGTAACGCCATTTAAAAAAAAAGGGTTATACCCCAATCCCCCACTTTTGAAGTTAAAACAATGATTTTCGTGTCTCTACCTATGTTTTAAAGTACAAGGAGGTCATCCAGATGATCAGAAATAATATCAGTACATTTCTTAATACCACAAATTCAAGATGGCCGCCATAATATTTTGTTAAGCGATCTCTTAAAAAACCCGAAATATGCGATAACTATCTCGTTGTTGAAACTAAAATGTATTTTTTAGCCGAACCCATGGAGTCTGTAACTTATTCAGATGACCATATTTTATTATATTGTGTTTATCGACATGAATCCCGCATGGTAGTTATAGTTAATTCTTCCATGGTGGGTGACGCTTTGGAGTGTTTTCGAACTGCTTTCCCACTAGAAATGTAGATTGAGATTTGTCAAGTTAACAAATTAATCTCAGGTAAATAATGAAATTATTGCGTTTCAATCATCCGAGCTGTCACAGTTTCTACATGTTGGGCCAATACAAAAAGAGCACATCGTTGTACAATATAGTCTAGATTTGTGAGATCCCCCCCCCCCCTTTGAACAAGCCACTCTGCACCCGCAACTCACTCTTTTTAGAACTCTTTCTGGGGCGACTGCTCTTTCAGTTTGCGTTGGTTACAAACGACCATGATATAAAATCCGTTCCCAGACTGTATATTCCACACCCTCTTGTACAGCAAAATATGCTCTGTATCATAATGGAGTTTAAACACGAGGCATTCATCCAATGCTGTTTTAATATGGGCTGACCGTCTTCGACGCTGGCACAAAAATTAAACAGAATTGGATCAATGCCCCGTGTTGGCTGGGGCAGTAGGTGACGTTGAAGGGAGGCTTTCTAGCAAAAATCAATTACAAGATAAGGCCTTGCGCCTCACACGTTACATGTACATGACATCTTTGATAATCTTCCTGTAACAATGTTCTTTTAAATACTTACTTTTGTCCTTGATCTGCGAATGTCAATATGTTTAATATCATGAAATATATCATTTAAATATCAAGATATTACATTTTGAATATTAGGATATATATATTTCGTAATGAAGTTATGGCATTGTATGGTGTTGTAATGAGATGATTTTACATCAGAATATCGGAATATGACATTAAATTAATAGATGTCACAGTTTATCGACAGGATATGATCTCTTAATGTCACGATAATATGAGGACAAGAAACATTAACGTCATGATATGGTTTTGTAATGTCCAAATATTGCTCTTTATTATAGTAAAATGACGTTATGATGTCTGGATACAGCTTTATAAATGCAGGATATGGTGATTCAGCATCACGGTATGGTATTAGAGTGGGAGGATCTTTTAGTGTATTGTCACGATATTAAATATCATGATATAGCATATTAACATCACAATATGACATTTTAGTGTGAGAGGAAATGAAAGTAAAAGAGGGCAAGGCCACACGCTGTTCAAAGAGCATGTGTCTTAACGCTATCTAATCACTTTCCATTTTATTGAATCTTCCGAAGTGCTTTTGTTGTTGGCAGTTTTGGGAGTACCGGTATTTGAGCAATGTAGAGGCCTTTACTTACTGAATTATATTGCGATATATATGTTGAACTGACATGTGCCAGCCTGATATTGGAATGTTCTATGTCGATTCTGTATTACCATATGGTAACGTGCGTCTGTCAATATAATGTTATTGAAATGTTATACCTTGACATGACAATATAATATCCTGACATTAAAATGCCATATCCAGACTTCAAAGTGACAAAGCCTGACATTCTATGGTCACATTAAAATATTGTAGTGTCATATTCAGTCCTTATAATGTCACATTAGAATGGCGCCAAGCCCGCCATATCTTGATTTGATAATGTCATATCCTATCATAAAAAAATGAATATCTTGACATTCAAATCTTATTGTGTGATATAAAAGGACTAAATTTGGACATTATAATATCATGACGTTAAAGTGTCATATTCTGATAAATTACAATCCAATATCCTGGCATAAATATGCCAGATCCTGACTTCGGACTGTTTATTATACAATATTTGATATTAAATAGCATGTTTGTCATTATAATGACACACCATCACATTACAATGCTATATTGTGACCTCGATGTGTCATTTCATCAATGTATAAAGTCACATCATAATATTCAAGTACCATATCTTAATATTCAAATGTCATATCCTGACATTAAAATGTCATAGTGATGTTAAAATGATATATCACGAAATTGTAATAAATTTTGTGATAATATGATGTATATCTTTTCATTTTAATACAGCAATGTTTAGCCACTATATACTGCCTTTATAAAGCTGTATTGAGCCATCATAACGTGATTTTGCTATATTAAACACCAATGTTTGGACATTATATTACATATCATGATATTAAAGTGTCCTATCCTGATATCATATTCATATATCCTGATATAAAACTGTCATATCCTGACGTTAAACGTGTTCAATCTGGTGCAATATTGTACTTAGCTCTGTTATTATGTACATTCACAATAATAATCACAACTAATACTTAAAGGGACCCCTTGGGATGAGACATTTTCAATGTTGTCAATTTTGAAAATTTAATTTATATGAAGCTATATAGCCTACTGATCTAAACTGAAAATACGAAAAAATCAAAAAACAATTTTAAAGCACTGAAAAAGAGTGAAATGGTTGTATATTGCCATGTATATTGCCATGTAAACAAAACAAGTCAGCAATATTCAGCACTTTAGATCACATATTCCCACGTATCAGACGGTAAGATCAAACCAGTCCCCGCTAATTGGTGTCTCATAGTCAGGACACGGGAGGACACACCTGCAGCACTGATTGTCTACCCAACGTTGGGCCGATGCCATCAGCATGTGGCCCAATGCTGTGAAAACATTCAATCGTCCTTCAGGTATACAAATAGTTTGTTTGGGTTACTTCTGGCTTCATAGAAATGTTGATTAAAAATATTTGTAAAAATATAAAAATTCGGAAAAAAATAAAAATATGATCCGTGGGATACACTACTTCAGTACGGAACTAAAAACGAAAATTGATGTCATCCCAAGGGGCTGCTTTAATCAAAATCGAAAAACATTTTATATGGGCTCACTATATAAAATACCTACATTGGAATTAGTCGCTATCTCAACTTCAAATGAATGAAAAATACCCTTATATTTAAAGATGAGAGATGTTAGAATTTTAAATAATCAATGATTCTGACATATGATATTTTGTAAATTTGATAAATCTATATCTATATTCCCATATGAAAAAGCAGTTGAACATCGCTTAATCGTGGCATCTGCGCTAAAAGAGCTAACCAATATGGCAGCCATGTTGGATTTTGTGTTGATAAGCACATTCTATTTAAAAAATTGGTGATGGAAATATATTCTAGATTCCATGGCCCTGAAAAAAAGTTTCAACAACATGATGATTATGGCATGTGCGTGATTTTCTGAGGGGGGGGGGGACCCTTCACATGATGGTCGCCATCTTGGATTTGTGGAGATAAGAAAAGGAATGATATCATTTCTGATCCTGTTGATGAGCTTTTTGTGTAGAGGCACCAAAACATTTTTTTTTAACTGCAAAAGTGAAGAATTGTGGTATATTCCTGTTTTTTTTTGGAAAAATGACGTTAATTGGTGTTACATAACATTAAACTACCGGTATGTGGGATTTATGTTGATAAATTCAATATAATAAAATATTGGTGATCTAAATAAGTGCTAGACTCCATGGGTTTAGACAAAAAATACAATTTAGGCTCAACAACGAGATAGTTACCTCATATTTTCGTTTTTTTTAATTAAGAGATCGCTCAACATACTCAGTATATCAATATGGCGGCCATCTTGGATTGTTGGTATTGAGAAAAGTACTGATATCATTTCAGATCATCTGGATGAACTCTTTGTGTCCTCAAACATACGTAAAGACACCTAAATATTTTTTCGAACTGCAAAAGTGAGGAATTATGGTACACCCCTGTTTTTTTCGAAAATGGCGTTACATGGTGGCGGCCATCTTGAATTAAAAAAAATGCACAAGGGGGATTTTTGGGGCATCTTCGGAATTCGTCTGGGGAGATGTCCATGTATCATTCTTGAAAAAATCAGCTTTCTGCCATTTTATTCCAGGCTCAACCCTAATGCTCTTGCACTACATACTCGTGTTTAGCCGGATGTCACATTGTAAACATCAATATGGTCAACGTGAACTATACACATTATACAATAGGTGGAAGTGTGAGCTTGGAAAAAACGTAATTAACCCTGATTTATCCTATTATTTTGTTTCTGAGTTTAGAGAAAAAAAAATAAAAAATTAACTTGTGCACAAAGGCGTCCATTTGATTAGTTGATAAAACAAATTTAAGAAGACTATAGTCGTACTTGGGACCTTAAGGGTTAATAATCTCATGTAGAATTCCAGTAAGAAAAACAATATCATGTATTAGACGGCCTATGTGGCATGCCCAGCTTTCTTAAATACAATAAATACCATATAATTGTGTTCAATTTCAGATCTTTCAGAGCTGGCTTGTGGATTTACATCTTCCGACACATAGTCACCTTGGTATCAAAGGGTCACACCCCACAGCTACGACCCTTTAATACCAAGGTGATCACATTACCTATCAAAGAGACGCTGTTTTTTACATACAGAGCCTTCCTGCCGAGCCACCTGAGCTTTTTAATTCTGCTCCCAATGGACTGCTGTTTTTCCGTGTTGACCACACCCCATCACGGATTCTGATACCACCTGCAACACGCGGATCCCGACAACCCTGATGGATTGCCGTCCTGTAGCACTGACCAGGGGTCAAGCCACAGATGGATCACCGACCGACACCGTAATGCCGGCTGAGCGCTGGCCCGGCGGTGACTGACGGCGGCCCAGCGCTTTTGAGGCACGGATCACACAGGTAACACCCCTGATCCGGGGGAGAGCAGCGGCGCTGATCCCGGGACACGGAAGGATAACAGATCCAGATTGATCAGCCGGTCAGAGCATTCATTTACTTAGTCCTGTTTTTTAATCCCCCGAAATTATCCTCCGTGGCATGATTTATGGCGGTTTAAGTGTGCGCCTCTGTGGCGCTGCTGTTTTTGTAACAGGAGGGTTTGCATCAACGTTGGTTCACTTCTGGCCCGCCGTCTACGACGGCGGCCCAGAAGTAAACCAACGTTGGCTAAACGTCTCGTTATTCAGTCTTAAAGGTCAACTGGTTTGGACACACACTAGAATCTTGTGCTAGGCTAATCCTAGAGCTCCTTTTGAATGGATCACACTATAATCTCAAGTTCTGTTTCGCCTACATGTATAATCACATGCCACGCGCGCGTATTACGCCCACGTCTTACAGAAATACCTCCGGGTAACATGTTTGACCTCTGATCTGCTGACCAAGGTGTTGGGGTTCGGAGCTTGAATCAAGAGATCGTGTCATAACTTTGTTGTTGTATCTTTGACCACGTCATTCCCTAGACATGTACAACGCATTAACCATGATAACAATGTGGTCTTAAAACGACACCATCAAGCCAAAATCGTCATATTGTTACTCGATGTTCTCAAACTTTCAAAATGTCCATAGACTAGAATTGTCTTTAAGGTTACGCATTTACAGTTAAAAGATGAAGAAGAATGATACATTTAATGTTATTCCTGTATTTCTTATTTCGTACATCGATGTAAAAAAATTAAATGTAATTCTTATTTTTCTTTAACTGGTGAATGGGCAACCAAAATTTAAAAGATTCACGCAGTTCTAGCCTTTAGACATTTAAAAAAAAATAAGGAGCATAATCAAGGAGCCCAAATGAAATTATGATGCTTGGCGTGATTGTGTCGCTTTAAGCTCTAACAGTAACATCCTAATCCATCAAATTACAGAAGATAATATACAAATGAAAGTAATCAATGGTGTATCGTCAGTAGGCCTACTGTAAATAATTTATGGAAGCACGATGAAGTGTGGCAGAATTTACTTCAAATCAAATCAAATTTTATTACCATATTATATCCGTATATGATTCAGGGTATATACAATATTGGTGGTACATCGTTAACAAGATAACTGTCCACTGTCGCAATACACTGTTCTGCAAAGCCAAATGCAGTAGCATATCTGCTTACTTGTAAAGTAAGCAGCTACTGCCTTTTGGCTTTGCACGACAGCATGCCATTTCAATGCAGTAAATACATTCGCGATAATTTTGATCATTACATATTATATCAGGCCTACCCATGTTTATTTAAATTAGCCTTGACCCTTGTAAAAGTAGTTTTTTTGTTCGCGGATTGACCCCCCCCCCCCCTGTCTTTGAGTATTGGGTGCTCACCTTAATCCTGCCGAGACGTGAGTCTCGTGACCAGGCTGTCTAGGGTCTGCAAGGCGCAAGGTGACCTGTTAATCTCGGTCGTATTAGTAGAGCGGTGTCGCTGATGTTCTGTTATGGCGTCCTGCAGGCCGACTTGTGTCGATGGGAAAGGCACTCCATCTTCTGCCACCGTTAATCCCGCCACCCTGTTAACATTTAGGCCCTATAACTCTTTGAACGCTAAGTTATTTAATTGGAATTTTCACCCACTTGAAGCTGTGTCTCGCTGACGCGATTCACAACTTCGAGTGAGTGAAAAAAATTCAGGTTTGACAAAATGGAGGTCAACGATTTTGATATATTCCTGATTGATATCACGTTTCATCTTTAACATGTTTGAAAGCTGGTATTTAATTTGCTACTAAAAAAATAAGAAAACAAATGTACTATAATCGTGACCGATGGTTAAAGGGTTAACCTTTACAGCGCGGCGACCGACTTTAGTCCTTAGAATCTGAGACGTCAGATTCTGACGACTAAAGTCGATCCCCGCACTGCAAGAGTGAAAATATTTACAATGGTCGTAGACCCATCACATAGGTATTCAAATGAATCAGAAAAAGCCAACTAAGACATTTATGATGGTTTAAAATTAAAAAAAACCTTTGGCTTCCAAGGTTTTCATGAAAAAATCAACGCTTTAAGGGTTAAAGTGCTATAGTCACGTCTACAGCCGATTTAAGCCGTTTTATTTGTCCTTCAATCAAGAAACGTTGAATGAAAATGAAAAGTGCAAGTATTTGAATGTGAGCCTCTGGCTCAGCGTTTTAAGGGTGAATAAATCATAGTAACGTTTGACCGTATGAAAGATTATTGTGTCGAAGTGCTGGGAAAAATTTGAATTATAGTAAATATTATCACAGTCAGATATAATCTATACATTTACGTTTGTCGGGTGTGGCGTGTTTGTATTTGACAGTGCTGTGTCGAGGAGTTCCCAGTTTTCTCCTTAATCCTGATAAGACGCGAGTCCCGTTACCAGCCTGTCTGGATCAGTGAGCGGCTTAGCCGGAGCAGGACGCCTGTAGACCGGGATCTACAGACTGCAAGGTGAGCTGCTAATACGCCAGTCATATCACGTAACATGTTGAAGCTGTACCTCAGCAGACGCGAGTCGTTCACCTAGTGCTGGGTCATTGTTGTTTCTAGCGAATGAACTTTAATCCAACACTTTTTCTATGTTTGTTGCACGAGACTGCACTAATTGCTGTGCACCTCAGGTTCGATATCCGTTTTTATTTTAACCTACATCTATTCCAATTTCAACTATGCAGATACCTGAGATACAGGTAATAATTATGTGGATGATTTCACTGCTGCGTAAAATTACAACGTATAAAAATCTAAGGAAAGAGTTATTAGGTTCATACACAGAAATAAATAAATCAAACCTACAGTTGTTTCAAGCATTTTTCCAATCTGAAGACACACCTACCCTTTCTAAACTAGCCAATTTTATATTTAAAGCCAGCTGTGTGAGGGAGCTGCATACAAGTGCCCACACATAAAACATAACATTAAAAACACCATCTACAAACATGCAGGGATGACCATACCCAGAGACCTCAATGTATTTCAATTGAACTGTTCTCACTATAATTATGTTTGTTTGCTTGTTTTTGAATTTTTATGTTGCTATATTATGTATGTGCTAATACGATGCATAGGCTTACATTGTGAAGCCAAATAAATGATTCTTTCTTATTCTGATAACTCATCTAGATTTGCACGACCTCTTTTTGTCTCTCTTTTTCGCTCCACGTTTACCATTTGCCCCTATTTATGTTGATTTCCTAAACGCAACCTTGACCTAACCTTTTATTGCATTGGACCATTATGGCATTTGTTATTTAACGATTTGTCGATAATAATATTTTTTATCAGTACTTACGATTACTAAAATCACACATACACATCCCATTCCACTCCAATTATATATGGAAAGAAGGGCAAATAAATAAATAAAGAGTCAAGTATTTATGTAATGATATCTGAATCCTCTTCAAGATAAATTGATGCAGAATATCATGAATAATGGAAGACAATTATTTTGTTTCTAGTTATTTAATTTATGTTACTGTTCATGAAAAACAATCAATTGATCATGCGAACACTTTTTATAGCCAATTTACCGTTTAATAAAAAAATAAACATAATAAACATTATTTCATTTCATGTCAGATGCGTTGATATTATCATGGACTTGGTCAGTAGAATTTGGTCAGTAGAAGTGAGTTTATTTCGATGAAAAGAATCCTTGAAATTAATCAGATATCACATCAAAAAACAAAATGACCGCCAATATTTACGGTGTACATAAAACAGGTGCCCCCATCGATCCGGAGAGAAGAAGTGATGGTAAGGTTTTTTTTACACAATCAATAGCAGATCCCATCACGTCTAGATCAGCAAATGTTAAAATCCGGGCCTATGTTGGTTTAATGTTGTGCCACCGTCTGCGACGGTGACCCAACATTAATCCAGCATAGGCTTGCCATATCTTGCTTTGTGGTGTGTTTGCTGTTTTATTTCGACAAATAAAAGTCCAGATTGGCCCAATGTTCAGCAATATTATTCTGGGATTTCTTCTTTTCTATCACGGGCGGGGGCCCTAGGGTAGTGGTTAGCACCGCCGCCTTTCACGCCAGAGTTCGGGGTTCGGTTCCCGGTCTCGGCGGTTTGAAAGAAACAAAAATGTTTCTCCCCCATCCACGTGTGAAAGTCAGTATTGTGGGGATCCTCCGTGACCGAGAGGTAGCGTGCTCGGCCTCAGACCGCCAGGGCTCGAATTTCAAATCCTGTGTCTGGAGGGCAGTGTCATCTCAATCATCTCACCATCCTCAGGAGGTTCTCCTGGCCCAGTTTAGCCTATATGTGCACAAAGGTGGCCTAAAGCCCGATTCATTTTATTTCTTCTCTATCACGTCCAACTCAACTGCAGCAAACTATGCGTAAAATTATCTTGTCTCTGGACGATTTCAAGTTTTATTTCATTAATGAGTGTCATTAATTCACTCACGGTACGAACAACTTGATAAGAGCAGCGGCTAGGCCCGATACCAGGGCGACACTAAAACAATGATAGAATTGCAGATTGTAATTATTACGCATACACAAATGTGTTATTTGAAATAATAACACAAAAAAATAATAACACAAAAAAATAGCACAAACATGATTACTTTATACGTGTAGTCGCATGATTGATGACGCACCTAAGTTGATAACCCACAGAAATTTCCATCGAACTAACAGAATGAGGGAAACAGTCTGTCCAACTTGTGTTAATTTGTGGAAAACTGACAGGTTCGGAAAAAATACTTAGAATAATGTACCATTCATTGTGCGCGATTGCGAGCTCATAATAATAATAATTCGGCCTTTTAGTATTGCGACTCCAAATATTTATTTCACATGAAGTTCTTGCTTAACAGGATCTTGCTAACTCCTTTGTCGTTAAGGTATCATATTTAAATGTTCACCCACTTGAAGTTGTGTCTCGCTACCGCGACCCACAACTTCAAGTGGGTGACAATTACTCATATTTGTTTAGTTCGAAACGAAAAAAATTAAAATCATGATTTTAATACACTCATCTCGTTCCCAATAACAGTGATTTGACTAGCAAATAAGGCATGATTAAAAATCGTGCTTAGCGGGGAAAGGGTTTTAGGGTGGGTCATATAAATCTTCCCTACAGCTAGGCTAGGCTTGTTGAGGTCAGTCTGCGACTCGGTATGTGACTAGACCGCGAAAAGCCTTCCTCTAAACCTTTTTTCAATCCACGGAATTGTCCAATCAATGTAGGTCAACAGCTTGGAGAATAGCGGACCAAAGCTATATTCTATGCACGAGTCTCATATACCAAGAGACGTCTCAGATTAGACAGAAACACGGCGTAGCTAACCAGGGCTTTATATGTCTACCTTAGGGGCAGCTTCCTGCTCCAATCACATTCTTCCATGCTCTCAGTGTAGTAGTTTTTCAACACATTGTTCAGAGAATTACATGTATATAAGTTTCTAATAATAGAAATAGTAATCATGGTCATGCAAATGAGTGAATGTACGAAACCAGTCATCAGGTAAGCGCCCTAAAAAATGGTGCTGTATAATATATGTTCTGATACAATATAATTAGGCTATATATTTTTAATTGCGACAGCAGATATCTAGTCAACCATAGAGTTTTGTGTTGTTTGATACATTTCAGTATTACCAGGATGAAATAGTTAACGACAATTTCAGTTAGGCGTCTCAGAATAGAGCACATAGACATGCAGGTCATCAGGTCAAAACGTATTAATATTCACAATGAGGCACTGTCATCACCTTAATCAATCAGGGACAATCAGAAAACTTTGGAGCTAATGTAGGAGGTTGCAGTAGCATGATATTGCATGCCGTTACTCGAGCAAGCCAGCGTATTGCGTCAACTACGGGATGGGACACCTATAGCTGGATGTGAACACGTACTGTGCCATCATCTGGATCTGATGCCCCTGCTTCCTCCGTATCTATTGGTGAGCTGGACATGGCTATGTAGCACAGAGTGATCCATCAATGCTGGTCGCACACTACTCACAAAGACCTCATCCCACTGGGCAAAAACTACGCCTTTTTGTTCATACGTATCCCGACTTGTTCGCATTGTCGTCGACATAATCCTCCTCCATGCTGCTCCAGCGAGATACCCATTGACGTAGTCACTAACTCTCCCGTCCCATGTTTCCTCAATAATGGGCCAGCGTGGGCGACATTGTCCCGATATTGAAGAAACATCGGAGACACAGAGAAACAACACTGCTCGTCCAATTTCCATCAAATATGTAGTCCTGTTGGCTTTTTACAGATAATTTAGGAATGATGCTTTCACGATCATTGGGTCTTAGTGCTCTAAGGCAAAAAACATATAATATTATAGTCCCTTCTGCTAGCGATACACATAGGCACCTCTCAAGATCTCAAGTTCTGACCTTTATCAGTTCGGCAACAATGACGTCATTGTACTCACACAGAATAACGTGTTTCAATTAGGGATTGTTGGTAATGGCGATGAGTTTTCAACAATAATCTAGCGTTGGATAAAAATATTTATTTTATTAAAATATTGAATTTTTGGTAGCGATGGCATAGGCATATTTGCATGATTTGAGAGCAAAAATAATCATGAACATAAAAAACAGGCAGGCAGGATGGAGGCCCCACAAAACTCCCAGGTGTATTAACCCAGGCTATGTCCTCCATGGAAATATACCAAATGATATAACCTCTCTTGACGCAGCCATGGCTGGATCTAATATACTAAACTTTATTAAGGGGTTAACCCTTTAACCGCCGGTGCCGCATATATTCGGGTTTTCATTTTTTATTAGCACATTATAAGTGCCACCTTTTCAACATGTTAGAGATAAATTTTGACATCAATCAGCAATATTTGAAAACAGCTGACCTCCATTTTGTCAAATCTGAATAATTTTCACTCACTTGAAGCTGTGGATCGCGTCAGCGAGACACAACTTCAAGTGGGTGAACATTCAGATTAAATAATTTGGCGGTTAAGGGGTTAAATTGTTCACGTACGATTACATCACATTTGTTATTTTATTATGCTTTGAAAAAAGTGTGAGATAGTAAAACAAGGCATCCTGGTTGTCCTATTTTAACTATTGTAATATTTTTTTTTAATAACTAGCGACTACATTTATATGGTACTCTTGGAGACACAGAAAATGACAATAATTATCATGTCACCTTGCACAGTCGCTGAGAAAGGAATGGATTAGTCCTCTTCAAGTGACGTAATCCTCCATCAGCAAATTAAAATGACAGCGTGATCAAAACATGGCAGACACCATGACACATCAATGGTATTAGCCGGCAAAGCGCTGAAATTTTTTCATGCAAACCAGGAGACCAAAGAGCTTTAGCAATTTGAAATCATCTTAAATGTCTTAGTCAGCTTTTTCCTCTACATTTGAACACCTATGCTATGGGTCTATAGCCATTGTAAATGTTTTACTCTTTCAGTGCGGGGATCTACCTTAGACGTCTATAAAGTCGATCCCCGCGCTGTATGGCTCTAATATCCACATACCTTATGTCACTCTGTCAAATACTTAATTGCGAATTAATATGATTAATGTCCCCTATGGGACAGACTGAGCATGCAGCTTTTAAAGGTTCATTTTCATGATATTTTTCAAATGGACAAACTAATTTTAACATGTTTAAACACATCCAATTAATCGAAAACTAGCGATCACATAAGAATTTTGGAATACTTTATTTCGCATAGTTATTTTATTTATTTATTTATTAAGCTTTCTATAAGTACAAGTACATGTGTGTAAAATATACATGAATAAAACTGTACATACAGAGGCAAGTGGCGACAGGTGACCAACACCTATACGAGACCACTTCCCTTAATGTAAAAAAGGCTGTTTATACACTGTTAACATGCCTAAACAATTTGACAGATATAGTGTTAAAAACTCAAAAAGCTGAGCAAACAATGCTCGAAGTAAAATACCAATTAAAATAAACATAGCCAATTATAATGACTAAAAGATTAATATAGTTTAAATGTTAATAAGTATTTGAAAATTGCAATAAGATGTCACAGTAACATATTTTTCATTCTATTGCACAAACACGGCTGATATCTGCAAGTAGACGTCCAAGAACACAAATCGTTAACATTAAATGACTGTTGTAATTTTAATTTATAGTGAAGCATTAGCTGGTGTTTGACCGAGTTAACAAAAGTTGAGTCCCGGATCTGTATTGGAAGAGAATTCCATTCACTTACAATTTTAAATGTCTCAGTTTTTATCAGTAAAGGTTTTAAAAGCAAGCCGCAGTCACCAGATCTACGCGATGTATTGTCAATAAATTGAGTATAATTTTCAATTGGAATTTTAATTTTATCATGTAAACACTTATAGAAAAAAACAAGATCTGAAATTTCGCGTCTGAAACACAGAGGTAATAAATTCAGATCAATGCACCTGTCCTGGTAACTGCGGCCATTGAATTTGGTCACAAAACGTGTCATTGCTCGTTGCACACTTTCAAATTTAGTTTACTCACTGGCATTTTTAGGAGACCAAACCGGGGCGCTATATTCAACTATGCTCCTTGTTAATGATTTGTATAAGTTAAATGCGACATTATTGGGAGCATGATAGCCAACAACACGCTTGATCATACCATTAACACGATTGCATTTACTTACAACATTATCGATATGTCCCTTCCAGCTTAAGTCAGAGGAGACAAGTACACCCAAGTTTTTGAACGATGTAACATGCTCTAAACTGTTACCGTTTAACATATAGTTAAAAAAATACTGGTGCCTTACGGCGACTAACAGTAAGAATTTAGAATGATTAAAATTCATTTACCAAGTTACACTCCATTCATAAAGTCTATCTAAGTCAGCTTGAAGTAACGTGCAATCCAGATTGTTTTTAATTTCCATATGTATTTTTGCATCGTCTGTAAATAGACCTGTTTTAGAGGAGAAACAAGATAAAGGCATGTCGTTTATAAATAAAATGAAAAGGAGTGGCCCCAGAATTGATCCCTGGGGTACCTCAGAGAGGACTGGTAACCAATCAGCTGCATGACCTTCTAAAACAACGCGCTGGATTCTGCTAGTCAGATATGATTTGAACCAAGATAAAAGATTTCCATTTATACCAAAAGATTGAATTTTGTGGAGAAGAAGCTTATGGTTGACAGAATCAAACGCTTTGCTGAAGTCCAGATATATTATGTCAGCCTGGCCAGATGCATCTAACACGCTGCCTATTGTATGATACATATCAAGTAATTGAGTAGTACATTATTTGTTTCTCATAAATCCATGTTGCGCTTTGGAAAGAGATGGTTCGACAATGGGATACATATGATTGAAAATACACCTTTCCATAATTTTAGACACACAGCTTAATAGAGGAACTGGACGGTAGTTTTCAATATTACCATTGCCTCCTTTTTTAAAAATTAGAACTACGTTTGAGGTCTTCCATTGACTGGGAACATTGCCAGTTTTCATACTCAGGGTAAACAAATTGGCTAACGAGGGAGATAATTGTGAGGCACACTGTTTTAAAATATGTGGTGATAAATTGACTGTGCCATATGCTTTGTGAACATCTAATTTGTTCAACAGCGTATACACTTCCTGTGTAGAAAAATTCACAGATCATTGTCATATTTAACATTAATATGCGGTAATTCGTCGTCTTTTTTCAGACAGGGACTAAAAGAAGAATGAAAATGAGCATTGAACATATTGCATTTTTCATTATTATCGGAAGATGTGACAGAATTAAGTTTAACGGTTTGGGGAATATTTTCTTGCTTTGTCTTAGATTTAAAATAATTCCAAAATCGCTCGGGATTATGGTTTACTGCTTGACCTATACCGGCCAAAAGGCTTGTCTTACACCATCCCAATCTGCGGCTTTGTTATTAAATACTTCTCTGGAATTACCCTTTTCTGATGAGTGATTTGGTAATGAAACACTGAAATTAAGAACTATGTGGTCACTTGATAGCTCTTCAGGACATTCAGCAATGTTGGAAAACATTTCAGGTGCGTTCGTGAATACCAGATCTAGCATGTTTCCCTTGACATTAGATGCTACAGTATTAAGCTGTTGAAATGAAAATTGATTTATAACATCACAAAACATAGACTGTGATGTAATGTTACTGGAGTAGAGTTCACTTTTCCAGTTGACAGATGGTATAATAAAATCACCCAACATGCAGATTCTTTCATATTTTTTTGATGTTTTGACTAGCATATTCTCTATGGTGCGAGAAAAACATGCTAGATCAGATGAGGGTGGTCTGTATAATAAAATTATGGCTACTTTTTTATGTTTTACACCTTCGACTTCACAGACAATTACTTCTTCATCTGGTTCAAGTTCAGGTTTTCTGCATGACTTTATGTTTCTCTTAATAGCAAGTATTACCCCACCACCTCGCTTACCAGGGTTGGTCCAGCTACTGTCCTTACGATAAATGGTGAACTCATCGGGAAGCAATTCACAGTCTGATATATCATCATTTAGCCAAGTTTCTGGAACACACTTCGCATCCACTAAGGCTAACAATATTGTTTAACTGATTGATTTTATGATTTGTCCTGTTGCTAGGTTATAAACTTCTTGCGTTCATATAAATGAATTTAACCTCTGGATTGCTAATATTAGGACTTTTCTTTTCGGATTCAACAGTATAATTCGTTTTCGTGTTAGGCTTGCAGGTTTTGTTCAGCCGTGAAGTGAGTTTGACACTACCTATAGCATCGGTTAGCCTTGTGACCTAGTCCGCGACACCTAGAGCATGTAAGACGTGTCTCGTAGCGGCACTGGTCAGTGTCATGAGTGTCTTCGCCGCACATGTAGCAATCAAGGTCTTGAGGTAATGTCTTGTGATACGGCTGACTGCGTCTTCCAACAGGTCGGTTCCATCTTGTAGATACACTGATATATCTCAAGCTACTTTCGTTTGTTGAATAACGGGGACCAGAATGACGATAATTATTTATAGGACGATGTTCAGGTTCACGACGTGGCCATCTCATTGTCTCGTTTATTTTAGGATGATTTATATTTTCGCGATATCTCTCTTCGTTCAAGGAAGAGTGCTGTCGGTGGTGGTGGTGCTGATGCTGTTTGTTACGAGGCTGACGCTGTGGCTTAGGACCTCTCTGCATATTGTCAATGTTACTACGACTAATTGGACGAGAAGGATAACGATTAGATTGAGTGTGTCTGTGATGATTTGAGATTGGATTCATTGCGTTAGACGAATTGCGCTGACCATCACGTCCTTCACTTGTGATGTTTCTAGACACGTTTTTAACACCATCCCGCATCTGCAGGCTGAGATTTTGAAGAAGTTGTGTAAAGCCCGATGAGCTCAAGTGGAGGCCATCATCATCAAGCAAACCACTTTTAATGACCCCGTCCTCATCATAGAAATTCCTCACATGACTAACAAAGACACAACCAGGACCTCCTACCAGTCCTTGGAGCCGGGCATTAACTGTGTCTACCATTCTGTTGGCTCTAGAATCATCTAGTCTCGGACACAAAGACGAAACAACAACTTCATCAGTGACTGACATTGCATCTTCAATAAGAAGCTGGAAATCATCCAACACTTCTTGTGATTCAATGCTGAGGTCCGCATCATTGGTGCCAACATGAATCACCACTCGCTTGAATTCTCGTCTCTGGGTGTTCAATGCAACATAACATGCAAGTGTATAGTAAACGAAATACTTTGTCAGTGGAACCTATTGAATGACCTCCTGTACATGTCAGCTCGTATTTGTAAGCACGTACTAGCCTGAACTGTGACTAAATGGCTAAATCATGCAATGTACACATCGTCATCATGCCACTCAAAGCATACATCGTAATGTACCGTCTTTAGTCTATTTGCAGTACATATATAGATGTGCCTTTCTCAGTCGATGTTTCAGGGCAATATAAAGTCGTTATATATGTGGAGCATCAACATTGATACTCAGGCGGGCATCCAAGCAAACACAAAACATTTGTATAATTTTTATACAATGTTGGTCCAACGTCGAAGACGTTGGGCCGACATTGTATAAATTTTATGCAAATGTTTTCTGTTTGCTGATATATTAGAATATTCCATCGTTTTGTGTATCATTTTTCCTTGATCTGTGTATAATTGATGTGCTTGCCTTTGAATGAGGCAAAGCGAAAACCAGATGTTCAGAATGAAATATTCATTTGGTCTCCGTCCATCCTCGGCTGGCCGGTGGCTGAAAAACACAACATGTATGCCCTACACGCGTTCTGGTTTCCAAGCTGAAATAAAATGAATCGGGCTTTGTGCACATATAGGCTAAACTGGGCCAGGAGAATCTCCTGAGGATGGTGAGATGATTGAGATGACACTGTCCTCCAGACACAGGATTCGAAATTCGAGCCCTGGCGGTCTGAGGCCGAGCACGCTACCTCTCGGTCACGGAGGCTCCCCACAATAGTGACTTTCACACGTGGATGGGGAACAAACATTTTTTGTTTCTTTCAAACCGCCGAGACCGGGAACCGAACCCCGAACTCTGGCGTGAAAGGCAGCGGTGCTAGCCACTACCCTGAGGCCCCCGCCCGGTTTCCAAGCTGAGAAAAATGGCACCCTCTTTCGATTCAGAGACACTCGCTTCCACGAGGACGGTGATGATATCACTTGAGCAGCTCATCATCTCGGGTTGAGCAGGTCTAACTTCCTATTATCGATTCGCCAGTCACAGAAGAACAAAAGGAAGCAGTCGTCATTAAAGTTGATGGCTGTGGTGCCAATCCGTGGCCGCACCGCTGCCTCTCCGGTGGGATATTATGTCACCGTGGATTCTCGACATATCGAATCCGCGGCCCAGCGTTGGCACGTTGCTGCGGCAACGTCTACGACGTTGCCGCAGCAACATGCCAACGTCGGGCTCCGCGCATCCCGTGTTGGATCCAGAATGGTCCACAAGGCGTCCATACACAACAGATACCGGACACCGGGGGACGGGTCTGTGTTGTTTTATTTAATGGATCCATCATCGGTCAGGACATCGTCCTGAATCCTGAATGCGCAAGACGGCGGGGGTGTTTTTTGCGCTGTCTGCCGGTTGCCGCGCGGAGCCGGATCCCACGTGGTGAATGTGACTTTGATTTGTCCGATCCCGAGATAAAGCTGCAGGAGCTGCCAGTCAATGTACCGAGTAATTCAATTCAAGTGTGGTTCGGATTTAACAGGTAATAGAGCAGCATGTCAGGATTTGGTCAGAATTTGAGCTCAGATACGCGGATGTCGCATAACATACCAACACATGAAACAGTTACGTCGTCGTGAATGACCATGTCTGTTTGTGGGCCCAACTGTATTGCGTAATCAGCATGGAGGGGGTCAATACGCGTGTAAATATTACGATTAGCGATAAGCATGATAAACGACGACGCGGCCCATGACAGGCCAATTGCTAGTTGTTTGTTTTTGTTTATTGTAAAAATATATTACCCTTTCCCAGTAAGCACAAACATGTGTATAACGTTTGTACAATGTCGAAGACGTTGGGCCGACATTGTACAAATGTTATACAAATGTTTTTGTGTTTGCTGGGTTACCGCAAAATTATCAGATTTAAAAGTTGACGCCCTTACCGTATATTTGTTTCAATTGAGACCAAACATTTGTAAATATTGATATTTGATCCTTTAATCGCAGGTCACGATTATATTCGTTTTACATATGTTTTTATTATCATAATTATTAAATATCAGCTTTCAAATGTTAAAGATGAAACGTGACATCAAGATTTTAAAACTATTGACCCCCATTTTGTCAAATCTGAATATTAATTTTCACTCACCTATAGTTGAGTATCGTGTCAGCGAGACATAACGTCAGCTAAGTGAAGCCTCCAATTAAAAAAAATTGACGGTTAGAAGGTTAAACACACAAACATTTCATTCCCAACAATTGTGCTTTAACCGGTTAAATTAATTAAATAATTAGATTAAAACGCTTATTGTTAAATGTCCTGTGCACATGTTGATTCAAACTGCGATTCTGAAACTTTGCAAAAGCATTTATAAACATTAAATACTTATATATTCACAATAATGGAAATTTCGTGATTGATTGATTGTTTGATTGATTGAGTGATTGATTGATTGATTAATTGATTGATTGATTGATTAATTGATTGATTGATTGATTGATTGATTGATTGATTGATTGATTGATTGATTGATTGATTGATTGATTGATTGATTGATTGATTGATTGATTGATTGATTGATTGATTGATTGATTGATTGATTGATTGATTGATTGATTGATTGATTGATTGATTGATTGATTGATTGATTGATTGATTGATTGATTGATTGATTGATTGATTGATTGATTGATTGATTGATTGATTGATTGATTGATTGATTGATTGATTGATTGATTGATTGATTGATTGATTGATTGATTGATTGATTGATTGATTGATTGATTGATTGATTGATTGATTGATTCATCGATCGATCGATCGATCGATCGATCGATCGATCGATCGATCGATCGATTGATGATTGATTGATTGATTGATTGATTAATTGATTGATTGATTGATTGATTGATTGATTGATTGATTGATTGATTGATTGATTGATTGATTGATTGATTGATTGATTGATTGATTGATTGATTGATTGATTGATTGATTGATTGATTGATTGATTGATTGATTGATTGATTGATTGATTGATTGATTGATTGATTGATTGATTGATTGATTGATTCTCCCTGACCATGTAGATTTTATCATGACAACATACAAATTGTGCGTAATTCGTTTGTGTTTTGGAAGCAAAATTAAACATGCACAAATGTTTATTTTTGTATAGGTCTAATATACTAGTGAATATTTTAGGTTGTAACATGTTTTTTGTTTGTCAATTTTCAATGTAATACCAACCCGTCTATCTAATACTAATCAAGCTATAAAAATTATTGTGCATCGCTTTATTTGCTGGTGTGTTGTTAGGCCCGGCCGTAGGCCAGGAGCCTATTTAGTTTATTTTGGCTGAGTTTGTGTCCTATTTAGGGGAAAGAGGGGTGCTCTGTGTGGGGAACAGTTGACATTTTTGTACACTAGTCCTTATGAACATGCCGAATATAACGTTTGAGATCGCTAGGTCAGACAGTTGCGTTTTAAAAAGTGTTAAGAAAAAATAATATTCACGATTATATTTGTGATAAGAGCTTTAGGGTTTAATTTGGTTTGGATAATGTTGGACCAGCGTCGCAGACGGTGACCCATCATTACATTAGCATTGGGCCAACGTATCGTGTTATCTGGTTGATGATGTGCGTCGTAGACAATTGACCGTTATTGAACCAGCAATGGGCTGCGACGCTGGCCCAACATTGCATCGGAATTGGGTGGGTAGGACTACATCGTGTGTATACGAGGTACATCGTAGAGACGCGTGTCACAGTACTTTCAGGAGTGAAAGAGACAAACGGCGATTCACTGGCAAATATTGATTTCATGTTGGCCAGCACCGGCGATGGTGGTGGAAGGAATACACATTAAAGATATATTTTAACTTGTCTACTTGGTTCTTTATTTAATTATATCATGGACATTAAGAATTCTGGCCCGTGAGGAAGACCAATACAATTATGTTTACAAAATATTAAGTCGAATTTTTGTCTATAGCACTCAAACAGACTAAAGCCGGGCCTCGGAATTCTGGAACTCCTTCTCTAGTTTAATGTGGATTCATTTGCTAGTTTTAGACACAAAATACATATCTGAAGCACTGTTTCTTATACGTGCAGAATCACTGACACGTACAAATGCTGTGATTCTAAATAACAAGTACGTCAGTGGTGGATGCCCTACCTGCTCAGTGCAGTGTGCTGGAGCGAATAGATAAATGATTAGTTTTCATAGTTTGTGTGTTTTTTATCGAGTACGTATTTTAGATGGGTTATAAAAAATCTTGACCACAAAGGAACATGGACGCCCTGATGTCATAGCGTGCGAGATGAATAGAATCAACGTCCACAAAAACGGCGGTCAGTGTCCACTTCAATAACACACGAAACATTGACCCAATACTGGTTTATTGTTGGTCCAGCGTCGCAGACGATGGACCAACAATAAACCAGTATTGGGTCAATGTTTCATTGTGGACTTCCACCACATAAAGCACGTTGATGTAACGCCATCATAGGCATACGCCAGCGCAACTACAATAAGATAATGTAATGTTTGCTTAGAAAGTTACTTTCACAACCAGCAGGGTTCGCCATAGCGTGAGTGCGGTATTGATGATTTGCAAACCTCTTATCAAGTTGCGTTACATTAAGACTCTGTCACAATAATAATAATGCTCGCTGTTAAAAACCCTACTGGGAGAGGTTATATTTATTTTTCTCGATTAACGGAAACCAATTAGATTTGTACGTTGTCAAGCACAGGGAACCAACACACAAGGCTATAAAGCAGTAACTTTGATTTTGAAAAGTAAAAAACACTGCTTTTCGGCTATGTGTGTTGGCTCCCTTGTGCTTAATATAGTCTAGTTACAAGTCAGAATAAGTTATGAGTCAGAATAAGTTATAATTTTAAAATCAATGTAAACTGGGTAAGCAGATTCAAAATCCACGTCGACCTACACTACAGCATGATTAGCATCATGTATGCGAACATTCCAACATGTACATGTGTGTATGATGTATGATACAAGAAAAATATATAGCTCTATTCGTTTGTTTTGAGCTGCTATTGGACCTATAGCATCACGTATTGAAATGGTTGAATGGCAAGAGGCGCCTGTTCTCCTTTTTTTCACGTGAAGGAAATCTGAAGAAAGCCAGGAGGAAATTGCGTGCAAATCCAGAGCCCCAGAGGTTCTGGGTGGACCATGGGCCAAAGGCAAGAACAAAGCCATAGGGCATTGCGTGCCACTGTGAAGAAAAGCCCATGTGTTCTGGGTATTTTGTTGGTGTGCAGTTCCACTTCCTGTCAATTATAATTTGGCGTGGAGCTGATTCTGGGCTAGTTCATGGTCAGGTTAGTATCACCATGTTCTGTAGACCTAACCGAGACCATGTTCATCTGTATTTTACATCAACACACTTATATCGTTCACTCCGAGCTGAAGCTTCCTATCTTCATCTCAAATGAGTGGCAGATAGGACACTTCACATCGAAGAAGACGAGTAGTAATTCTTAGACTAATAAAATCATAAGAACGATTCTGCCAGTATTGAGCATTGGCTGTACTCATCCATGGCACACATATTGCTGATTTATGCCATAATACTTTAACAGATTACGGCGATTGCCAAAATAATCGTGAATTTCTCATTTTTTCAAATAGGCCTACTAACTCACTCACTCACTTACTCATATAATTTATAAGTCTATCATAATTATGGAAAGAGGATTGAAAATATTGAGAAAGCCGCCAGAAAATAAAGTGTTTGCATAACTTCATTTCAACGTTGTACCAACTGACGCTTTTCAACACTTTTTAACTGACCGCACAAGTACGATCCAGATTAATAATACAAAATCAGCCTGTTAATCTTACCTAATATCCTGGTTGCTACGGTAACTTAATGACCCGAGCGTTTGGTATAAATTATGTTGATGTGTGCGCTTCCTGTTCAGGAGCCATAGAAGTGTTTTTGTTTTCAGCTACCAACTCAATAGAACATTTCATTAGGTAAAACTATGTAAAACAAAGTGGAGTCAGTGTCGTCCTGCATATAGCGACACAGGTAACGCTGGTCCAACTCTGTCCCAGTGCTGGATCAATCCGCACCCACGTGGCTGAGCAATCATTCCGACAGCGTTGATCCAATATCTCGTTTCAGCTGGGCATCGGAGTTTGAAAAAGTGCTAAAAGTAGCCAGGATAACAAGGAAACTATTATATCTTATTTTGGAAAAAAATATCTGCATTTTGGCAAGCACGATATGTTTGTTTAAAGTTGGGCCAGCGTCTGCGTCGCTGGCCCAATATTAAACAAACAATAGGTCAACATCTCGTTTACATGCTAGAATATTGGCTCTCCACATACCCAATAAAACAAGACAACGATGCTTTATACACGGAACCTACAAACATGGGCCAGCATTGAAACAACGCTGGTCGATGCGCAGACAATGTGCTAGCACTTAAACAACATCGGGTCAATGTGTTTGTTTCTCTAAACAACACTATATAAAGTTCGTTGCGTATGCCATTATTACGATGGATGAAAAACCGGGACTGAGATTAGCCTACGATTTTTTAGGGTATTTCAAAGATGATTCTAACGGCCCATGCACTGAAAAGGATGGGAAGTGAACAATTCTGCATGGAAGGCACACAGTCGCAGTCCAATACGCTACCAACACAGTCGTCACGTCCCTCTGTCTGCTTGATAAGTCAGCTCAACTTCCCGAACGTTTTTCTTACCCATAGGCAAATATGTTGGCCCAACACTAAGGAAGTGTATTATACTGCTAGCGCCTGGATTTACCACACGACTGCCCAGTAAGCTCGATTTAATAACCAATTGCTGTTTTAATGCTGGCCCAACATTGAAACAACATTGGGTGAGAGTATGTACCGTGCACGGCCAAGTAGATAGGCGCACGAGTGGCACAGGCCGCGGCAGTTACAGCTTTTGTCCATCAAGGTGGCACGTGAAGGCTGACCGATGTCCAGCCGGTCACTCCTGACCACAAGTATCAGGCTCTCCACGTACTCACGGACAGGTCTGAGACTGACGCCGCTGATAGCGTCCCCCAGCTCCCGTGTCTGGATCCCTGATCCATGGAATGGACTTGTAAATCCTTGCACACACGCGGGACTCCGCTCGCACTGTTTGCTCTGGTTTTTGTCGTCTGCGGCATGGCGGTCTTCTCCGCTCAGCATCGGCCGTGTTCTCGGCGTATCTCCACTCGTTAGCAAAGTGCTCATTTGGGACTCCGGCCACGACTGGACCTGCTCTGATCCGAAGACGGCCAATACCCGGAGGAGGAGCCTGTCTACTCACTGGACTGTCTGATGGTCAAATACCACCTCCTGATTACCAAACAGGTATGCTTTAAAACCCTTTCAAGCCGGAATTTACCATTGACATCTTCATCGACTACAAGCCGTGAATTGCTGTCGCAATTCTCAACTTGTAGTAGATGAAGATGAATTGAAGTCGGTGACATGTGAAAAAAAGAAGATATCCTTATTACTAGAGCAGTTCCATGAAAATTTTCGTTCTAAAACTCCTAGGTGTAGGGAATTAAATCATTCTTCAGAGATAAATGATGCTTTGATGCATCGTGAAGGTCCAGTTATCTGCGATGCAAAGACAGTCAGCAATAACTGCCTACCTTAAAAGTATGCAGTCACTAATGCTTGGATTTGCACTGGAGCTCTGTGTTGTTGCTGTGGTGGTGAGATCAGTGTCACATGTTGGCCATCCGTCGCTTTGTCTTTGTCAGTGATGACACTGTGCCTAAAACACACGCAGGCCTACTAAACATACACTTTGTTACCTTTGTGGCGGCCTACCTCATGGCACTGGGCGGGGCCCCTGGTGTAGTGGTTACGTCGGTGCTCGCGGTTTCCTCCCCCGCTCTGGTCTTCAGAAAAAAACAAAATGTTTCTTCCTCAACAGCCGGTAAGGATTGAGTATTCTATGAAGCCTATGCAGCCAAGAAGCAGCGTACTTGGCCTCATACCACTAAAGGTTGAAATTTCGTATTCTGTGTCTGGAGGCAGTATAATATGATTTTTTCACCATGTGGAGGAGGTTATCTTGTCCAAGTTTAGTCTGCATGTGTATTAAAGTGGCCCGAGGCCCCATTCATTCATTCATTCATTCATTCATTCATTCATTCATTCATTCATTCATTCATTCATTCATTTATTCATTCATTCATTCATTCATTCATTCATTCATTCAATCAATCATTCATTCATTCATTCATTCATTCATTCATTCATTCATTCATTCATTCATTCATTCATTTATTCATTCATTCATTCATTCATTCATTCATTCATTCATTCAATCAATCATTCATTCATTCATTCATTCATTCATTCATTCATTCATTCATTCATTCATTCATTCATTCATTCATACATTCATTCATTCATTCATTCATTCATTCATTCATTTATTCATCCGTTCGTTCGTTCGTTCGTTCGTTCGTTCGTTCGTTCGTTCGTTCGTTCGTTCGTTCGTTCGTTCGTTCGTTCGTTTGTTCATTCATTCATTCATTCATTCATTCATTCATTCATTCATTCATTCATTCATTCATTCATTCATTCAATCATTAATGCATGAACTTCGTTCTTTCGCTCGTTCGTCCCTCCCTCCCTCCCTCCCTCCCTCCTTTTATTATTTAATGCATGAACTTCGTTCGTTCGTTCGTTGGTTCTTTCGCTCGATCTATCGTCCGTTCGTTCATTCATTCATGTATTCACTTCATGACATTCACCTCATATCAACTTCAGGCTAATTAGCTTTTCTAATCGGTGACATTTTTAGTGAGACCCTCAGACACTGTGTCGCATATTGCTGTCCAAAGTCATTAAGCAGTAACTGCTTACTTGACAAGTATCATCTTCTCATCATAAACAATTGGTATTCTACATGATCTATGACCAGAAGCCTATTCCACTAATAATCTTAAAATTAAACTTATTAGCTATTGTAGGCCTCTTCTTCTGTTCGGTTTGACTCAAACGCTTTTCTGAACTATAGTAATTCGTAGATTTATCTAAATATAATTTTGTACCAAATTTTGTAAAAAATGTCGGTCTAATCCCAATGCTAGATTAACGCCTCGCAATTGCTTGGAAACAGTAATGCACACACCATACTTTTGAACGGTTAGGAACAGTTAGAGAAAATATCATCAAAAAAGCACCTTGATTTCATAATTATCCAAGTTGAGTCACAAATGTCATTGCCAGTGTAACACCAGATCCGATTATCCGACACAATCATTGAATGAGGTGAATATAATATAATAATAAGCAAAATGTACATTAAA
>OZ024909.1:41724128-41804128 GCA_964017125.1 Flabesymbios commensalis | reverse complement strand
TTCCTTCTCAGTTGCTCTGCTTGCACAATTAGCTGTTAAGATATTAAATTATTACAATGGCGATGCCAGCAAAAATATTTTTTCGGTATTTGGATGGCATCATGCACAAGTGGGCTAACCCACTTTTTGACGATTTTGAGAAAAAATCGCGCTGCAACATGAAGTACAGTATAAAACGAATAAATACAAATTAACACAAAAAGGTAACAAAATCAGGGACCAAATGGTCTAACCCTGAATGTGAAACTCGTATATTGATCAAGTTGTTGCTATCAATGACACATATTTTCAGTGTTTTTTTATTGTGGGTTAGCCCACTTGTGCATGATGCCAACCATTTATATGCCAGCTACGTCAATAATGTTATTATTATTGTAATTTTAAGTCGTTTCTCTGATTTTAAATCCAATTTAGTTTCCAGAGCTCTTCGACGAAATTCAATGTGTACTTTGCTTCAGAACTCTTTAAATGCCATTTTAGCGCTGATCGTCCAATCAGTTAAATTGCAATTAAAATGCATCACATTTAATATTCTACATTTAATCAAGAATTCATGAACATAAAAGAGCTATAGTTGTTTTGATTACCACCGGGTTTTATTCATTCTATTGAATCTTTCTGAAAACAACCATTGACTGTCACAATATCGGTCTCAATGCTTATTAAATTCGCTCAGAGTAAAAATAATAAATGGTTGGAGAACGAATAATTAGATGACAAAAACATACTCTGGAATTCAACTCGCTATGATTCAACATTATTGGGAGCCTACGTGACCAAGAGGTAGCTCACTCGACCTCATTCCTTCAGCGCTCGAATGTTGAATTCTAAGTGTGAGGTGAAGTGTGCCCGTCAGTTGGTTTTGGTGACGACTACTAATAATTGAGCTGCCAAAAGAATGAGCGAGCAAACGACTAATTGGAGAACGAACGAATGGACGAGCGCAAGAACGAGCTGAACACGGCCAAGCAAATATGGCACACCATTTGCAGAGGCAAAAGTCAGTATCTCGTCGCCTCGGAGCTAAAGGATCCTATCTGACACTCGTCAGAGTGGCAGATAGGATCCTTTAGCTCCGAGGCGACGATCTGCTTATTTATAAAGAAAGCTGATACATCTTTTTGGCTTTGTGCTGCAGTATAGGACCCCTCAGCTCCGAGGCGACGATTTACAGCCTCAAAAAATCCAAAACAGTCCGAGGATAATAATAAAAGGGCAATAAGGAGCAGTGCGTTTGGTGGAGTGAGGGTGACTCCCCGCGCTAACACAGTTAACATGAATCCCCCGGATGACATTACCTTCTGTAAAATGGGATCACTGGGGATGAGGGGATCTTGATAAAGTCCCCGTCTGTCCAGGTTCACCTAATCCCCGTCATATATCTGTCACAGAAAGTCCACCTCGGCACCCTGACCAGAAGGTTAGACACACTCTGCTCTGCAAAGGAAAAGACTTTTTGCCGGAAAAGTGAGCAGTTACTGCCGCCTTTGGCTTTTAGTGTAGCACCGATGTCCAGAATATCGAATCCGGATGGACTTTCTGCTAAATCTGTACGGGATTTATTTGTAGAGTTTTGATCCTGACAGTGACGCAAATATGCGTCATGTGACATATTTCCAATCAAATTAACTCTTTAAACGTTGATCAAGACTGTAGTCGTTTCAGTCCATATGTTATTAACCGTTTTTAAAATCGTAGTTATTGGGAACGAAAATTAATGTGTGTTTAAACATCATGATTTGCAAATAATTGGTCTCAAATTAAACACATATGAGTAATTTTCACCCACATGAAGTTGTGGATCGCGGTAGCGAGACACAACTTCAAATGGGTGAAAATTAATATTTTTACCGTAGCACTTTAGGCGTTGATTCAATGGGAAATGCCACTATTAAAATTCTGATGTTTGAAGATATACGTTTGTGACACGCCATATCAAAGCCGGCATTATGTCGTAAGATATAAACAATGAGTTAATAAGTGGTGTTTTAAGTGGTGTTTCGTGTTTGCCTAAATTGTTGACAGCACAAGCTTGAAAATTTAAACCCCAAACATAGCAAAATTTTGCGAGAATGGCCTGCAAAGATTAGATATTCTTCAGTTGACAAATCACAGCGTTATTTGTCTTAAACCACCTCCTTCAGTTAAAATTAATGTTGACGTCGTTTGTCATCACATATATTTGACCACGTGAAACTATTTTATTGTCGTTATAATATCTAGCCTTCTTCAAAATATTATTTTTTGCAGAAAAATATTTGCCATGACGACAAAAATACATGTATAACGATAAACTGCCCAGAATATACTTGGTGATAATTTGCAGCGTTACTGACGATATATAGCCGCTATATAATATGCGTCATTGACATATATATCTGCAAGTATCTATATGTAGGCATATTATTGCTGATGGCACCCGATGTCACATAACCATGGGAAGGTAAAAAATCATACAAAATATGCCTTAATTAAGATTCTTCAAAAAATTGACAAATAACTTATATATCTGTATAATAGTAACCACGTGTAATAATTTTAAAACATAATATGGTTTGTGAACGAAGTAATTTGTACGAATAGGACAATCAATATAATAATATTATTACAATCTGGATATATGTGTGGGTGTCGAGAAAAATAAATGATAATTGAATGGTTGCTATGGCAACTCACATCACCAAATTCCAGAAAAAAGTGACCGAATCGAACATCTTCGTCAATAAGTTTATTATTTTGTTGCACATAGGACGGTGGTTGACATGGTTGACAGTTAAATGTATGGCATATCGTTCATAAACTCGTTCATAAGCTCTCTTCGTCAAATTGTCATTAAATGATGAACGACTAAAGTCGATCCCCGCACTGAATTTATTCTGTATTGAGTTTGAAAAACGCAGAAAGTAGGTTCAAATAAAATTGTTTTTCGTATAAGAAATACCACTCTGTTTTCTTCAATGCTTTGTATTAAAATTCCTAACATGTTGTACTTTTGATCTGATCAGCGTCGTAGACGATGGGCCAACTTTAAAACAACATTGGTTCAACATACAGAGTGGCTCTCACTCAAACTAACTTAATACCCTTCCTTCATCTGTTCATGACTACTTGTGTTTTTAGTTGTTGATAGATTCTACACCAACCCACTATTGTTGTATGTCGCCATCTTATAGTACTGAACGGGTGTTACACTCTCTCAGGACCAAGGTGCTGATACATGCACATGTATAGCTGCTCAGTGCAACGCCTCAAGTCACAGTGTGTTTGGCATTTGTTCAATAACGCTGTATTGTGAAGCTTCTTTCGCACTCATAGAGTAAGCAAACACTGCTATTTACTATATCTTCGAAACACACACAAAAACTTGGTCCATTTTCGATCGTATGCGCGATCGTGTTTTTTATCATAGCATTTAATAAAATGGCTCCGTATATGCAGTCAGTATAAACCTGGGTTACATTGAATAAAATAAAACTTGCTTATTTAAAGGGACCCCTTGGGATGAGACATTTTCAATGTCGTCAATTTTGAAAATTCAACTTATATGAAGCTATATAGCCTACTCATCTGAACTAAAAATACAAAAAAGTCAAAAAACAATTTTAAAGCACCGAAAAAGAGTGAAATAGTTATATTTCCATGGCGTATATTGCCATGTAAACGAAAAAAGTCAACAATATACAGCACTTCACACCACATATTCCCACGTCTTGGCGGAGGAGATCAAAGCAATCGCCTCTAATTGGTGTCTGATTGGTGTCTTATAGTCAGGACATGAGGTGATACACCTGCAACACTGATTGTCTGCCCAACGCTGGGCTGACGGCATCAACATGTGGCCCATTGCTGTAGGAACATTCAATCGTCCTTCAGCATGTGTTTAGGTATACGAACAGTTTGTTTGGGTTTTAAGCGGTTTCATAGAAATATTTGTAAAAATCTAAAAACTCAAAAATAAAATCATGATCTGGGGGATACACTACCTCACTACAAAACTAAGAACGAAAATTGATGTCATCCCAAGGGTCTGTTTAAAGGAAAATATAGAAAAAATTGTCTAAGTTGTAAAAAATGAAAAATAGTTCTGAATATGATATCTTTGATATTTCATGTGTGATCAACGAAAACTCGCTTACTGTACATACATGTAATGGGCTGATGCAATGACTGTGTACCTGCACGACGTCACTGCCTAGGGATGAGACACGACAGGGCCAGGGCCGAGAGAAGATATTCCTATCAGACCAGCCTGAGTCTGTCTGATATTAAACCTTCGCCATTATAGTCAATTAATATTTGTAACCCTTTAACCGCCGGTGCCGCATATATTCGGGTTTTCATTTTTTATTAGCACATTAAGTACAACCTTTTAAACATGTTAAAGATAAAATTTGCCATCAATCAGCTATACTCCCATTGTTAGTTCAATTATCTGCTGTCTCAAAACACCAGCACTCTCTAGAAAAAAAGAAATTGTAGGAGGCAATTTGGTATAATTGACTGAAAGATAATGATAATAAACTTATCATAACAAAACTCTGGATACTCATGCAGTAGTCAGAGACAACATTTATATTTCTTTTAATGGTGCACATAGAGGGTGTCCAATACAAATCTCGCAGCTGCCCAACGTTGCATGTTTAATGCTCGACTGACATGATGCCTTAGCCCAACTTTAAGCATTGCTGGGAAAACGTTTCGTTTCTCTGTGGAATTCACAACCCTAGAGACTAAAGTGTGACGGTAATGAAGGTTAGGAGTGACCTACTAGGACCTATCACTTACGGGGCGACGTCCAATTAGAAAGACCATCTTCTAGCGCGCTATAACCTAATGATGCGAAAATAAAGCCGCCCGAATTCCCGTCGCTCGCCTGTGGGATTGAACCCTGGCCGGCTAGGATATAAATTAGCTTCACAGGCAGTGGAAGTTCTTCACAGTTTTGTCTATGCTTACAAGTAGGCCTAAACAGATACTGCCTTTTGGCCTTTGCAGAACAATGTGGCTGTGAATAGGATTAACAGTGCGCCTCAACCTAGTAAATTACAATGGCGGGTTCAATGTGGACAATATACGGACTAATATTGTTTGGGGAAGACACTATTTAATCTCCAGCAACCACAATGTCAAATGCACCGCTCATTCGTGCGACACTGTCACAGCTAACGTGGGATATTTTACTGTGATTCCTGGATTTATTTAGCGAACTACTTGTAAACATATAATTCATTATTTACAGAGCGAGACAATAATTATTTAATTTGTTAGTTTTGTAGGCAGCCCAGAAAACACTAAATATTTGATGTAACATGTATACAATGCCGGCTCTACGTCTTCGACGCTGGTCCAACATTGTACAAAAGTTATATAAATGCTTTGCGTCTACTTGGAAGAGGATCACTCAGTCTCATAAACCACACATAACTGTGCTGTCAAGGTCGCGGGTAGTCTGTGTCGTCGACCCAGAATACATCCTGTAATTTAGCATGCAAAACTTTCTGTTTTTAGATAAAACATTAATTATTTTTTACCTTTGAGTGGATGATTCACACCACCATATCGTCATTGGGGTCCTATGTTATATATCATTCAGTACACATATAATAACATGACACACTGCAATACATGATTTAGAACATTAAACACGTTATGTTGTTTAAGAAAAAAACAGAGGTGGACAATGTACCAAGATAATGTGCTGGAAGGATTTTTGTCAGTCAGGTGAATGATTGAATTAACTGGGTTTTGCCAACTTTTGTGCAAATATTATTCTATTCCAACTGAACCAGGATTGAGAACCTCCTGCGAATTGTGAGATGAATCATGGGACATGCATGCCCTCCGACACAGGATTCGAAATCCGAGACCTGACGGTCTGATATACGTGGTCTACACCTGGTGCAGGCAACACAAAACCGAAACATGAGACATTGACAGAGCGTTGCCTCACTGCTTGATCAACGCCGGTTACGTTGGCCCAGTAATGGGGCGGCGTTGGCTTGATGATTATTGAGGTTAGTCACTAAGAGTGAGTAGTTGATGTGGTCACACGTCAGATGGTGTACAGTAATAGGACCCAGGGACGTCCATCATCTTAACCCTTTGGGCGCTGAAATATTTTTTATATATATGTCTGTACAAATCATAAAAAAATAAATTTGAGAGCATGATAAATGTCTTAGTTAGCTCTTTCCGGTTTATTTGAATACCTATGTTATGGGTCTACGGCCATTATAAAAATTTCAATTCTTTCAGTGCGAGAATCGTCTTTAGACGTCAGATTGTAACCTAAAAAGACGGTCCCCGCGCTGTAAGGGTTAGCAATATAGACAGAATATTTCTGTCTCGCCTCTTATTAACCCTAGCTCACAACGCTTTGTACTTGCTTAGTTAAAGCAGCTCCTTGGGGTGACATCATTTTTTAGATTTTTAGATTTTAGAGTTTTTAGATTTAAAAAAATATTTTTTATTCACATTTTTGTGAATCCGACTGTAACTCAAACAAACTTTTTGTATACCTAAACACTTGCTAAAGAACGGTCGAATGCTTCTACAAGATTGGGTCACATGGTGATGCCTTCGGCCCAGCGTTGGGCAGACAATCAGTGTTGCAGGTGTATCCTCCGATGTCCTGACTATATGGCACCAATTAGCGGCGATTGCTCTGATCTTACAGTCCAAGGGCTGGGAATATGTGGTGTAAAGTGCTGTATATTGCTGACTTGTTTTGTTTACATGGCAATATATGACCTGGAAATATAACTATTTCACTCTTTTTCGGTGCTTTAAATTTGTTTTTCGACTTTCTTGTATTTTTATTTAAGATCAGTAAGCTATATAGCTTCATATAATTTTTTTTTCAAAATTGACAAAATTGAAAATGTCTCATCCCAAGGGGTCCCTTTACTTGCTTAGCTACAATATATCACATCCCACTGGCCATTGTGCTCAGGCAAGGCCTACCCTGGAAAGGGGGGGGGGGAATTCTTTGCACATAACGTTCTCTGTTAGAAAACTTCATTTTTAATATACTACATAATTTGATAATACGTTCTGAATTCGGATGCACCTTTTAAATTAAAGATGTTAGGACGGTATCTGTGATAACATTTTAGCTGGTAGGTGATAATGGAGCTGTCGTTCGCAATGGCCGACAAGCCGGAGCTTTAATAATTATCAAATCATTCACGTCGGCTCAACATTAACTCAATACCGGGAAAATGCCACGTGTGTGCGAGAAATACAGTCGATTTTATACAGCAAGATTCATGTTTTGTCCGCTTTCAAAATTGCCACATTTTTTTAGAAATTATTTTTTTATCATATAATTGTACTATTTTCTCATACATATACGTCTGGCTTGGCTGTAGTGCTTCTTTTTATTGTAGTTGGCTTATAATGTGTTACGC
Organism: Flabesymbios commensalis; assembly: GCA_964017125.1. NCBI lineage: Eukaryota > Metazoa > Annelida > Polychaeta > Terebellida > Flabelligeridae > Flabesymbios > Flabesymbios commensalis. Next base: position 41,796,719 of record OZ024909.1, on the reverse strand, counting down.
TTGACCTTGTTAGTGTTCACGCTTTTGTGAAACACGAAAAATAACTTTGTCCAAGGTAGACAGCTCGGTCTGTAAGCAAAACAAACAATGTTTTGAAGGTATTTCTTTGTAGGACTTTGTATTTGTTGCCGTTGGAATGTTTGTGAGTTGTTCAGACTTTGATTAGGCTAGTGGGCGGCAACGGGTCTCACTTGACGGGAATACAACATACCGGTACCCATCTTTCATAAGCAATATCTCACACCCGAATCCGCGGGTATCAACATGCGGACTCGGGTGTGAGACCTTTTCTGGAGAAGATGAAAATCCGTGTCTGCCCTGAACACACTTTGTTCTTTGATCCTTTAACCACCAAATTATTTAATTGTAATTTTCACTCACTTGAAGTTGTGTCTCGCTGACGCAATCCACAACTTCAAGTGAATGAAAATTATTGAGATTTGACAAAACGGAGTTTTTTTTAACTATTTTCAAATCTTGCTGATTTATGTCACGTTCTATTTTTAGGCTAATAAAAATTAAACGGTGCTTAAAGGGTTAAACGTCATCGCTGAAAACATCACCCATTCACGTGTTATGTTAACCCTTACCATGCTAGAGGTCTCCAGATAACACGGGTAGCTTGGACAACATTATTTTACAGAATTGTGCCAACGTACCGTGTTAGCTCATTGTGTGATCATTGCTCGTCTACTCTGCCGTCCACAACCAAAACGCAGTCAGGGCTTACTACTGGCTTTGAGAGAAGGGGACGTGGCGCAATGGATAGAGCGCCTGACTGCCTCGCCAGTCATGCATGCGTCCCGGTTTCGAACCCCGCTGTTACCGTGTGGGTTTTCTAGAGAAATACATTGTTTCTCCCTTCTCAATGTGACTAGGCGATCACGTTAATGACGGCCTCGTCGAGTTAAGGTTGAGACCAGTGTATCGACGTAAATTTCGCGCAGGGCCCCGCGCTGCGCGCTCCTCACACTACTGGCTTTGGCTTTCCAGAGCAGTATGTGGTTTCGCATTCGCTTTGACTGTCAGCCCGTATATAGTACCGGTTATTGGGTTGGTTACTGCTTGTCATTGTGATAGTGTTTCAAGTTGTTCAAAGGTTCCGAGTGTGTAGTGCTGCTTATTGTACTGTACACCACAACGCGTGGTGTCTTTGATCACGAATTAGTGCATTTATTTTTCGTTTTGACCTTGAACTAATTTTGTTTAATGTTGATCCACCGACTGACCAGGCATCAAAACAACATAGGTTCGCAGAATGTTGGAGCACGTCAATCTTACTTAATCTTTTACAAAACCAGACCCCACACAGTCATGTGCAATATTAATCTGCAAAGCCAAAAGGCAGTATCTGCTTACTAATAAAGTAAGCAGATACTGCCTTTCAGCTTCGCACGGTAGAATAAGTGTTTAAAAAGCCATTCAGTACAGCGTAACTGGATATGTATACATTATGACACATGTCACATTGACTTATAATTTACTTGTTTCTGGTTGTGATAACGTAATAATAAATAATACGTGATAAGCGTGGCCAATTAATTGATACCAATGTGAGAGTGCTAAAAGGCGTCAGTCACAATGGAGTAGGCCTGATGTTATCAATGGCTAACATGACACGCTGACCCAACGTTTGCTCAACGTTGGGCATCGTCCCTTTTTCGCTGGAGTGATAGAGAAGTCAGATGCAGTTTTCAAGCCTGAACTAATCTTTTTTACAAGATTTAAAATAATTATTATTCTCAGCAAACGGAAGCATGTCTTTAAAGCACGTTGATGCTTTCCTTACAAATAGTTGAATATTATTATTATTATGAAGACATACAAACACGAATAATGTACTGTTTAGACTAGCTGAAGTTACCACTTTGTCTATATTAAATTGATCATCATACTGTTGTGCGAGCTTGATTATAATTCAGTAGCCTATAAAAAACTAAAATTAGGTTAACGAACGATTGACGCGGATAACAACTGCAAACGGCTTTCTTATAGGACCACGATAGTTTATCGAAACTGTGCGATATTTTTCTGTTTCTAAAATGCATCAAAATTAATAAAATAATGCTTCTCTGGTGTGTCTAAGATAACATTTTCTGCCATAACACTCAAGGAGATGCGCATGTGGTATACGTATAGCATGATCAACCTCCACTCTGCCCAGATATTTAGCATTGCGCCAATATCTGGCATAATAATGTTCGGCATAATAAGGTTGGATGGCAGGTGTGGACGGAAGCTCCCTTATACTAATGGTGTCCTGTGCAAATGAATTATTCCGGTTTATCCGGTATCATAATGTGACAAAGAAAAATCAATTAATAAAATATGAGAAATATTATACTGGTCTCATAACTAATCAATAATTTTCAGGTATTACTGGACAATTTTACGCTAACCCTTCGAGTGGTCCTAATCACCTCTGCAGCCGTTTTCAGCTGAGATACCATTTTGTTTTGGGTGCATAATGAACGTGAGTTAACCCTTTAACCGCCAAATTATTCAATCTGAATTTTCACCCACTTGAAATGAGTGAAAATTATTCAGATTTGACATATTTTATCTTTGACATGTTCAAAAGGTGACACATAATGTGCTAATAAAAAATGAAACCCGAATATATGCGGCACCGGCGGTTAAAGGGTAAAAAGTCTTCGACGCTGGCCCAACATCTAATCAATATTAGTTTGACTACTGGTGTTAGCAGGGTGTGCATATTTTAGTTGGGATAAATCTAGAAACCATCGCTCTAAATTTCAGCTTTCACGAAGTTGATGGCATTGAATTCTCACAACCTTAGCGACCACAACGCCATTATCTCAGCATATAACCGTTTTGTTGACAAAAGGTAGTATCCGCTTACTTTTCAATAAAGCACATACTGCCTTTCGGCTTTGCACGACAGTAGACCTATACGTGTACATACTAATTTATACATTCCAGACAGTCTGTATCTGCGGCTACGACATACATGTATGTATCGCCTTCTCATTGTCAGAAGGAAGAAGAATTTATTATTTGGCAACAGTTTTATCCCCAGCAAAATGTGTCTTAGTCTCCTAGACAGTGCCATGCCCCTGATTCATGTTGCTGCGATGATGGGCATTGGACCGTTTACCGTTGTGCTGCTGGAGCCGTATATATCCGGTTTCGAGTGAGTTTCAGAGGAAATAGAATGCCACCGAAATCCTTAAAATAGTTTGCGATAGATGCTCAGTTAATCAAAATGTTAATTTTCCCACATGTTTATTTCTCATAAATAGTCATATTTTTCGTCATTTGAAGCTGGGAATTGCGTTAGCAATTCCAGCTTTAAATGACGAAAAATACAATTGAAACAATTCAGCGCGACAATGGTTCAGCTGTGGTCTATTTTTGTGAGTTGTGTGAGGTGAACGGCCGGCGTCGCAGACCAAACACGAGAAGCTGATCCGATGCTGTATCAATGCTGGCGCACATCATGCGACGCTGGGCCAAATTCATTCCAGCATTGGTTTATCTTCTCGTGTTTTCTGGGTGGAAATGATGATTACATATTTCGCAAGTTTAAAAACTCTCTCCGTAACTCTGCTGCATTTATCGCAAAAAACATGTTTGCATACCACGTGTATTAGAATGAGAATGAGATGGTGTACAGTAACCACTACGTATAGGATAAAGCCCGAGAAGCTCTACATTCTGTGCTGTGGAAAAGGGTCGAGGCCGAAGGCCGAGTCTTTTTCCGCAGCTGAGAATGTAGAGATCAGAGGGTTTCAACTGATATAAAATACATCCGAACATAATGAGGATCCCTCATGATCAACAGCTCGGTCACACCTGACAATTTATTAGTCTGTACTTGATCAACAATAAGTCTCCATTCCCGGCTTAGAATGTAGTGGTTGGACAAAGCAAATAATGTAGTGGTGTGTTTTAATTGGTAGACCTACAACATTCCATATACATAATTGCTGGGTAGAATATGATAAAGCCTCTGTCAAATCTACAACATCAATACTTGACGGGTAGAGAAATAATGTTCACTATCACACAGGGTACTGTAGTATAAATTTTCCGGGGCGGCCATGCAGCGTACGTTGATAGTTAAAAAGCTATAATTCTACGGCGAGCACTGCGGTTCTGTAAAATATATAGTAGGGATCCGCCGTAATCTGTAACGTCCCTGTTTCCAACGCAGATCCCATGCGACCACCTCAAGCTTTCTCTTGATTTCGCTGGCCTGTGGCTGCTGCGACTTATTAGCAGGCCCTTGACGCATCAGGGCTTGTGGGCAATAAAATAAAGTAATAATTGTTTTAAACTGTCCAGGCCACATGCAACCCATCATACGTTTAGCAGACGATTAGACTATGTTAGGTTGAATGTTGGAGCGACGTCTACGACGTCGAACCCAACATTAAACCGATATTGGCTCGTATTTGTTGGGATATGCCTGTTAATATACATATAGTTGTACTGCTTTGATACTAGCAGTAGCGCCCGATTACCAGAGGCAGAACACTGACCAGGGCCGTATTCTCCTACGATATATCGTAGGCTTCGCATTGGTCGAGATGGAATTGTACGGCAATACGTGCCCAGAATCATTCGCAATCAGGTGAAAAATCGTCTACCATCATTAGCAGATTATCAGCAGAAAATATAGGAAAACCTTTCTCCTTTTCTGAGAAGATCGTACGAATGAGCTTAAATAGTGTATTCTGACCCAATAACCACAAAACATTTGTATAAAATTTATACAACGTCGGCCCAACGTCTTCGACGTTGACCCAACATTTTATAAATGTTTATACTAATGTTTTGTGTTTACTGGAGAGGCTCTTCCGGGGGTTGCCAACATGGGACGTTGGTTCGCTGTTGGTAAAATATCTGACAACACTAGATAATATGTTATGTTGGCATTGCAGATGGCAAAAGATGCCACACAAAGCGCCCTATAACACATCAGTATTCTAAACATACATGCCGGCCTATTACGAGACACATCTCGCCAGGTCCTCTGAGCTTTCCTTCAAGTGCTTTTTCGTCCAATAAGAAAAAACACACCGAGTGAGCAAGCAAAAACCTATCCTGAGTAAATAACTGGCATCGCCTGCGAGCGATATTACCAGTGAGAGGTTTCATCCGGGCATCTGTGTGGTGCATGTGCGATGTGGTACTGGTCTTTTTGTATGTTCAACGTGATCATGGTGATCCAGTGCAAGTCAATAGTGTGTTACCGTAGCTGACAGCTGTTGAGAATGAACTGTTATTATTATGATATTAAAATGCATATCAATTTCTTAATTTTTACTGGTGGGTACATATACATGTACCTTACATTCTGTATCACTCGTGCACATTTGGTTTTAAAATTCAGTCATTCTATGTGCAACACGGACACCAACATTTTCAAGAACATTCACTGGCAGTTCCAAGGTTCCCAAAGCCAAGATTTATCACAAAAAAGTAATGATTGTGCAGTCGACGGACATGCAATCAGTCTATATGGTATTGATATAACAATAACTTTTTTGTAAGACGGGGGGGGGGGAGGCGTTGTAGGGCAATCAATAACGATCAGCCCAGCATAGTGTTAACTGTAAACTAGCATGATACAAAACCGAGCTCTGCTAATCACTGTGGATGATTGCAATACGGCGCTCTGGCGTGACAGATAGTAGTGCGCTGACCACTACACCGCCCCTCTAAAAATATGGATTCACCTCGACAATGAAATTGATGTACTGTGCTTCTAATATTTTCGGACACTTGTTTTTAAAAATGGTCACTCATTTAAAAAATATATCAAGTGTCCTGTATTGCTGATCTATTACGCTTTCAGAAAGTATATTTTTGACATTTTGTGCCAAATTATCAGGACTTGAATCCATATATGTTTAGCCTATGGTGAAAATAAGTAATTAGACACATGTGTTGGGAGAATCGAAAATACTTCTCGATGATCAATGCTGCTCTAATAAAAACAATATAAATTACATCAGGGTACATGGTATCATGTGTTCATCTGGTGATTTCCTATTTCACAATGTTTAGTGTGTCCACAACCACACAAACTCTTAGTCACAAACACGTCAGAGGCTATGGGGATTGGACGTAAATTGTCCAGTGAGAAAATCGCACAAGCTGAGTCTTAGATAATTTCAATTACTGCCAAAGACATATCAGAAGAATTCCTCGGTTGCAGCAAGGGTGTTCTACATATTAATGTTAAAAAATATACAGATAAACATAATATATTAAAGATACGCCTACGGATACGGTAGAGGGGACCACGTGTCACAATTGCTCACAGTGACGCAGCCATCACAATGTCATTTGAATACCAGAGGATGCAGGTTATTCACTAGCATCCAAGTAGTCCAGATATGAATCTTATAGAGCCTATCTTGGCTCATGTGATGAAATAACTCAGTAGCAACCCTCTACCAACTCTACGATAGCTACCAGATATGGAATGTAATACTTAAGGATTCCCTGGGAGAGCGACTATATGACGGAATGACCCGTCGCGTCGATGCCTTAATGAGAACAAGAAGATATTCAACCAAATATTAAATGTTCAGTAAATTATCTTATTCACAGACAAATTTAAGAATAATTAGGACATTTTTGACAGTGCAGCAGTGATTTAAAAACAATATTTTAAAGAAATAGTGATTATTTATAAAATGGATGATAATAAAGTATCAGCAACGTTTTCTTGTTATTTTTGCTAGTCAAAAACTCTAAAACATGATTAAAATAATTCTGTTTTTAACTACCATTTTTTGCTGACCTATTTTTTGAAAAATGATACTTTTCCCAGATTTTCTTCACAATAATGATAACGGATACCAGCTACGTACTGTTGCCAAATTTAAGGCGAATAGCATCATAATTCACAGAGTAAATTAAAATTGATCAGAGGCTATTTGCAACTGCAGTATGTTATAATGCGTGTGGTGGATCCATATTTCTAGGGTGCGGTGTATGTCAGGGCCCTTCCCTCAAAACACGAGACACTGGACCAACGTTAATACAACATCGGGTACTCGGACAGTTAAATGAAACTTTCTCTATTGGGTATTATTACCATTGTCTCTACGTATTACGGACGGAAAGGTTTGTGAAACTTTACTATTCAGGGCCAGCCTGTGGAGCCGTATTCTCGTACAAGTTACGATATATCGTAGGCTTCGGATTGGTCGAGATGGCCATCTCGACCAATCAGAAGCCTACGATATATTGTAACTTGTACGAGAATACGGGCCCTGGGGCCCGTATTCTCGTATATATGAGTATTATAGATACACCAATCACGTGTCTGTGTTTTGTCCGTTGTTTATGATTAGATAAAATAAATCCAGTTACCATTGTGACGGATCACTTATCAACTCTAAACGTAATTCAGAAGAAAATAAACAGATCCCATGGCCAACTCCATATAATTTGAACAAAGAAATTTTTGTTGAGATGACTGGATAGGAAGATGGTGCCGCGCGATCTGCGTTTTATATAGCCCAAAGTGCAGATGGGTGAACCATGTTAACGTAGCTTTGTTTTTCCATAGTCAAGCATTTTCTGACCGACAGACACTACTGAATTGATAATATTGCTCGTTAAAATACAACATTTCTATTATTCACTCTTTAACTTTTAAACCGCCACGTAATATTTGGAATTATACAAGGGATATATAAAGGGGACACTTAAACACTAAATAACAGTAAACTTGAAGCCACTTTTCACTATTATCCGCAGCTCTATTACACTACAGAGCAAACGCAAATAGCAATAACTGCTCACTTTTCAAATACACAGTTGCTGCCGTTTGCCTTTGAACTATATAATCAATAGAGCAAAAAATGTATCCATTTTTACAGAGTCAGGGGCGTGGAGCATCAGTTATTTCCGGAGCGACAGCCCCACCTCCAATTCACCAGTTTTGATGGTCTTCCTGTCAAATCAATTTGTCTGATTATCGTCTGTAGAGCCCAGGCATTTGGCCAACAAGGCATACGTAACCAGTCCTTTCATCCTAAAGACTGGAGAGTTACCAACAGACACGAGATGTTGTAACAATGCTGATTTGATGCCGTCATTTGTTGATCCAATGCTGTATCAATGTTGGACCGTCGTTTGAAACGTTGGCCTATTAAATCAGCCTTTGTTGTGACTTCTTCTCGGATTATAGATTGAGTCAATAATCTGTCCCCACTTTCTAACAGATGTTTTTCCCAGTCGTTCTGCCACCTGCTCTCTACATATTTATACGTGATAAAACAGAAGAACACCCAATCGATCTCTGCATGGCTATATAAGGCTACATATCTGCACAAAAGGACAAATCGTCCTCCTTACAGGTAATATCGTATCGACGGAATCAGTCTATTAGCTGTGGTTTCTCATAACAGTAATGAGAAATCACAGCCAATTGAATGATCAATTGACTGAACCGCTGATCATGACAATATCGTTTTTAATCCGTTTTATTTGCCGATTGAATAACTGTTTTTGGGAATGAAATGACTGTTTAAATATCAGTATTTGTTAATGTTTGTTCACAAATGAAACGAATATGATGAGTAATGTTCAACCACTTTAGGTTGTGGATTGCGGTAGCGAGACACAACCTCAAGCATGTCAAGTGGTTGTTGAAAATGTAAATAAATTAACTTAGCAGGATAAAGGTTTATTGTCTTCTTGGTAATCTCAGTTATGTTCATTAGGTAAATATATGGCCTGATGCTGCCCCGTTGGCCACGTGACCTTTGTTTCATAATAATACACTGTGCTTTCATCTACTACATGCTACGGCGGTGAGGTCCATCGGTTATTATCGCATACATTATTACTAAAGGACGAATTTTCAAAACATTAATTCCAAACAATATCTGCCATATTTTAGACACAAAACCAATAATTATGTTTTTATTTAGTAAACTAATATCAGTATCCCAGCAAGAATTAGGCATCGATCCAATATTGGGCTAATGCCAGGCCAGTGCTAGAGACCGTGGATCAGCTTCACGTCAACGAATATTCGAAGCAATTCCAAACGTCGTCCGGCACACCATTCATATACTGGACCGAAACAGTTACTATAGGCAGGGTCTAAACACTGAAAAAGTTTTTATGTAAAATCATATCCTAACAAATACTAGATATTGACCCAATGTTGACCTAACGTTGCAGCAACATTAACCCAGCACCGGGTTAATGTCTGGCATGTGATGCAGTTCCTCTGAACATCGTACATCTCGGTTTTATCAATCCCACAAAGAAGTAAAAGTGTAAAAAAGTGCAGTAAACAGTGGTCAGCCGGTGCTACGACCAATCGGAACTTTCTATTAATCTTTATCTCGGCTAATGGGACAATTTGGCTGTTTGGTCTGCGTGCACGGGGCGCTGGTCCAGCCCCGGCTCAATGCTGGGCCAGCGTCTTCTACGTTGCCCCAACGTCGGACAAGAGAATCCCTGTCTACCCTCCAGCAAACAGAAAACATTTGTATAGCATTTGTGCAACGTCGGCCAACGTCTTCGACGTTGATCGACGTTGTACAAATGTTATACAAATGTTTTGTGGGCTGAGTTGGCCAGCAGGAGAAATCCGGGATTTGCGTGGCAGATGCACTTCATCGGTCGGGATCATTTCCACCGTCTGGATCACTGGTCCGCATCAGTATATTTTCGGGCAATTTGTCTATTTTTATCACTGATGTGGGTTTCCAGTAATGACTCAGACTCAACATGTTCCTTTGGCTTTCTTTATGCATTCGGTTGTAACAAAACGACTGTCATGCAAAGCCAAAAGGCAGCACCTGCTTACTATTCAAAGTCGGTGCTTATTTATATCATGCTGAGAAAATAAGGTTTCGTACAGGTTTGAGATATTAGGGCTTCTATAGCGGAAGGACGGGTAATATGGGACACTTTAGTTGTACCTTCTCTCAGCTCTCTATTACTTCGTATAAATTGAAATAAATCAAGGAGAAAATATCAACAGACATCTATAGTAAAAAGAAAATGGAAAAATTGAAATTGATTTACTTGTTTTTTAAATTTGTCCCATTTTACCCTCCATGGCGGGAAATATGGGACTAACAGGAGGGAAATATGGGACATCAGTTTAAAAATGTGGCAAGCAAGAACAAAAAAAATCTGATTTTAATTTTTGAACTTTCAAGGTATCTGGGCTCACATATAGTTGAATTATCATGTGAAACCATAGCAACGAAAAATAAAATACTGTTCATGTGGCATTTTTTAACAAAAGTGTCCCATATTACCCGCATATTTTTATTAAGAGATACTGTTTTTTTAAGTAAAAGTGCATAAAAGATAAATCTGTAGTCCTGTATTCGCCATTCCGTCTCAATGACTTCTAATTTCGTGAGCTGCTGTAGTTTCAAGTCTACTAACCAGAGGGCAGCTGTGCAAACCCTTGTCTCACACTGCAGCTGTTTTTCAGCGTTGTCCCATATTACCCGCTGTCCCATATTACCCGTCTCTCCCCTACGACGTCGTGTAATGATAAAATAATAAGAGACGTGGAGAAATAAATGGAAAGAACCATTTACTCCGACTACATATGCATTGACTCTTCTCTCAACATTCTTAGTAAGAGTGAAAAAATTATATGGATTTAGCAATGAATGTGAGCAACCGATAAAATTGTCCCAATATGGAAGTTAATGTGAAAAAAATTGTATTAATGGTACCTATGTGTTACATGTATAATTAGTATGCGTGGGTTCATGGTGACTGAGCGCTATTCACTCAGTGTGTCCGCATATTCAGTATCCAGAAGAAGTGATGTAAAAGTTCTTCAAGTGAAATTTTCACTCACTTGAATTTGTGTCTCGCTGACGCGATCCACAACTTCAAGTGAGTGAAAATTATTCAGATTTGACAAAATGTGGGTCAACAATTTTGAAATATTTTTTTTTTTATCTTTATTCAAAAGCTGCATGGTACTTAATGTGCCAAGAACAAAAGAAAAAAAGGAATATCATCCGGAAGAGTTAAACATAATATCTACTCCCGATCAAGTTTGACTTTCACCCGCCGAAGTCATGTTCACACGACTTCAATTACTCACTAAAAGTGATCCATAATTTATACGGCTGGGTATTTAATCTATTAGCATGTGAATATCATCAAATATTATTCGAGCTGAGTAATGGATAATGACAAATACGATTCGTCACTGGTTTATTTGCGCCACCTGCCGGGCGCATCTATCACTGTCAAAGTTTCAGTGATGGCACCAGAAACAACTCGCCATAAGATCTAACAAAATTACCCATGCTGTACCTTGAGTAAGCTATACATCGCACCATGTCCACCAACCACCAACGCCGATTACCTCTCATAGATTGGGATAATTCTTGCGACACTGTGGCCATATTTTCGTGCAAATTAATACGGTATATCGTCAGATTCTGATTGTATGCTATTACAATCCAACTAAAACTTTGGTATAGATTAATGTTATATTTAATTTAATGATAGCAGTCATATGCAGCAGTGACATTGGTGCACCATGGCGAAAGAAAGGCCTCCTTTCGTCCCTTATCAAAGTAGTTTAAGACAACACTCAAAAAGTATCATCCACTCACATTGTTTTCCCTTCGACTAAATTGTCTGAATCAATTGCGTCAGCATTGCCAGATTCAGAGCAGATAAATAAAAGAAGTCAAGAACAAATGCACCGCATAGCGCATACAAGAGTAAAACACCTCCATGGCTCATAGCAGAACTACGAAAACATAAATCATTTCCATAATATGTCGTTAAGCTCTATTGTGGAGCTGAAGAAACCCCCCCCCCTTTCACAGACTATATATGTATGGTACCATGAGATACATTTTGGCCATATGGAGTGATTGCATCTCAGATCCGCGGTATGATTAATATTTATTCCTGAGAGCAAAATCATATTTCGCAAAATTGCTGTGATTGCCTTTTCTCAATGCGTGTGAAAAGACGTTTGCTGCCAGCACAAAAAAGAAGAGTGAAAAGAGATGCAAATCTCCTCATTTTATGCACTTTTTACGCGAGTCGACATCGTCAATCAAACACAGTGTGCGTCCACTCTCACGGCTTTGACTATTCCCTGCTAAATGGAAAAAAATAGAAACAACTCGACACAATCCTATTCTAGTTATTATACACTGGTTTAACGCTGGTCCAGCGTCTGTCGACGCTGGACCAGCGTTAAACCAATGTATTCAGCACCACCCGGGGAATTTCCTGCGATGCTCAGTAAAACAAACTGGTCGCCTGAAGACTGCACGGATCCCTGCAAATGTCAGCGTCATCCATTGCCAGTCACGTCTGTGCTTCACACAGCCAGCCAAGCCAGAAGGACTAACAGGAGAACATGCGAAGATGGACCATGTACAGTTTTGAAGACCATTGAAACTGCGAAGAGGAACCATGCACAGTTTTTATGATCATTGAAATCCAATCCATTTTTTGTTGGTCTCTCCCACCCCAGTAATTTCATTCAAGATGCTTCATTGAACGTCATTGCATGTGTTGTCTTGTGTTTTTCAAATCTTCTTAACATGTTAACCTTAAGTAAGTTGTTGACAAGCAGCACTGATAACAAAAGATATGGTGGTAGCTATGTGTCATCAAATAGATATGCCACTATTATAATACTTTCGTTCAGATGATCCGGTTGAAATAGTGCCCATTGTATATGTGTTATTGAAATGGTCCCAATAATTGCATGTGTGCTGTGCGTGAATTATAAACAGAGAGAGCGACGTACAAGTATTCACATATGTCAAACTTGTTGTGTGACATAATTGACATGTGACAATTTATTTAAAAAAGAAACGAATTAGCACGATATCATGTACGTCATCAGGGGGGAGGGGGCGGGGGGGTTTTGACCGCCTCCCCCCCCCCTCATTGCTGAAAATTAGATTTTTGCGTGATAAATTTTCAAGTTCTGAAACACCGTTGGTAGTATACATTCACATGTGGCCCGAACCCCCTTTTCAAAAGTCTGGTGACGAGCCTGGATATATTTCACAAAGAAAGCAGCAAACACAAGACGTTGACACAAAGTCGTATTAATATCGGTCCACTCTGTTTGAGAAGTGTGGTCAAGCAAATTAAAGAGCTTTATATCACCCTCGTGTGGGGTTCCACTGTGGATGATAAAGATGCCGCGGTACACTTAGGGAACTGGTCTGAAGAGAGGTAGAGAGCTGCGCCAGAGGGGCAGGGGACGCGACGGACATCCTAGGAAACAACAGACATTCACCAATGCTGGGTTATTGCAGGTCCACCGTCGCAGACGGTGGACCAGCATTAACCCAGCATTGGGTCAACACGGCATGTTTTCTTGAACAGCGCCAGTTGCAGAACGAGCGCGGGGACAGTGGCACGACACAAACACTCGACCACTTGACGGAGAAAAATAGATGGCTGTTTGTAAGGACATCACTTAAGCCGGCCATTTTTCTCCAGTAGTAAGTCTCTCTGTCCTTGCCCTGCACTGCTCCTCTCATCTTCACCTGGGTCACCTCGTTTCTGTGTAGTTGTTTGAGATGTGATTTGATTGCACTCGGTGAGCGTTTGTTAAGGGATACATCACTCAAAGCTGCGCCCGAAACAAGAAATATTTGTTGCTATGTTGCAGACTCTAAATAATGGGGCTGATAAGCAGTCGTGCAGATGGCGAACAAATTTGTTTTATAACAACATTTAAAAGACACACTGAAAAACAAGTATTTTTTCCACGTCGGCGGTTACTATTGGCAAAATTGTATACCTTCACTTACTGGTGATTCCCCGTGTAGGGATCAACCATTTTATGGTCTGTCGGGGGAGAGTCTGGAACACTTTTGTTCAGCAGATGTTTTTTCGTTTGATGTTAAAACTAGATTTTTTTCACACAATAAAAAATGATTTTTTTTATCTGACTGTGGATTCTGGTGAGTGGTGAATTTTGGTCAACGCCTTCCGACCCCCCACCTCTGAATAATAAAATGGTTGTTACCTTATTGAATTGAGGCTTCATGTCATAATTGTAATTCAGTTACTGTAGGCAATACGTCCCGTGCGAAAAAAGAGAAAAACAGTCGTCCCCTTTGATATGAAAGGGTGTATCTGCCACTTTACAAGTGACAGATACACCCTGGCAACACTGAACACTGACATTGCCATAAAAGCAGAATTTAGAGACCCAAGAAACTAGTATTCGACAAATAGTGTGTCTGTATGTTTTATCCCACGGCATCCTATAGGATATGGGGTGAGAAGCAAAAGGTGACTTAACCCTTTAACCGCCAAATTATTCAATTGGAATTTTCACCCACTTGAAGTTGTGTCTCGCTGACGCGATCCACAACTTCAAGTGGGTGAAAATTATTCATATTTGACAAAATGGAGGTCAACAAATTGCAAATCTTGCTGATTAATGGCACTTTGTATCTTTACCTGGTTTAAAAGCTGATATGTAATGTCCCAAGCAAAAATCTAAAAAAACGAATATGGACGGCACCGGCGGTTAAGGGGTTAAACTGAAAACATGGATCCCTTCAGGATTTCACGTCGTCACTGTCAAAACCTGGCACTGCATACGCATCATTGATTGCTGCACCTGGCTAGATAGAATAGATTTTCAGAGTTGAATTAAATTATTCCAACTCGACAGTTCACGATTCACTAGATCAAATCTGCTTTTATCTTAATGATCTTGGTCATAATGTCTAACTAGCACATCACCACAATGGTGTCCATCCGCAAAACCTCACAATTGCACTGCGAAGATCAAAACGAATGTCGTCCTTTTGGCCGACCATCCGCAGAAGAGCTACATTTACGTGGACAAGTCTGATTATCATGATCATAGCCCTGATTATAGCGACACATATGCCAGGATCCACAACAGACCGTCATATCCCCCTGACTCACTTCATCTCCAGAAAACACAGCAGTGTCTCCGACATCGACTTTAAAGCGGTCAGCCAGACAGGACGTTTTGTATTGATGACAGCTTTTAGGGTCAATTAGACAGGACGTGAACCCGGGCGTCTTTCAGAATGAGCGCCGGGACTTCCGGCTGACTTGCTGACTACCGTTGACAGATTCTCACAAGACAGACCGCTGTCCGGGCTGCAAATAGCACCGCTATTAGCTGCTGCCGGCGACCACGGGGGTAATGTTTGTCAAGTTTTTCTCATGCTGATCTATACCCGACTGACGCAATGCAAAGGCAAACAGCAGTAACTGCTCACTTCAAAAGTAAACAATTACTGATGTTTGCCTTTGCACAGCAGTAGGCTGATCCTGTGTGAAAAAAATATTATCGACAGGGCAACACAAAGAAAGGATGCAAGTAAGGGGCAAGAAAACATTTTCCGATTGTTTACTTAATGTCATGCATGCCCCAGGCACCTCCGCTCAACTGCGGTGCTAATGCAGCTTGTCCATCAATGTTCCTAGTGGCAGTGCGTTGGGCATACGTAAAATTTGTCCGCGATAGAGCTTTAGGGGGAACTTGTAGAAACAAATTTCCTCGTCCATTGTCTAACCTTCATGTCGACATTTGTACATCAACCATGTTCCATTGAAGAATGTACTGATTTTATAAGATTACAAGGTCATTTACGTGGTTTATAAAAATGCTGATAGTTATGCTGCTCACCTTGCTTCAATTGTGGTATCATAATAAAATCAGCAGCTATGCATTTTTTGGCTGGAGGTGGGTGTCGCTGCTGGTAGGGCAGATGTGTTTACTGAGCAATACTGAGACATCGCCCTCTGCCCACGGCGGGAGGTTAACATAATGAAAAAACGATTGAGAAATTAATATATCTTCATTATACTAACAATATGAGATAGAGAGACGTACTGGTACATGCAAGCGACATTATGGACAAAACAGCATACCTATATCTATTATATCTATAATATATTTACATTAGTATACTGCACTGATGGGCGGGGGCCCTAGGGTAGTGGTTAGCACCGCTGGCTTTCACACCAGGGTTCGGGGTTCGGTTCCCGGTCTCGGCGATTTGAAAGAAGCAAAAATGTTTCTTCCCCATCCACGTGTAAAACTCAGTATTGTGGGGAGCCTCCATGACCGAGATGTAGCGTGCTCGGCCTCAGACCGCCAGGGCTCGAATTTCGAATCCTGTGTCCGGGGGACAGTGTCATCTCATTCATCTCACCATCCTCAGGAGGTTCTTCTGGCCCAGTTTAGCCTATATGTGCACAAAGGTGGCCTAAAGCCCGATTTATTTCATTTTACTGATTTCTTCGCAGATTCAATGAAGACTATGATCATTGTAATTATAATAGATTTTGTGATAATAAAAAAATAATACATCAATACATTTTAGCATCCCTGGGTACAGACGATGAGCATGAGCAGGCAATATACATATTATTAACAGATCAGTAACTTCCTCTAAAGTATGGATCAAAAATAATAAAACTCAATCAACGTTGGCACATCGAGTCACATGCCGGATAAGTGCTCGCTATATGCTCGCCATCTCGTCATAATAGTTACTTTGTTGTGATTCAAATTTGGTCTCAATTACGACGGTTGGGTCTGAGCGTAAGCTTCATTTCCAAAAATAAAAAAAAGCAAGCATATAATAACTATTTTAACGTAACTGAATGGCTTAGGGTTGGTGTAAAAGACAAGAGTAGCTTCAAACATCTTATAATGAACAATGATTTTTGCTTGTAGTGTGTACTTAACACAATAATATCTCGTTTATCAAGTTGGTATATTAATATAATATATAACCAAATGTGATTTAGGTTGTCAGGAAGAAATGATCTGTAGTAATCAAGAAATCTAATAATTTTATGAGAGTGCCCCTGGAATATTACTAGTGGTACTTGGGGAAACGTTACATACAATGTGTTTGTGGCGCAAGCAGCACTCGACCCTAATGACGCTCAGTGTGACTAGACTGAATCCATATTTTTTGTTATTTCTTGACTTTTTTTTTTTTTTTGAAGCTAGTATTGCTGTCTGGTTTTAATAATTATGTGAATAATGACATAAATTCACGCTCTCTATATACGACCATAATCATATAGCCTACATCATCATCATTTTTTTTTCCTGACGATTATTTCACTAGTACATGTACGACTACGTATCAAATTTGTTCTAAGAATTATTTCACCAGTACGACTGCGTATCAAATTTGTCCTGACGATTGCTTCACCAGGTTGACTGCGTATCAATTTTTTCCTGACGATAATTTATGACTAAGTATCAAATTTGTCCTGAAAATTATTTCACCAGTACGATTGCATATCAAATTTGTCCCGACGATTGTTTCATCAGTACGACTGCGTTTCAAATTTGTCCTGACGATTATTTCACTAGTACGATTAAATATCAAATTTGTCCTGAAAATTATTTTACCAGTACGACTGCATATCAAATTTGTCCTGACGATTGTTTCACCAATACGACTGCGTTTTAAATTTGTCCTGGCGATTGTTTCATTAGGACGACTGCGTATCAAGTTTTTCCTGACCATTATTTCACCAGTACGACTACGTATTAAACATGTTAAATGACGATTACTTCACCAAGACGACTGCGTATGACAGTATGACAATAAGCTAACGATATCTAACATGTTAAAGTCGCCACACAAACATTATGTGAATACAAATTCAGCAGTGATCCATTCGGATCGACAAAAGAATCAAATAGCAATCTTCATGGACTCACCACGGGGGGGGGGGGGGGGGGAGCGTGTTCTCCGAACACCTTAATGGTTTCATTACAACACACCAATACATGGAATACAAAACTGTGGCTTTGGAAAAAAATGAAATGATTCGGGCTTTAGGCCACTTTTGTGCACATATAGGCTAAACTGGGCCAGGAGAACTTCCTGAGGATGGTGAGATGATAGAGATGACACTGTCCTCCAGACACAGGATTCGAAATTCGAGCCCTGGCGGTCTGAGGCCGAGCACGCTATCTCTCGGTCACGGAGGCTCCCCACAATACTGACTTTCACACGTGGATGGGGAAGAAACATTTTTGTTGCTTTCAAACCGCCGAGACCGGGAACCGAACCCCGAACTCTGGCGTAAAAGGCAGCGGTGCTAACCACTACCCTAGAGCCCCCGCCCATCCTGGTTTTAATCAAAACAGAGAGAGGAAATCTACCGGAATCTCCGAGAATCATACACGTTGGTGTTGATGGTTTTAAGCAAAGAATATCATTTTAAAAATTATAGTGGCTTTGATCTAAGATACTAAAATG
The DNA here is from genome assembly GCA_964017125.1 of Flabesymbios commensalis. Lineage (NCBI taxonomy): Eukaryota > Metazoa > Annelida > Polychaeta > Terebellida > Flabelligeridae > Flabesymbios > Flabesymbios commensalis. The sequence continues at coordinate 41,778,459 of OZ024909.1, read as the reverse complement.
TCAGATCTGTGATTAAATTTTACTCATTTGGAACTTAGTGTGAAACGATTGCAATTGCAACGTGTCGACCTGCCTTCATCAGATCTTGATCACGCCACCCTTGCGACACAGTTAAAGTGACCTTCTAATATAGGTGGCTGCACATAGGAGGTTCATTTATATACAAAATGTCATTTCTGGGAATGGCCAAGGAGGTTGGCTGCTCCTAAGAGTGGGTGCTCACAGCAGGTTCTATTCACTACTGTATTGCCAATTATATTGCTATATTCACACTTTACAAAGCCATATTCTGACATTATATGCTGATGTTGAATACAATATCTCCACATATAATTTCATTACCAGAATTCATACAGTTAAACAAAATGTCATATATCGACTAGTTAATGTCATATATATATATATATATATATACATTATAATAGCATGTTGTGGGGAATTAGTATAATATCCTTATACTATAACTCCATATTCTGAAAATATAGCATCCTATTGTGACAGTATGCTGATAACATTTAATACCATATACAATGATGTGGATGTAATATTTTTACACTACAGCTACTAGTGCAATACTACAGTATTAATCTTTTATTACAGTAACACATCCTGACACTGTAGTGCTCTATCCCATCATTGTATGGCATAATGTGGAATATCCCACCATTTCAGTGTCATGCTGGGGTATAAAAACATAGATTTCATTATACTTTTAAATGTCGGCCTACCGACATTTTATTGCCATATATTGTAATTATAATTCCATAATATGGTAGGCCCTACTATGATTACCATATATCGACACTATCATGCCATAACATGAAATTTTAAAGTTTGTTACAAGAATATACCATCATATAGTGATATTATAATGTAATGTGCCTACATTATGATGCCATATTTTAACATTAAATTGTAATTTTATGGTTCTATAATATCGTTTCTGTACACCATAGTACTGTACCGTATATGCATGTAGATCTACTGACATAATGTATCATCCTGATATATTCATAACATATCGTGGCACAGATCTGTTAACTTCACTCTTATACTATGTATTAGGCAAGATGAACCAGACATCTCACAGCAAATATGTTTATATATTCATCAGCTAACTTTGTTGATATGAGTAATGTCATCAACCATACTATTTATTCAAGCGTTGAAAATGGCAGATTTAAATTAAAAGAAGCGGAGAAATTTGTGAACTAACTGTACTATTCCATGTTATCAACTGCTGTAGAAGTCAATTCACTTCCATGATAAAAAGCAACAGATCTTAAAAAAACACCTACAAAGGACGACTTATCTGAAACAGTTTATTAGGGTCTGTTCTGTGCCCATAATGCTCTCCTTGGTATATCATCTCCAGAAGAATCAGCCCAATCGAATTATGCAATCCATCATTATCTGATCGAGAGGGAGCGGCGCCCTCCCTTCAGTATCCCCCCAAAAAACTACTAATTTGGGCTTTTATATGCTCCAGAAAGCACCATTTTAAGCCTTGGATTTTGACATTTCTCTGGAGGAGCATGACCCCGGACCCCTGTAAAGCACATAAGAGGATGAATGTGCCAGCTGTGGTGTGTATTACAAAATATAGTAAGCAAATTGTCTTCAATTGCTGAATCCACCACTGCCCATCCCAATGAGATGTCAGCTAATGCCTACTTTATGCCCAGAGCTATGTCTACTTGACATAGCTACTAAGCAAATGTATTAATTCGCGGTGTAGTTGTGCTATACGTCAGATGGGTTCTTACTAATTGGTAATTGGATAATATGGCTCATTCAAACATGAAAGCTCGATGTTTTACTGAATTGCCAACATTCTAATATGTTATTTCTGTGTATGTTGCATGTCAAGAGCACAGTATCGTGTTTTATATTTGAAGTGACAAACTATGAGCCACTAGTTTATCATATTTTATTGGTTTGTTAACCACATTTGGCTTTGAAAATGTATTTGTGTTTAAAAGCTGATGCCACAGTATCTATATTTATGATAATTATGTAGGCCTATACTTATCTGGTATCCCTATCTTTATTTCTATGCATCTATTTCACATGTATTTGCATGCATATGCATTCTCCCATGTGTCGTGTGTTATATACTATCGAGTTTATTATTTTTATTTTTACTGCACAGTATATGATATATCACAACAGAGTAGTATCCTGCATATTTTATATAACTATCACCCTAAAATACTGGTTCTAAAAACAGGCTGATCCTTGATCAATTGCAAAGATTTTACTTACGTAGGGAAAGCACTTGGTTTAACCGTTTACCGTTTACTAATTTTTTGTTGTGATCCAATAACTTATTTCATTATAAGCTACATTTTAAATGATACTGTGCATATATCAGGTCTATTCTGTGTCATTTTTAAGACGTTTTGTTTAATTGTAATAAATTGATTTATTTTTTTGCGGTCTCGTAATAAATCTTATTTTGCCTCTCAAAAACTCATGCACACACCTGCAAGGCGACAACCGGGTGCTAGTTATGCCCAGAGGTCCCCTTGACATACTAAAACAGGTTTTAGGTGCACGCGCAAGTGGTGACAAAACCCTCCTTGGCCCCCTCTGGCCAACTGACTTAGTATGTGAGTGATATTAGTGGGTTGTTTTCAGCAAACACAAAACACTGGCCCAGCTTAACCCAGCACAGTGTCAACGTCTGGTGCTAGTTGAGTTCGTCATCTTACACAGAATTCCGATGGCGTGGTGTGAGTTTACGTCATTGGTCTGTTTTTTTTATATGTGGATATATATATATATATATTATACATGTTATGTGCGTCATCTATTTGGGATTGAACTTTGAAACGATCATGGTTTAATCCATCCAATCTTCATTGCAATGATTCATTGTGATTCTCTGTAATTATCCCTAACCCCAGATTGAAGTCTGCCCCCCCCCCCTCCCCACAGGCGTGCACCGATGAATCAGTGAAATCAGACGTCCGAGGTAAATATCTCTATATGTCACTCAAATGAGTGGCATAAAGCACACTTTAGCTCCCAGGGGACGACATGCAGCCATGGAAATATACTTTGGTATGAAAGTGTCTAGCAATAAAGAAACAATTGTAAGATAAGCAGTTTACCACATGAATGAATTGTATGCACCACACGTTATATTTGTGATTCATTGTGATAAAAATAATAAAAAAAACCTCTTTTGTCCCATGGATTTTACAAAAAGAATTCAGCGCTTTAAGGGTTACATATTAATATATTTATACAAATCCGTTCTCTTCAATCACCTTGAGGTGAGAATTGATGCAGCAATTCACATGTCAAAGGGATTGTAAAGGATAAGAAGTATCTGTGTCAATCAAGAGGGTCAATTAATAAAAGTATAATGACGGCAGGAACATAACTTATTTGGTAAATGGTATACATTTTTACAATAATATCAAAAACAGGTGTATGTACAATTCACTTCATTACAACAATATTTGCTTTGTGCGCATCGCAAAGGCTATCAGAAACCTGAGAAACCTCTGCACTAAAGAACTCATTTATTTATTGAAAATCGTAAGATAAACCAGCTACGCAATACAATTTACATGCATTTAGTTTTTAAATTGGGGGGCATCAACTTTTGAACACAATGCACCCGGTGAGACATTTCCATAACGCGCCCGCCCCCCAATAACTAGAACCACAATCAGTTAAGTAGTTAAAGATCCACGAGGTACAAGCTATCGTCAGGTATTATGTCGTAGGCGTGAGCACGCGACCTTAGTGAAAGGGCTTTATCAAGATAAAGTGTTTTAAACCGGAATAATCCCTCACAGGAGGGTTGAATGGGACATGGCAATAGTTCATGGCGCCTTCTAAAAAATAGTTTGATTTTTTTCAATTTTACAATCCACTTTTTTCCGCGTCCGTGACAAATATAGACCTATTTAGTATTATAAGTAAATATTTATTTAATCCTATATGATATAAAAAAATATAAAAAACAATATCAAAGTGTCGCGAGTTCTGATTTTGCGCTGCATCAAAGGTGAAAAAAATTCTCATGATTTGTTTTTTGCCCATTGGACTGCCCTGCGATTACTGTTACAAGGAATAGCCGTATGTCCGAGAAGTGTCAATTTTAAATTTGATCCGTGCCATCTTCGATCTCGTCTGGTAGGTTTGTACGGTGAGCCCATTTGCCAAGTTTCAGAAGAAACGAAAAAAACACGCGAGTCAACCGCGCTAACAAGAAAAATGCGTTTATGTCTGAACGGTGGCCTTTCGGAATCTGATCCGTGCCAGTTTCAAACTCATCGAAATTAATGGGAACGCACAATTATAGCGCTTACAAAGGAACGCGGAAGGACATCATGGGGACGACAAACGGAAAAACTGTATTTTTAGGATTTTTAGCCTTCAACCAATTTGGCTGAGGGCAAAAAATCCTAAAAAGTAACTGAAGTTTTTGCTACCAAGATGATATACGCATTCCTGGAATACAATTCCGTGACTTAAGCAGGTGACACACATATCACAGCGAACTAGCCTGCAGGCTGGGAGGGGCGAAACAGCTGAGCAAAAAAAGGCTTGGGGCCAGAGTATTATCAAGATCATTGTACATGATCTTTGGTATTATATATCGCTCAACCAGTGTAGGTAGGTGAGCGTGATGTTTCTATTTTTTTGTGAATCATAATCAACGCATCTATCCTGCTTGAAAAAAAACAATAGTAAAACTGCAATCAACATATGCCTACATTATACGTATATAGAGAATCGATAGTGCCAAATTTTAAAATACATGAAATAAAAATGTAATAACGCAAAATTACAAGTGGCGACTATTGAAGCTATCATCAATACGTCAATACCCATAGAAGCCTATACGTACATGTCTTTTATCAGAATAAAGGTCATAAAGACTCTTGCAGAATTATTCCCCACCCTTTGTTGCAGTTTGAACCAATTTTGCTTTTGAAAATGTACCTAATTGGGACTAAAGAACTGCGCTGGCGATAATATTTTGTCATAACATTGCCTATATATGGCACTTTATAAATTTTACTGGCACATGTATATGTACTTTGAATTTCAACACTTGATTTTTAAAATCAGTTACGCTTATATTATACATCTAACTAGAAGTAGACCTCTAATCGTGTTCTGTAAAACACATCTCAATATAAAGTATCTTCGCTAAAACGTCGAATATAGTTTCTACAATCGCGAAGAAAACGTATTGAGTTGTATTTTTCTGTTGAATATCACATTGTTTATAGTTTATACCATACACAATACATGATATATCAATTCGTCATCATTTCAACTAAGAACTCAACAAACGTGTCATGATCACATTTCAAAACTCATATTGAACGCATTTTATGGCCGCAACCTTCTTCTGTGTAGAAATGTAGATGGGCTGCATGCGCTCATAATAATTATTATTACGAGGTATCCACATGAGTACCGAAAGGGTGATGTGTTAGTGAGGATAAATTAAGGCATAGTGTAGTAGCGAACTCAAATAAAAACCGTTTACTTGGCAACATTTCCACAATGCTGCTGAACATTATAATTCACTGTGCTGAGACTTAGGATCTAATTAATTAGGACCAGATGTCTGCCGATATGATGCCAGTAATGGCATGCTTTGCTCACTCGTTTGCTCACATAATCATAATTGCACCACTTCATAATGAGCCATCGTATTTATCAGCCGAGCTATGGCGAGTAGTACAGCCCAGCAGACATGAGAAGTTGACCCATTATTGGGTTAATGTTGAAACAACGTCGAGGACGGTGGGCCAACATCAAATCAGCATTGGGTTAATTGTCTGGTGTTTTCTGGGTATAGAAGTCACTTCTAGGAATTCCCCTCCGGCGGCATGTAGTATAATGCAATGGCAAACAAAAGTAACTGCTTACTTTTTAAAGTAAACAGTTAGTGCTGGTTGCCTTTGTAAGCCAGAAGGCAACGGTCCCGTGAGCAAGGGATGCTGTGAGCACTGACTAGTGGAGCCATCTGCCGAGAGATAAGGTAGCTTTATCAATCAAGGTCAAGGTGAGGGTCTAAATCTGAGAAGCCTTCACTCTCAGGGGGTCTTCTTCACCTTGGAATTGAAACGCGACGATTCTTGTCGATAAAATTTACTGAGGGTTTGTATAAGTAGACAAAACAATCATTTATTCAATTAAAATTTCCCTTTAGCCGTCAAAATATCTAAGGGAAAGACCGATCTGCAGCAAGAACGGTTACCTGAAGGTCAGCTCCGGCTGGGCCTACAATGTGTCTTCGTCGCCGCATGGTTGCCTAAATGTATTCACACTCTTTATCTGTTTATATCAAATGATATACTATTTTCCACGACACCAACTGTATAATTACGACCAGTTATCACATAATAAGCTTATACATGAATTTACATTATTATAAAAAATGACATAATTACAATAATAAACATTACACATTATACGAGACTACATAATTACAATAATAAACATTACACATTATACGAGACTATAATTCTTTATTTTCAGAGCTAATATACACAACATAGGCCTACATTGTTACAAGGACAACAACCAACAAAGTATCCACTGTTTACTTTGTTTACTAATCAAATACATTTCTATCGCATATAAAATATCAAAACTTTATAGTTAATGCGAAATATATCAAATCACATATTGCATATCGTCCTTTTGATCTGAAGCCAAAATACTGTATGTGCCACGTTAAACCAACCCCTTGTCAAGTGAACATTGCTTTAGCATTGTGATTCTGTTGGTTCTGCCTCCAGTCGGTCCCAGACACTCGCGGATTAAACACCAGCATCCACACGCCTGGTCTTTGATCCAGGCAAAATACCGCTGCATTTTATTCCCTCAAAGATCCACACTCTCTCCCAGAAAGCACAAAACATTTGTATAACATTATACAATATTGGACCAACGTCGAAGACGCTGGGCCGACGTTGTATAAATGTTATACAAACTTATTGTGTTTGCTGGGATATACACCGCTCGTATTAAAACTACACGACTCCTCGCTAGGGGCCGTATTTTATTACACTGGTTCAACTCACCAGGGAGGCTGTTTATGGCTCTCACGCATGCGCTGTCGTCTGTCAGATTTTCCGTCATTTCAGATTCTATATCAAAAAAGAGCTAGTACACATAATGTCTTACTTGCTAGTACACCTATGTCTTACTTAATAGGGTTTTAGAAAACAATGTCATAAACGAAGCATCTTTCAAGTGAATTATGCTTGGGCTTATTTATTGTTCACAATTTAATGGAGCTAAAACATTTTTTTAAGTGTATTGCGTCAACCATGTGAAAGCGTATTTATTTCAAAATTGCAGACTTATAAATGTAAATTTGTTGAAGTCACAAATTAATTATTTCCAAAGCTGTTTAAATGAAATGAGCAAAACCTGCTTTGCTTCAAATAAATTAAATTATAAACTTCATTTGTGTGGCAAGACACACAAAATGATTCACTACCCGCAAAGCAAAATTTTCGCAGCCAAAACGAAAACATACCGGGAATATTGAATGACACTGCTCGCTTTAACTTATAAAGGACCAATTAATAGGGGCCTTAGCTGTGCGTGTGGAGCATCCATTTAACACTGTTGATATCCCAATAAATTTTGTGAAACGTAGTGACGTCACCGGAAACCATTTTGAATGGTCGATGTCCCTCTCCCTGATACTTTATTGTATTAGATTACTAGGTGAAAACATTGCAGATCAAGGCTATTCAGTTTCACAAAATTCAATTTTAGACAGTGAATCCATTCTGCTTAGATGTCGGGCCAGCATCGAAAACGATGGCCCGACATTGAACCAGCATAGAGTCATTGTCTCAAAAAAATTTCACACTGCATTCTTATAACAAAAAGGTGTTGTCTAAAGAAGGATGCTCATTTGACTATATCATACATTGAGAACCTTCATAGAAGGCTTTCAATGTATGATATAGTCAAATACTTAGCCCAGATGTTGTTATCAAAGTGTAAATGACGTCACCAGACAGCCAGGCCTATATATATCCTTGTGTGACATGATCCGTGACCGGGACTACAATGTGTCCGTGACGTTAATCCCAGCTAAATCTGACAAAGTGGTTTCGATTTTGTTAGGGATAGCATGAGTGGATTTTACTTGGCAGAAGGAGATTGAGCGAGTCAGTCAGCTGATGGACTGATGGAGGGGAGGGGGTGTATTTGAACAAACCGAATCTGAACTAAAAATGGCTGTAATAACATCCATAAAAACATACAGGCGTCCCAATAATCGAGGCTGAGCGTGAAGGCTCAATGGGCTGGTCTGCGAAATCATAACTGGGTAGAAACTGGAGGTAGGCCTACCGGCCGCGGCTGTCTGCTGTTTGTCCAAGTCATTTTCCATAATACAATGCTGCAAACTCACTGAAGCAATTAAAAAAATATCCAAGTTCTCCATCCTACTCAAACGATCAATTATATTTCCTAAGTGATGCTGATTGTGCCTAATGTAACGGTTGAATATGAGAAACTCATTGTAAAATATTACTAAGCGTATTGTAGTTATATCAAGAGAAAAAAATTGAAAATTTGTTGCAATATACATAATATGGATGTCCAGTTTTTAATGGGAAATATTATCTATATGATACAAGGAGAAATGCCGGGAGTAAAATATTGAATGAGGTAAATTAGGCAATGTATATCTATATTTAATTAGGTGATTTCGGGACCAATATCGTAATCTTTGATGATGGTATGATGAACACCCACGTTTCTACATAATCAAAATTGGAATAAAATTAATACAACGCTTTTATTAAAAAACCAAGGAGATCTGGGAGTCCTATTTGACAAAAAAAAATATTTTTGCCAAGATACATGTATATCTCAAGTGTGTAGTGCCTGTTTCTATCATATTCGGGATATTCGAGGCATCAGGAAAGGTTTACCTCTGGCTCTTGCTGAACAGATTGCAGTCGCATTAGTTACTAGTAAACTGGATTATTGTAATTCTATAATACATACCATACCAGAAAAAAACATTTCAAAATTACATCGTGTCCAAAATGGTCTGGCTGGTGTAATGACTCACGCTTTGGTCGCTCCATCCCGATATTAAGTCAATTGTATTGACAGTTTAAAATATGCACATTCCGATGTTTGACTTCTAATCAACCAGATTACCTATCGAACCTCTTGTCCACCGAAACAGCTCCGATCTTCTGATACCAAAAAACATTATGTTCCCCAAATAAAAACAGAGAACGGCTCGAGGGCATTTTCTGTTGCAGGTCCTACCCTCTGGGATTCATTACCTGTTGCCATAAGAACATCAACAGCGGAAATGACTATGGAAAGTTAATAAAAAAAAAATTATTTGATTTGGCTTTCCCACCTTACCTCTTTTACTGCCTGGGAAGTAAGAGACCTAGCGTCGAACAGCAACATCAAATAAAGACAAATTTATATTTACAAACATTTTAAACAACGTACTTTTAGATGTATATCCCTGCGTCGATGTACTGTACTAATTCACATCCAATATATTTTCCCTACGATAAATATCCATATAACTGTATCAAATGATCAAAACCAAATGTAACTCACCTTGTTTAAGTGCATTGTCATATTTGTAACTTCTTCTGAAAAATAACAGGCGTGTGTGCCATCGGATTGAGGTTTGAAATCAATTATTGGCAGTTTACAGCTAAATCACAGAGGTATGTGGGATATATTCATTCAAATCTATATCAAAAATCAAATGGTAATTATGATGTAAATTTGAATTACACAGTATATTATTGTGTCGCGAAATAAACTGAATATGCAGTCCTATCCAGCAACAAATGGTGACAATTTAGGAAGTAGAACCTAAAAGCTAATACAATCAGCTGGCAGCTCACACGTTGTTGCCCTTTCTGGCCGTCATGTTTTCTCAAATGCAATAAATGTTCACGCCAAAAAAAAGACACAATCGCATTTATTCCAAAAGAAATCCCTTCGGAAGTACTCTCGGGGAGCTAGACAGAGAGAAGGGCAAAGACATGTGAGCCCCCAGGGCCTAGAGTGTGACACTTAACTTGGCAGGGAGAGATTTAATACCCGGTCAATTGAGACACGAAGGGATGTGATCACAGGCTAAATAGCATCCATTCTCCACCGCAACCCCTTTCCATGTTGTCCCTTCAACTGCAAGGGTGTCCCCTGTCAGGCAGCAGTGATCCGTCTTTATTGGCAGGAGATCTGTCGGAGGAATCGAGTGCTCCCAGAAAGTGAAAAATCGTTTATGCACAGTGCTACCATGACGTGGAGTATGCATTGTTATTTTATCTGAGCAAAATAGAAATAATTATGTGGCATTTTAGAGTAGCATAGTTCCATTCTTAAATCTGTTTTTTTTTCCTGGTCGTACCTAGCATTGGCTTGACATCACATATAGTCTGGGACAGCGTCGCAGATGATGGCCCAGTATATATGTGATGTCAGGCCAACGTTTTCCAGTGGTACTCGAAAACATGGAATTAAACAAACCAGAGGAGAAAGCCACAAGCCTTCTTGTTTGTGAAGCACGGCCATGGAAGCCACCCCCACACAGGAGCCTGAATGGCTGAATCAACCAATTAGGACACAACACACCTTAGAGAAATGGAAAAATCTATACTTCGTCTGTGACATTTCTTTCAGCCGCGTTTTTTTTTAAATCATTTCCATAGTTCTTTGAGGACGCTCTCCTGTGCGACTGCGTCAGACACCATAGTTCAATAATTCATCTTCGGTAGGCTGAATTGTTAGAAGGTGATGCAATATATAGCTGGCTTCAAAAGCGGAAAAAATAAGTGTAGTTTTAGAAATTAGAAATACGTCTCCGCGATTACGTCTTCACTGATTTAGGGGGAACTTGACAAAGCAAATGGTATTGTATTTTATTGCAATTGTTTCCTACACTTATTCTGCCGTGCAAAGTCAAAATGCGGTATCTGATTACTTTACAAGTAAGCAGATACTGCCTTATGGCTTTGTAGAGCAGCATCGGTCAGCGATAATACACGATTCTCACACTCAAAGGGTTAAATCTAGAAGAAAAAGAAGAAAGCGCCTTTCACAAAATAAAGACCGCAATTTTCCGTCATTAGTCCAAGCCTGGTTCTTACTATTCAATTTAGAAGGACCATTGTGGTCGAGATTTTTTTGATTATTTGGCAGACTTGCCTGGTGGTCACAAAACGTTGACCCAATGTTGTTTTAATGTTGGTCCACCGTCTGCGACGCTGGCCCAACATTAAAACAACATTGGTTCAACGTCTTGTGTCTGCTGGGCCGCTGGCTCAGTCTCTACGACTATCAGAGACAAAGCGTACATTATACAGTAGCTCAGTGATGCAGGACTACTCCATTGAATGTGCGCTCTCTGATGAATTATACATGTATGGACACTTTGTAGAACACTTTGTGTGCTATAAGCCGATGTACTGCTCCAGTAACACAACATAATATACAATCTGTATTTTTATAAACATTTTTTTTTAAATAAGTTGATGCTCGTTGCTGTATCAGTGGTACTATGTGTTTGTGAAATAATTTTACCTCCGCATCAAGGCGTGAGTAACAATTGTATTAATATGGAAATCAAATGGTTAATGTTTCGTGTATTAATCATATCTATGAATCAACCATTTAAGCGCTAAGCACACCATCCCCATAATCTTTTTTATTCTATTTATTAGCAGGTTAGATCACAGATATTGAGAATAAAATGAGTCTTTCAACATCAAGATTTGCAAATTAAACAAATAATGTAATGACGTTGTGGGTCGCGGTAGCCAGACACAATTTCAAATGGGTGACAATTTAACTTTTTCACCAAGCGCTTTAATGGTCAACACCGAAATCCATCTGCCTCATCCACACTGCATGATATTGTCATTAACCGTTAACCCTTTAACCGCCAAATTATTCAATCTGAATTTTCATCCAATTGAAATTGTGTCTCGCTGACGCGATCCACAACTTCAAGTGAGTGAAAATTATTCAGATTTGACAAAATGGAAAGGTTTTTTTCAATTTTAAATTATCTTAGTTAGCTTTTTCTGGCTCATTTGAATACCTATGTTATGGGTTTTAGACCTCTATAAAACATTTTACTCTTGCAGCGCGGGGATCGAGGTCAACTGTTTTCAAATATTGCTGATTGATGTCATATTTTATTTTTTTTAACATGTTTAAAAGGTGGTACTTAATGTGCTAATAAAAATGAAAACCCGAATATATGCGACACCGGCGGTTAAAGGGTTAAAGTGCTGTAATACTTTCATACAAACCATGGAGACCAAAGGGTTTTTTCAATTTTAAATTATCTTAGTTAGCTTTTTCTGGCTCATTTGAATACCTATGTTATGGGTTTTAGACCTCTATAAAACATTTTACTCTTGCAGCGCGGGGATCGACTTTAGACGTCAGAATCTGACGTTTAAAATCTCTAAAGGTTATCACTATCATTACCTCCTCTCATTACCCCCTCCCCCCCCCCCTACATTTTTGTATTATACGTCCCTCACTATGATAATAGACACACTGATCTCATTTGTCCAGCTATAGGTAATAGTGGGATCTCACGTTATCCATGTTTGCCAAACGTTCTCCTGAAGTTTTGGAAATGTTCAAAATTTACGCGACTATTCGGCGACCCTGATATTTGATATAAACGTTTTTTTACCCGAAATATTCACGAAGTTGTGGCAAACTATTTGCCGGTTTCGCCAAATGTACGTCAACTGAAAATGGAGAACAGCTGGTGAATATTTGGGGAAAACAGTCGAGCGTTTTGTGAACGCTTGTTGACAGTTTGGCGAAGAAACAGTTGCTAAACAATCTCCAATTCGCCGATTGATCGCCACGTTCGCCAATTAGTCACCAAATGTTTGCCAAACGATCTCCAAACAATCACCTTTCCATAGCCGAATGATCTCAGAATTCGCTAATTATTCGCCGATTCTCGCTATTTTTGTCACCAAATTGTCTCTAATTAGTCGTGAAATGTTTGCATCTTGCAGTCACATCAAATTTCTTTAATAAGGGAACAGTTCGTGCTTAATTTTTCGCCAACAATTCGCCGATAAATGTCGCCAAGAAATCGCCAACTTCGCCAATTGATCGCTGTTTGGTGAGATCCTGAGGCATATTAGCAACAGCCTAATGCAAGGAATTGTCCAGTGTCACCAAAAACAAACAATATGTATGAAGCCCGCGCAGTGCTTCCAGGGTAAGTATTATCCTGATAATGATGTACTGTATAAAGACGATCATGTACCGGTACTTTAATAATGCAACAGCCTTCCCAGTATCAAGATGGTAGGCATATGGGCCTATCACCTTTCTGACACTATACACACAATGCCACTGCATAACTACTAGTCATGGTGTTAGGGCACCATGCCTTCTTCTCATTGATCCGCAGCGTATTATCTAGTTTGATCGAGATCCCGGACCCAAGGCATGGGACTCGACGGTGTCCCTTCCCCGGGGTCACTTCCTGCTTGTGGATGCGCCGCCGCCGGATCCAGTAGAATCAATGCAGAGATGAGGTGTCAAGAACTACCGGGATGTCAGCCGTTCGACTCCTAGGATCTGCTAATTATTAATCCTGATTCCACTGTACATGGCGAGGTCACTTACGCCTTAAAAATATGCCTCCGTATATCTGAATTGTTTGAAGTCTATTATCGCCTCGTTCGGTGCTACCGAATGACCCATTAAATGTACAAAAAACTCGTCTGATATCTGATTCAGCTCATTTCCCTTTTTCACAACTGCCCTGTTTACAGAGAGACTGCTTCTACATTGGAGAAGTCATCAAAGGTAGCAGTCTGTTCTCTGCGACGCCATGACACCGCTCTAGTTGTCAGTCTCACGTGCTATTTTATCAGATGAGTAATGTTAATTTCTCGAGATTTCTTGTAAGATCCATGTAAGTATAATTGAAATGATCCAGCTGAGCGGCTGTGTATCTGAGACTGAGATAATAACCCTTACAACGCTGAAATATCTTTGTATGAGCCCTGGAGACCAAAGGGCTTTTTCAATTTAAAATCACCATAAATGTCTGAGTTAGCTCTTCCCGCTTCATTTGAATACCTATGTTATGGATCTACGGCCATTTTAAAAATTTAAATTCTTTCAGTGCGGGGACCGTCTTTAGAGGTCAAAATCTGACGTCTCTGACGTAGGCCTATAAAGACTGTCCCCGCGCCGAAAAGGTAAATCTAATAATTTAACTAGGACAAAGATGTGTCATACTTTGATTTTCACTAAATAAATGTAAGCTGGGGTGTTTTAATGATAGGCTGATCATTTTCACCAGCATGCCTTCCTTAACTCATGTGACCACTAGATCAGGATCGCTGGTTAAAATGTTCCTTTAGGGGGAGATGCGGCCTTTTGCACTGCTACACAACCCCGGATTATACCCAGCTAAGCCTCGTTGCTATAGCTGATTGTTATTTTATGACATTTCGCATTAAACATTAAACCTAAACATAGTCAACGTATCGTGTTTGCTGGCTAATATTTTTGTTTTGGCTGGCAGTTGCGAGAGATACATACATTATATTCAAATTCCTTTCACAACTGCATGATGAATTCAGAAAACATCAAACCAGCATTGTATTAGCGTCTGGTGTTTGCTGGGGAGGTGGGGAATCCCCAGACCCTCTTAACGGAACCTCTAGGACCTGATAGCTCAACAGGCCGAATGTGGTCCTGACATTGAAGGACGCAGTAGGCGTGGGTGCACGGATCTCAAGAAAAAAGTCCTCGTGAATGGATCCCGGAATAAATACGACGTTCTCATAACGCTGGCCATACGTCGTTAGACGTTGGGTCAGAGTTGTGACAACGTTGTATGCGTGCTGTGTGAGGCTGGGATGGGAGACGCCAGGGATTATGTTTTGAGTCCTCTCACGTGGAATTGCTTAATACCGGGACACTCGCCGCACATCCTTGTCATGGAGTCGCCCCTGCCCTGACATCACCACCCTGTAGTGCCGAGGAGCGAATAAATAGGCGAGTAGTCCTGATTTGACGTATCCGGATGCATCTGCTGGCCTGAAATTTAATAATGAATGTGCCAGCAACAAAAATATTATAGAATGCCTAGGACTATGTTAAGTAAATTTCCAAACAGAAGATATATACTTTGTTGACGAGGAGTGGGTTATTAACTGGAGGCTAAATTTACTTGACCCTGTTGTTTACCCAGAATATCTTTAAAGCCAGCGCTGAGATCATTTTGCATAAACTATGGGGACCAAAGGTTTTTTCAATCATAAATGACTTAGTTAGTTCTTTCTGCTTCATTGGCATACTTATGTTATGGGTCTACGGCAATTATATTATATTTTACTCTTTCAGTGCGGGGACTAATTTAGACGTCAGATTGTGACATCTAAAGACAGTCCTCGCGCTGGAAGGATTAATAAGATATGTTTGAAACTTTGTAATGTGACTGATATGATCAAGAATCTATGATTAATAGATTCTTGATATACATTACCTTTTACCCACCAGTTATTTTCCTATTTAGACTAAATTGCGCTATCAGGCTATTTCAATACCCACCACAACAACTTATTAAAAATCACCTTGTTTAACAAACAATACGCAATGTCGTCAGCCTCCCAAAGCAACTCATTTTAGACATCTTAAGCAAAACTAAAAGAAAACGTTCAGGCTTTAAAATGTCTAAGCTGACTAATATCAAACTGATATTAATTTCTTAATAAATAATTTTATTCATGATACATAATATTCATAACCAACAGATGAAGGGGTTTTGTGCTTTAGTTGACTTTAATACATGTGGCAAACACAAGGCATTGACCCGAGTTTGGTAGAATATGGTTCAACATTAAAACAGGATTGGCTCAATGATTCTCCAAAGGTGTTGAATCAATGCTGGCTCAACGTTTTTTGTTTGTTGGGATGCTTGACAAGTCAACTTTGTCCTGGAGCCATAGTACCACGATAAATACGAGCGACCATGACCTCAAAAATGACACTGATGCGCAGGGCTTGTGTCCCAGAAACAATAACTGACCCAACAGTGTCCACCGCCAACGAAACATTAGGCCAGTACTGGATCAATGAAGGTCCATTGCCTGAGACGTTGAAGCAACATTCTGTCAAACTCGGGTCGACCCGAGTTTGCCAGAATGCTGCTTCAACGTCGTGGACGTCAGTGTGCTACAAGCTCTACGACATATTGCATTCCCAGAATCAATTTATTTTACATTGATAACTAATGTGATGCAATATACATGATGTAAGAAAAGTTAATCTTGTGAATTGTTGATTGAAATATTTCTGGATAATATGATTGTGTGGCCTACTCAGCAATTACGAGACATTCGCCCAATGTTGTGCCAATGTTGCAGTATCTGCTTACTTATAAAGTAAGCAGATAGTGCTTTTTGGCTTTGCACATCAATATATACCACTGCAATCAGTGACAGGCGTATCAGCATCCCAGGGTGAGCGGATTTAGGCTTATAATTTCAGTGTATAGCGTTTTTTCTTAATACTGTCGGTATTTATTGCAGTAAACACGGGACGTTGGGCCAAGGTTGGGTTAATGTTGGGCCGGCGTCAAAGAACAATAAACCAACATTGGACCAACGTGTTGTGATTGCTGGGTCTTGCACTAAAGAATTATATCAACCCTTAACCCCTTAATTACTAAAAAAAATAGCTTTTTAAATGACTGTTGCTCGGAGCGAAATGTGTGTTTAAACATCAACATTTGCAAATGTTTGGTAAGCAAATATGGATAATTTTCACCCACTTGAATTTGTGGATCGCGGTAAATTTCAAGTGGGCTGAAATTTACATATTTTATACCAATGTATGTGTCTTTTATATATCATGTTTGTCTGATATCAGTTATTATTTTGTTTGTCTATTTACTTGTGGTGGACACAGAAATAGACAGAGCAGAAGTACAAAATGGGCCTCAAAAACACTTTGATCAACATCGAACCCGCTGAACAAAGAATTAATCACACGTGGCATAAGTATACGCTCCCTAATTTGGACAAAATTCTTTATACAATACCCCAAAACATATTTGTAACAATTAATAGTGCGTGATATAAAATTGGTTATAGAGAGGCATGTGACAAGAACATGATACTTCCATTTGTAGATGACGTGTTATTGTTTCATATAAGTAGCACCCTGTCCCATTCTGTAGATAACCAGCCCTCTCCGCTGAGTGAACCAGACAATCCTGCAATGCCGGCTACTCTTCTGACACTAAAAGATGTTATGAAATGGTCTCAACAAATCTTTTACACACCTTTTTGAAGGTTTCTGGAAGTTTTCCAATCATGGTAGTCTTTTCCAGGACTCAAGGGAGTCCTTTTCGGAACTCAAATGAGAAGCTGCATTATCTCCAGCATACTGCGGGCTGCGGACGGACAACTTTGTGATTCAGGATCCAACTTCTCTGAGACAGAGGTATGAATGGCTGCGGTCACAGACAGTGTGCCTTGTGATTTTTCGTGGATCATGCGGATCCTCTGACAGGACTGGGCGGTGTCCGGCATGAAATACGGCCAAATCCTGCAGCGCATCCCAACTCAAGCCAGCCACTGGACCGTCTCTGGCTCGATGGCGGCCATGGACTCCCCGAGGCAGTGGATCAGCCCGAGGGACCACGGCGGTTTATTGGACCCGCCTTGATTAATTCCTCGGATGTCGTGCGGGTGCATGGCGTGTCGCTGGACGTTTTTTGGTCAAGGGATCAGTGTCTCGATCATACTACCAAACCTAAGATGATCCAAATGACTTTTCTGGCCCTTTCAACTCCACAGCTCTACCACGCAAATAGCAGTAACTGGTAAATTGAACAGTCAGCAGCTAATACTGATGTTTTTCGCAGAGGTGTGTTGCACAGACATACATCATATAAAATAAGAGTAAAACCACATGATTAAATATTGAGGACTTTTAATTTGAATTAGTAGTAATTGCGTGAATAATTATTTTGAAATACCATATCTCTAAAATCCAGAAGTTCGCCATTCTGTTGTTGGTAACAGGCAACAAAAGGCAAAGAATAATTGAATAACAGTTGGGCTAGATATAGAGACGAAATTCCCGTATTTCTTATTTTGACATGGTTGTCAATAATTAGAATTTCGTCTCTATATCCATGATATCTAGCCTAACTGGTGAATGCGCAGCACGAAAATTTAAAAACTTTTGCAGCCCTAGTCTATGGACATGTTTACATCATATGGTCGTATTATTAAGCTAAAATAAAATCACCGATTTTTTGATGATTTTAGACCTTGGCATGTCCCTTTAAAAAATATTACAATAAGTTTTCAACACACACAATTGAATTATAACGGGACAGTCACCAAATAAAAGGTTTAAATTCTTAGGCCCATACAACAAAGGAACGCAACATAATTATGTAATTGTTTGTTGAGAGATGCTACATTTCGAATGAAGATGTGATATTATTTTAAGCGCCCTTTACAGCCCAAGTCATATTTTCACGAAAATTGCAGTTGTGTCTCGTTAGCGCTACCCACACGTTGGTGATAATTATTTTACAATTTCAAAGTGGGGAACCAGCATCTTTCCCCTTGCGTTGCGTTATGTTGCTTTTCAAACTGAACATAAAAGTGTTCAAAACGATTCTAAGCAGGCCTGACGCCCTATAGGTTAAAGTTCATAATCAAAGTGGTTGTGACGATAATTATAGTAGGTGACATAATTTACGTACACAATTTTACTTACTCGGTTCAATTATCTACCCTTTGGGAAGATGTATACGTTATGCAGCACACAAACTGTGCCGAGGATGATAAAATAAAATGGCCCATGACCCCAATATTCACATACTTGTGCCCTTCTTGTCCCACAAGCATTAGTCACTCATTCAGCGGACGGTTTCCAATTTTAGACGCGGTTGTCGGTGTGTGTTTTTGCAGCAAATGAAATTCATCATCTTGCCACGCCAAGCGCAATACGTTGATGTTTGTTGGTCATAGCAGCCCACTTGGGACAGGACGTGGCTTCAACGCTGAACAACGGTGTTGCCGCCTTTCCAACAATAACGCCAGATCGTGTATCCGACGGCTAGTGTGTTGTTCTGGACAGTAATTAATAAAGATAAATTGACCCCTTGGATATGTAGGGGTGAATTTGCCACGTACTTTGCCAAGTGGCAGATACACTCTTTCATATCCAAAGAGGCGAAGTCATAAATTGACTATCTTTAGAAGGAGAGCAGCAGGTTGCTTAAAGGACCAAAATTTACCAAAACTTAAAAACACAAACTATGTTGGAATCACCCTTAACCCTTTCTCCACCAAAGCAGAGCGCCATGGCATTCATCTCACAAATGAGGTCTTCAGTATTGGAAATGAGCTTAGCTCATAGATTGGCCAACGCACTAGAAAAAAAAGATACCGATTGCTTTGTCTGAATGTTCGAATAGTTCTAAACTAACTAATTAGTATACCGATTAAGTGAAACTACTGGTTAATGACCGCAAGAATAATTGCATATGGTGCAGAATATGAGTCGGACGGAATTTTCAGCCACTTGAAGTTGTGTCTCGCTACCGCGATCCACAGCTTCAAGTGACTAAAAATTGAA
This sequence comes from Flabesymbios commensalis, assembly GCA_964017125.1. NCBI lineage: Eukaryota > Metazoa > Annelida > Polychaeta > Terebellida > Flabelligeridae > Flabesymbios > Flabesymbios commensalis. The sequence continues at coordinate 41,758,797 of OZ024909.1, read as the reverse complement.
GTTGTAAAAGGACAAGATAACCCCCGCATTTAAGTCTCAGACATACGTACAGTATGTGGAATTGTAGAAAGCCTATGTTTTTATTTTTACCATACTAACTTGTAATATATACACAGCGTACTTAAGGATTGGATGATACTGACAGTGCGCACTAGGACGCAAAAGAGAGAATCAACAGAACTTTCGTGCAAGTTTCAACTTTCCGTATTAAAATTATTATAAGCGGAATATTGAATTAAAAATTTCCCTTGATTACATTTACTTTCAGCTGCATAGCGTGCAATATATATAACATCACTATATAGCGCTATGTCACAGAAAACACGAGACGTTTACCCAATGTTGGGTTAATGCTGGCCAGCAATAATCCAACATTGGGTCAACGTCTCGTCTTTTCTGGGGGAGGGGGATGTTTTTGGGTGGCGACCAGGACGTCATCGCTATCAGGGGCGTGTGATTGCCTTTGGGATCCAAAGTGTTAGCAGTATCTGACTGATTGATGCCGTGATCGTGTGGATGCCCCTGGGGCACAGAATGTCGCCGGGATCCGTGTGATTGATAACAGACGTCCAGATCGCCAGCACGCTTCTCTACGCGCTATCCTGACGGGTCAGACCAGCCCGTCCATAACGTAGATGGACCCACACAATATCCTGCCAAATCAGAAAGAACAGAGATAGACCGCATACATTTTACCAGGAAGCCTAAAAATTATATATCATCATACTTACATGCAAATTGATATCATTACATTTTTTTTGCAGAATATAGCTTTTTAAATTTGATAAACTACACTGTATGAGTACTATCCACAGTGGCAGGGAGCGTCATCATGTCATCATGTTTATAAACTTCTCTGATCAATAAAAACGCTCACAAAGCTGGTTCATATCGCTCTAACACAACCGAGGTTTTTTTTATTCAACGTCCTGATTAGAAAAACTTTTTGTTCAATTTGCAAAAAAGTAAGATACCTCACTTTTAGGAAACACAAGCACCCAGTCCACGGATTTATTTTTACATTTGAAGCATATAGGATACCAGAAGCCGTTAAGATATTTTACTATGCTATATTTTATACTGTACTTATCTAGTTTTACTGTGCACCAAAGAACCTTCAATAATACTCCATGCTATAGACTGGTAACCTATTCATACATCTATTAATTTGCTGACCAGTCTTTACGCGGCAGAAATGAGCCCTTTACCTACCCTTAACCCTTTAACCGCCGGTGTCGCATATGTTCGTGTTTTCACTTTTTTATTAGCACATTTAGTACCACATTTTAAATATGTTAAAGATAAAGTGTGACATCAACCAGCAAGATTTGAAAAGAGTTGACCTCCATTTAGTCAAATCTGAATAATTTTCACTCACTTGAAGTTGTGGATCGCGTCAGCGAGACACAACTTCAAGTGGGTGAAAATTCAAATTGAATAATTTGGCGGTTAAAGGGTTAAAACCCTTTAAGAGTTAGGCACGACTCTACTCATCCTTAGGCCTACTCGTACCAGTTTGTCTGAGAAAAAATGATGTTCAATCACTTTGGATTATACATATTTAGTTTCAAATAAGACAACACTTTTCACCCGCTTGAAGTTGTGGATCGCGGTAGCGAGACACAAATTCAATCGGGCGAAAAGTGAAATAAAATAATTTAGCAAAGGGTTAAAGTTCGTCATATTTTCATTCTCTGTGAGCTGACTCACTAACGCAATTTACACCTCATAGTAAATAAAAATTACATATTTTTTTAAATACCCAAGCGTGAAATTATCATGATAATGTCAAATCGAAGCTACAAAAGACCTGATTCTAATGGGTGTTGGTATTTATAATGAGTTGTTTTTCTTCCAAAATAATATCAGTTGGCGCGTAGGCATAAATGTGTCAATACTGGGTAAATGGTTAAGTGGGGCTCTCATTTTATAGCATTTTTATTTACAGCCCACTGGCCGAAATAGAATGATATATAAATGTATAAATATATTTTTTGAAAGTCATCTTTTTTTGTATCTATGAAATCAACTTGAACAGAATTGCGAGGACAGTTGATTAATAACCAGTCGGCCAAATTTTAACATGACACATGGGGAACAGGCCCAGCTATTGTGCCCATGATATTTATTTGTCAACGATGTTGTCTTACTTCGCAACAATAGTATAGACGTTTGTTTATTTGATTTTTTTTTACAAAAAACGATTTTAAATAAATATGATTCTATTTGATTTGATTTGTTTCTAGTAGATAAGAGTTTAGAAAAATAATTGTAGCAAACAAAAACGTTTGATTGATGGTGATTTGCACTGAAGGAGAAATGAACCGGAAAGAACTAAGTAAGACATTTATGATGATTTGAACACGAAAAAATCCTTTGGTCTCCATGGTTTATACAATTTTTTTCAGCGTTGCAACGGATAACACCACTAAGAAAGGTGATCTTCTGGTGCTTGTAGAGTTGCTGATCACAGGTGAACCCGGGGGCCTCAAAGCTTGTCGGTTCCAGGTACTGGAACACTGATAGGACAAACTTCACGTAACGTTTGAAGGGCGTTCACCGTGAGATGGCCATTAACGGGGGTTGTTACACCCACTCTGTGGTAATTGCCAATGTCAGCATGCCCGTAGAGAAACTAATTAGAGATCTATGCAACAAATAGGGCGAGTTGACTTAACGTTGGGGCAGCGCCATGTTCGAGTCTCCCGGTTTCAAGCGTCCATGTTTTGCCGTGAGGGACAGACGGGAAAAGTGGAAGCATGCTGTCATAGAAGGGTTGTGCTGTACGAGAGTGATAAGGCAGCGCACCCCAGCAAACACGAGACATTTAACCAATGTTGGTTCAAGTTTTGGCCCACCGTCTACGTTGGTTCAATGTCTCTTGTTTGTTGGGACAGTGTTGCCACAACAAAATTAACCCTTTCACCGTCAAATTATTCGATTTGAATTTTCACCCACTTGAAGTTGTGTCTCGCTGACGCGATCCACAACTTCAAGTGAGTGAAAATTATTCAGATTTGACAAAATGGAGGTCAACTGTTTTCAAATATTGCTGATTGATGTCACATTTTATCTTTAACATGTTTGAAAGGTGGTACTTAATGTGCTAATAAAAAATAAAAACCCGAATATATGCGGCACCGGCAGTTAAAGGATTAAGCTACCGTGGGGATCCAGGGCTTACAGTGTACTTTGCAATAGAAACTTACTCCGGGGTAGCCCAATGGACAGAAAAAAAATCCTGAAAATGTTTTTCGACTTCGATTGCATGCATAATCATAATAGACCAATAATTATTCGCTATAGACCTACTTAGATAGCGTGCAAGATCATAATTCCCGACACTTTGATAGTGTGCGAAATCATATTTTGCAACACTTTTATAGCGCGTAATGAAATGAAATGAATGAAGGTTCAGGCCACCTTTGTGTACATATAGGCTAAACTGGGCCATGGGAACTTACTGAGGATAGTGAGATGAATGAGATGACACTGCCCTCCAGACACAGGATTCGAAATTCGATCCCTGGCGGTACTAGGTCGGGCACGCTACCTCTCGGTTACGTTTTGTTTTAAACTTGAAAGCCAGAGAGGGATTCGAACCCGCGATCTCCAACTTTCCAAGCAGGCCTGCCTGCCTGCGAGTTGTTTTTGTTTTTATTGTCAGGAAGAGAGATATATCCTCATAAGTAATTCGAACATGGCCTATTTGTATTTTAAAGTAGACTTCGATACGTATTATATGCAAACGATTTCTATTCCTCCTCAGACTTGATGTCCAAACTAGATTTAGTGATCCTGCACAGGGTACCACGACGGTATATCAACTGACCAGAGGATGGGTTTTGTGTGAACCTATCTATTTACATCTAAGACTGTCGTCGTGAAGACCTTCCGCAACACCCCAGCAAACACGAGACATTTTGCACAATGTTAGGTTAATGTTGGGCCAGCGTCGTAGACGGTGGCCCAACATTGATCCAAATTGGGTCAATGTTTCATATTTGCTGGGTAATCACTCAACTATTTTGTTTACGTCGGAATATTCAGACGTCATAATAATTTTGCTATACATTTGCGTCTTTCTTTTTTATTTGGTTGGTTCAAATTTAAACTTTTCAACTATTTAATAGAGCTGGGTGCTTCTGTTTTTTAAATCAGCTTGACGGACTGATCTGATGGTTTGCAATCTGTGACCGGTCATTGTGCACCCACATCAGTATCAGTCATGCAAACACTGTGTGTGTCTGCAAACATAATTTTAATTCACTGATAACTACAAACCAAAATGATGCATAGTAACTGTTCAAACATATTTTACTAATATTTTATTTTGATTGTATATTAGACCGCAAATGTATTATTAATGCAATAGACAAAACAAATATTACACATTTGGTGGTAGGCGCTATACTTTCTTTGCAGACATCATGCAGGCTTTTATGTAAGACACTATTCATTCAGTGTCTCAGACAATGTGCAGTCGATTTATCAAGTATTCATTATTCATTGGCTGCGAGTCCTCCCACGCCGTATACGGATTTAAAACATCCCAATATTTACAACACCCACTGCCACAACGTTATATATTATGCTCTGAAGCAATTCACCACAAACCTCTCGGTGCGTCCTGAGTTAATATCAATTTTTCACACCATAGGCCGACATGTACTGCTATAATGAATGGTTGTTTTTGTAAGATTCATTATTGTCGTTCAATGTTTTTTACAATAATTTCGCACGATTATTAATAATCAGAAAGAAGTAGTTAATATCGTAGAAAATTTATGTTTCCTGAAAACCATAACCCAGTGATAAAGGCTATGATTCATACCTACAGGTACTTTAAATATTATTGTTCAGATGGATTAGTCAATGTAACTGAAAGATTTAAAGTACCACTCCACAGAATGATACTTACTGTCATTTTGTTATCGCACTAAAGAACCATGTTAACACTTTGAGCGCGGGGATCGGATTAACCCTTTAACCGCCAAATTATTAAAGTTGTGTCTCGCTGACGCGATCCACAACTTCAAGTGAGTGAAAATTATTCAGATTCGACAAAATTGAGGTCATCTCTTTTCAAATCGTGCTGATTGATGTCACATTATGGCTCTAGCATGCTTAAAAGGCGGTACTGAATGTGGTAATAATTGAGTGAAAAACCAATATATTCGGAACCGGCGGTTAAAGTGCTAAAACATGATAATCTGACGTAATTCAAGAAACAAATTGATTGAAAATTATCAGAATCTGGCGTCTATACAGGGACAAATTTATTTGCAATTTTTTTATTAGCAACTTTCAACTTCAAGCTGTGACTTGCTATGCATCCTGGTATCTTTGATGTATAATAATATTTTGCTAATAAATTAGAAATTTGATTAGAAAATGGGCATAATTGCATAGCATTTTGCTATGCGATACTGAACAACTACAGACGTCAGATTCTGATGTCTAAAGTCGACCCCCTTACTGAAAGAGTAAAATATTTATAACTGCCGTAGACCCATAACAAATAGAGCGGTTTTCAAATAAAGCGGAAAGAGCTGACTAAGGCATTTATGATGATTTAAAATTGAAAAAACGTTTTGTATCCATGGTTTCTACAAACATATTTGAGCGTTGTAAGGGTTGATATACGACATGTACTGCGGACCTCAGCCAGTATTCTAAAAAAGGTTGCTCTTATAGATAGCATGCGACTGCTTGGTCAAGACTGACCAATCAAGTTTCATTATTTATCGTGTTTTCTATCGAGAATGTCCGTACAGTGACCATATCCGTAACCAGTGGTAACTAGCATTTTAAAAATGTATTTCAGACGTTGCTTTGTATAGGGTAAAGCCCGAGGAGCTCTCCATTCTTAGCTGCGAAGAAGGTTCGAGGCCGAAGGCCTAGGCCGTTTTCACAGCTAAGAATGGAGAACCCCGAGGGCTTAACTGACTTAAAGCACATCCGACCATAATGAGGATCCCTCATAAACAACACCTCGGTCACACCTAACTTATTAAAGTACTTCAGTCCCACCATGATAATTGATCTGTACTTGACCAATAATAACTCTCCATTCCCGGCTTAGAATGTAGTGGTCAGACAAAGAAAATAATGTAGTGGTGTGTTTTAAAGTCTAATATCGAACCTGGAGTTCTGCAGCCAGTTGATGCGTGGAGATGAGAAAATATCTTAGCGCTTTTATTTATGATGCTGATTACGTTTAGTTATTAACCCTTACAACGCTGAAATATTTTTGTATAAACCATGGAAACTAAAGGGCTTTTTCAATTTGAAATCAACATAAATGTCTTAGCTTACTCTTTCAGCTTCATTTGAATACCTATGTTATGGGCCTATGGCCATTTTAAATATTTTACTTTTTCAGTGCGAGCCATATATCTGGGTTTTCATTTTTATTAACACATTAAGTACCACATTTTAAACATGTTAAACATAAAATATGACATCAATCAGCAATATGGATGGCATCATGCACAAGGGGGCTAACCCACATTTTGACGATTTTGAGAAAAAATCGCGCTGCAACATAAAGTACAGTATAATACGAATAAATACAAATAAACACAAAAAGGTAACACAATCAGTGACTAAATGGTCTAACCCTGAATGTGAAACTCGTATATTGATCGAGTTGTTGCTATCAATGACACATATTTTCATTGTTTTTCTAATGTGAGTTAGCACACGTGTGCATGATGCCATCCATATTTGAAAAGAGTTGACCTCCATTTTGTCAAATCTGAATAATTTTCACTAACTTGAAGTTGTGGATCGCGTCAGCGAGACACAACTTCAAGTGGGTGAAAAAGAGGGCGATGTTCCAGGGTATCGTCTCTCACGGCAAGCCAGACAAATTTAACGTTTGCTGAAAAACCACACAAACACATCGGCCTTTTCATGCTGGATCCGTACTTCATTTTTTGGCTAGATGATGTGTTATGAGCATGATGGAATGAGACTGTACCCTAACAAATACGATATAGATACTGACTTGAGATCATAATGGAATAAAACGATAGTCTAACAAAATACGAAATATACAACAATGTTAGACCAAAGTCAGAGATGATGAGATCAGATTGAACGATCATTAGTTCAATATGTTGCCCAAACTTGATCATATAGCTGGACTCTTCCTCTTAGTCTCTTTAGTTGAAGGATGATGGTTTGTCTCTGATATATTTTTGGGTCTGCGCTGTAATTGGGTCACGTGCAACAAAATTGACTATTAAGACAAGATGCAGACAGATAAAACGGAGCCACTCGTATTTTTGTCCAGTGCCATTTTAAGTGGTCTGTATTTAGCTGCATTTAGATGTATTATTTTTATCCTTACGAGTCTATTGTGATTTATCTATTGTGATTTATAGAAATTACTTCTTTTGTTGTGTATATGAATCTTTCCGACATTTAAAAACCACCATTATATTGTGTTTGCACACTGGTAAATGTGTAATTTGACAATGAATCCCTAAATCGTAAGATGTAGCGTTATGCCACAACATATATAATTATAGCGATGACAATATCAAATCTGAATTCTGAATCTTACCACATTATATCAATAAACAAAAAGGTAACGTGCCTTATTTAACCCTTTAAAGGCCAAATTATTTAATTGCAATTTTTTACTCACTTGAAGTTGTGTCTCGCTGACGCGATCCACGACTTCAAGTGAGTGAAAATTATTCAGATTCGTCAAAATGGCGGTCAACGATTTTGCAATCATGCTGATTGATGTCACGCTTTATTTTTAATATGTTCATAGGCTGTTATTTAATGTACTAATATTTTTCACCGAATATAATCGGGACCGTTGATTGAAAGGTTAAAAAGCTTATACCAAAACTTTCAGGAACCCTTGTTCTTAGAGTACAGACATACCACAGTTCACCTCACAGGCCTCACTGCTTGGCCAACGTGGACCAGAAATGTCTCAACCGCTGAGACATTCTATCCTCAGGACTATACTGAACACAGCACGCGCCGATGGTCGTTCACATAATTATTCCGATTATGATTCCCACAGTGTTTAAAATAGTATAGGCCTGTAAAGAACTACACAATGACAGCTATTCGCACGACAATCAGTAATTTACAACTGCTGTAAACCAAATTTAATCTCAAATGTCGGACATCTTTGAATTAATAATAATGTTGTTGAATAAAATATTGTTTTTTTAATCAAGTAAAATTGATATGTGACAGAGCAGTGGTATGAAACGATACAACGCAACCGACATGCAGCTTTCAAACTAAATAGCATATTTAAAAGAGGATAGTTTGTTGAGAAAACTGGTCAAAATAAGTTTTTATTACATTCGGTTAGAAAAGTAGTCGTGGGGGGGGGGGGTGTGTGAAGAATGGTGTCAGACCGTTGCATGTCCGCTGCAACCAGTGCTTCAGTACGCCTACTGTATGTCATTGTGAAAGCTCTTACGGAGATATCTGATCTTCTGGGATTGAGCTACCAGTGTTTGTTGGCGGAAGAAATGAACACTCCGGGTTTGATTGATCACATGATGATCACACACGGTCCACACAATTACTGAGATCCACACGCGGACAAGCTGATCCGAAATAGGGACACCTGTGATCAGACCCCGTCACTGATCCCGAAGGGGAACTTCCCCCATAGCGGATCTCATTTGTGGCCATGCTTTGGGAAAACCGTACTTTCATGTTATTCTATTTTTATAATTTTAAAGACTGTAATGTGTACATGTATTAAAATACATGTATATGTGTACATTTATTAAAATATTATCATGTGTACATGCATTAAATGCATGTATGAGTACACGTATTAAAATATTATAATGTGTACATGTATTAACCCTTAAAAACCGCTAAATTAAAAAAAATTCACCCACTTGAAGTTGTGACTCGCTATCGCGACCTACAACTTCAAGTGGGTGAAAATTACTCATATTTTGTTTATTTTAAACCAAACATTTGCAAATCTTTATTTTTAAGAACACATTTCATTCCCAATATTTTTGAATAACAGTGATTTGATCAGCTAATACAACGGATTAAAAACGACTATAGTCGTGACCAGCGGGCTAAGGGTGAAAATACATGGAGTTGCGCAGCTCATAAATAGATGCATTTGGGTTTTGCATTGGTCATATTTGTTGAATTGAAATAAGTTTCAAAAAGAATAGGGCCAAATGCGTTAAAGCATCGATTGTCATCTACGATTAAACTCCACTTTAAAGACTGCATTACGCATTAACATGATTAAGGGCATTAACCCTGTAAACGAGAGCAATTATTCCTCATATAAGAGTATGAAGCACAGCACTCTACTCTAGCCAACCACAGTCGTAATTTTAGTCACGTTATGAAGGAGTGGTTGAGATTTGGACGAGACTGTACTAAACGTTTTCGCCTACTGGAATCGATTTTCTGGATTAAAAACTGGTGGGTGGAGTTTGTTTTTGAAGTCAGGACGGATCCTTCTGCTCTATTTCGCTAAACTTATTCATATTAATAATGGGCGGACTTTGTGTGTGATGTCATCTATTTAGGCTTCACCCAGCCTAGAAATAGTGTACATTTTCATTATTTTGCTAAGCTGAAATCATTAACCTGGACTTAAAGTACAATATTTGACTAATTGACGGCGTTATTACACGACCCTGTGACAGAATCAGTATAATCCAGCCTGTCAGCTATAGATTATTAAAATCCAGTTGTATGTACCTATGAGCCCGCATATCACGTGACGCCTCTACGCCAAACAAACCAGTCAATGATAAACACATGATTTTTTTTCTTTTGCCATAAAGAGATAATATATGTTATCACAAGACTTTACTTTAAAATGCCACCACTGGTTAATCTAAAGATCATTGCTACAGTGATCAATAAAAACTATATTTTACATGAAATACATCCTGAAATACATGTGTTCTTATCAATCATAGTCAGAAAAATAGCAAAATCACATAGTTTGACGATAAATATGACTTTCATACCGTTTTATATGCCCCATTGTGAGGGGGAAGATATGCCCATTATGGATTTATTTGGCTGTATTCCCTGGATCAAGCGGGATATGTGCGCGACAATAAACAGGGACTGTAGCCTTTTGATCATTCCATTAGCTGATAGAATATGTACAATCATTTCCTGGCTATGTTTAGATTTATCTCTCTGCCGATCACATACGGATTCATCACGGGAAATGCGTCCATGCATGTGGAGGATTTTGGAACCGAATGAGAATGACACCGTCATCACTTATTTATCAGTTTTATATTATTTATATTATTTCTCATCCTAATACAAAATTGGTTCGAGCGCAAAATGGAAACAGTCGCACAATCCTCAGTTCATAATACTGTATTTCGGGTAGTTTTCGCGTGCTTAGGTTTTCGCGAATTTGTGATTTTAGAACTTTTTACGAAGTCTAGAATTCGCGAATTATCGATTTCGATGATAGGTAGCGATCATGATAATACTTTTCACGAGATTCTTAAATTCGCGAATTTGTCCTCCGCGCGAAATTTGCGAAAATTAAAACCTTGCGAATATTACCAGATCTACAGTATTTTTCTATGAAGGCGACACGTAGGCAACACGTAGTCAACTGGCGGACATCGCTGGCCCAACTGACTCAGTTACGTCGTCTTATTATAGACTTACTAAGTCAGTCTTAAGGTGACTTATTGGTTGAGTGAGAATTGAACACGTGTTGATATTTAATACAAAATTTGACTTAAGTCGGTTGGTGAAACCGGGGCTCTGACAGCAACTCAATCTAGTGCGGATGTGACACGGGTGTACCTGTACCTAACACGGATATCACATGGTGCTTGCAAACCCAAGAAACATTTTCAGAAAAGGGACCCACACAAAACGCCAAGTTTAACCCTTACAGCGCGGGGATCGACTGTAGTCGACAGAATATGACGTCTGTAGACGACAGATTCTGACGACTAAAGTCGATCCCCGCACTGTAAGAGTAAAAATATGTCCAATGACTGTAGACCCATAACATAGGTATTCTAATGAATCGGAAAGAGCTAACTAAGACATTTATGATGATTTAAAATTAAAAAACACCTTTGGTTTCCATGGTTTGTACACAAATATTTCAGCGCTTTAAGGGTTAACGTCAAAATGCTCAAAGGTGCATGTAGTACCGGGCGGGGGCCCTAGGGTAGTGGTTAGCACCGCTGCCTTTCACGCCAGAGTCCGGGGTTCGGTTCCCGGTCTCGGCGGTTTGAAAGAAACAAAAATGTTTCTTCCCCATCCACGTGTGAAAGTCAGTATTGTGGGGAGCCTCCGTGACCGAGAGGTAGCGTGCTCGGCCTCAGACCGCCAGGGTTCGAATTTCGAATCCTGTGTCTGGAAGACAGTGTCATCTCGATCATCTCACCATCCTCAGGAGGTTCTCCTGGCCCAGTTTAGCCTATATGTGCACAAAGGTGGCCTAAAGCCCGATTCATTTCATTGCATGTAGTACCATAATACAAAATTGATCGTATATCAAATTTATTTGTTTTTCTATTGCGCCTCATACCTAATGATCACCAGTCCATGAATTTGATTGCTGGTGTATTTCCTGCTGTCTTTGTTGCTTTTTAGCTGCGTCATTATTGTTTTTATCAATAAATAATCATGTCTTTGTGGTATAGTGATACTAATTCACACGCTGACGCTCACAGGTACATACTTTATATGATATTTGTGCATAGTGAGTTTAAATGTATCTCTATACGCGGTCATCATTAGTCGTTGGAATAATATGAATGCATGTATATCTTCTGAGTAATTAATGTTGACATTTTCATGGACGTTTTTTATTGAGAATTTATATATTACTAAATGTCTGAGATGATACGTGATCCAAGCAACCATGGTCCACCATATAACTGTTTGTTATAACAGGGCTTTCTCTTAAACCCTTAAATTCATTCATTCATTCATTCATTCATTCATTCATTCATTCATTCATTCATTCACTCATTCATTCATTCATTCATTATAGGCCGTCATTGTAAATACAAAATTGAACCAGCATTGGCTCAAAGTCTGGTATTGTTTTGTGTCAGACACGCCCAGTAAGCACTTTGTTCATGCATTGTGATCAGGTGATTAACGTGTTCTAAACTGTGTCTGGATTTTTGTTATATTCCAGATGAGATGCTGACGTGCCATTATATCATAGAGTACATACCTGGGATGCGATTTAAAAGGTAAGCTATTTTCAATCTTAATAAGGGATGATTATATTGGAATGATTATAATGATCCAATGTGGGAAATATATTTGAAAGCTATTCTAAACGTAATCCTGTTACGCAAGCAAAAAAGCCTTCCATCTATATATTTAAATCACAAAAACGTCAAGACTTTCAAATGCAGTTATTTTTTTCATTTTTTTTGACTCGATAAAATCTAAGGGTATAAATATGGATGTCGGCAACACGAATATGCTACACTATAGTATTATTATTATTGATAGCTACGGTGATCTGTTTCATTTTACTCCCACTGCGAAAGACAGGAAAACTTTATTTCAATGAAAATCAATTATAACAGTTTTCCATTACTTATATTTGCAAATGCCACCTCGCATGATGGGTTCATTTTCCTCATGACACACCATAGGAGAAAAGATTACCCTGGTACAACTCATCTGACTTGATGGTGCTGTACCAAAGTTGTGTTTTAGTTGGGCCAACTTCTTAGACGTTGGCTTAACGAATCCACAGCTTTAGTACAGCACCTCTTTTTTGATCATCGGGTTTTTGTACCCGCCGTCAGCACGATCGCGTGGAGAAAATGGTCGAAAATTAATCTAGGGACAACCGGAAGCCAGAAGTACACCTCAAAGGCCGTCGCCGGATAATTACCGGTGCATTCCTGGCGTAAAGGACCTCACAAATCAGCCGAAGAAGCTGCCGTATAAACAGCAGGCTGTAATCACCGAGCGGTTGTGTGTCTCCTCTGGGGCGTTTATTGTAGTTTTCTTGGCGAGCTAATGAAATGAAATGAATCGAGATTTAGGCCACCTTTGTGCACGTATAGGCTAAACTGGGCCAGGAGAACCTCCTGAGGATGGTGAGATGATTGAAATGACACTGTCCTCCAGACACAGGATTCGAAATTCGAGCCCTGGCGGTCTGAGGCCGAGCACGCTACCTCTCGGTCACGGAGACTCCCCACAATACTGACTTTCACACGTTGATGGGGAAGAAACAATTTTGTTTCTTTCAAACCGCCGAGACCGGGAACCGAACCCCTGCCGAACTGAAAGGCAGCGGTGCTAACCACTACCCTAGGGCCCCCGCCCTCTTGACGAGCAATGCGGGACTTCCTGATGACAGACCAACAGTAACTGTTCCATGAGACAAAACCGGACAGCAGACGGATGATAGTTATGGCGTGGTCCACACTTTAATAGACTACTGAATGAAGTATTTTACCGCAGGACAGCGGCGTATCGTAAAGTGGAAATCTTTGCAGAAAATATTTTCTATCGTATTGCGCTATAAAATATATAGAGTATAATGAGTATAATGGTTTTCACAAATTATCAGTATATAGTTATGGTGAACTATAGCATATCGCTATGATTGTAGGCGAAACATATTGGAGCTATTGAAATATATAACTTCAAAATGAACAGTTGTTAAGTTTAGCCTTTGACGAGTCAACAAAAGATAGTCTCCGCCTGTTACAGTCCCTGGGGCTAGTGTTCAAGACCAGCTGTACATATGCCTTTGACCAACACGTATTGACCAGCATCGACGACCACTGATCTCCTTGAAGACTGTTGACCAGTACATATATTTTAATAACGTCACTCTTTCCTCAGCGCACCATTCAGCGCATGTATATGAAGCACTCAGTCAACCTATGTCAGATCAATCTTTACGCTACGTTGTTCGAACATTGACCAAACCTGTAAGTATTAACACGTTGAACTGTGTTGAATGTCCCGTGTTTCAACAAATTTGGACAACACGTGATTGCAATAATAACCTTAAAAATTGCATCAAAACAAAAAGTAGTTACATGATATATCATTGACTTATTTTCACTATTCTCACTTTCTACTTTATTTTATTTTATGCTGGATTTAAACCCATCACAGACTACGGCGAGACACATTCAGGATAAAAAGAAGACAATACAATTTTATAAGGCAATACAATTTTGTAATCCGGTTGAAGCTTTAAATATGAAACCATCAGAAAAATATTTGAGTGTATAGCATGAGGGAATCTTGCCCAGCTAACACGTGACGCTGCCCTAATGCCAATTTAATGTTGAGACGACGTCGTAGACTGTGGACTGACAATAAACCAACATTAGAACAACGTCTAGTATTTTCTGGAAATGCGCGTAGCCAGCAATATTTGGCCAACCCAATCTCAATGCTGTATTAATCCCACGTCGGCTGTCTGGATCCTGCATTGCAAACTGGTCCCCTCACACTGATCCAATGAAAGGGAATAAATTGCATCAGGAATAGATCAGCGTGATTCTCTTGACATTTTTGTCGCAAAGTTAATTCAGCATTCAAGACGTCGGCGCATCATTGGCCAACATTTGTTATAACGTCTCTGTGTATTTGCACAAATGGATAATTCTACATGATTATATCTGAAGTAGAAGCCCCTGGTGCCGTATCCATCTTAAACAACCTGACAGTTTTACTTAGTGATCCCTTTATTTGACTATGATGAATGCAGTCTAAGCATTCCACACGACCAATATACTGAATTGTCAGCGGTGTCTGTTACACAATCGTGTTGTTCAACGTCCTTTAGCATGTTAAGCGCAGGTGAGATGTTTTGTACAATACTTTGGGCAATACATGTACATGGAACAGCAAATAGTTATTTATTTGTTATTTTATTTTAAGAGAGATACTTAGAGAAAGAAATCAGTCATTGTATCGGATCCATGAAAGCTTGAAAGTCTTGAAATTGACATGCTATTGAACACAAATGCAATAATCTCCTGCAGTGATTCAACAAAAATAGGTCATCACGTGTCACATACAAGGTTTTTTCCCTCATAATACAATTAATCTGAAAGACACAATTACAATGAATGACAGAATAACTCTTGCGTAGAGTATTAGCAATTTAACCCTTTAACCGCCAAATTATTCAATTTGAATTTTCACCCACTTGAAGATGTGTCTCGTCAGGAGAGTGAAAATTATTCAGATTTGACAAAATAGAGATCAACTCTTTTCAAATCTTGCTGGTTGATGTCACATTTTATCTTCAACATATTTAAAATGTGGTACTTAATGTGCTAATAAAAAATGAAAATATATGCGACACCGGCGGTTAAAGGGTTAAGTGATGCATTACTACTTGACATATCTCATTCGTTTGAAGCTGACAATACTGTTTAGATTGTCAGCTACAGAATAAAATAAAATACACACGCGCGATTAGACCTACATATTTGATCAATGCTTGTCACAATATTTGTATACCGTGAAAACATCAGTTCCATTGCTTTGTCTTGCCTGACCCAGCCACCCGCCTGTGTCGAATATTGTCTGATGCAGGCAACCTGTGCTCCTTGTGTATCAACAATTATGCGTAATTGTCATATATTGTCATCTATGCCCATGCTGGGCTATCTAGGGGTTATGTCACTGTGTGATGATACTGTATATAGATAATGATACTGTATTATATATTTATTGAACCATGGTCGATTAAACTACCACTATGGGTAATTATAGGATTGTTGCATAACCTCGCAACCGGAAATGTTAGTTTTCTGTGCCCGCTGCGATCACATGCTGTAACTGCTGAAATGTTTGGAATTATCAAATAATAAAGGGCATAGAATATCATATCCCAGTATAATAGTATATAGTAATAGTAACCCTTACAGCGCAGGGATCGACTTTAGACGTCAGAATCTGACGTCTGTAGACGTCAGATTCTGACGTCTAAAGTCGATTCCCACACTGTAAAAGTAAAAATATTTATAATGGCCGTGGACCCATAACATAGGTATTCAAATGAATCAGAAAGAGCTAACTAAGACATTCATGATAATTTCAAATTTAAAAAACCTTTGGCTTCCATGTTTTTTTCATATCAGCCCTATCAGCACTCGAATAAGTAGCACATACAACAACTTGAATCATAGAGGACGATATGTGCGAATGCAGCAAGCGTGATTATTCAAATATAGTTGTTAAATATAGTTGTTAAAATATAACCCAAGAGGGGTGTGATATTATTCAGTGCTGATTCTTGTGTGCTATCATGCAGTCTAAACTACTGGGTTGTATTGTAAGGTGGGATGCAACTTCTTCAGGACGTTTTTCTTCAATTATTTCCAAAGAAGTAATCTATTTGTGAAACTAATCGTCGCTGCCATTCTATCTTGTCCACTCATCTATTAAAGCAGCTGCTAAACAGGTAGCTGCAAAAGAGCGATGTCGTTGAACTGCTCTGGAAAGCCAAAAGGCAGTATCTGCTTACTTTCCAAAAAGGCAGATCCCACCTTTTGGCTTTGCAAACCACCTGAGCTCTCATGTTACTACGACGGTGGGCCAACTTTGGCCCAATCATGGGTGAATATCTCGTGTTTGCTGGGATAAGTACATGTATAATCTACGTTCACCTGAAGACAACTTATGAATCGTGTCGTCAACATCTTCGGAAAACAAATCAAGAAATTATTCCTGCTCTCCTTGTGGTCTGCGGATTGCCACATCGTCCACCTCCCCTCCCCCCTCCCGCCCGGATGAAGAGGCGCGAGACCCAATAACAGATAATGAGCGACTGGAGATTGGTTTCATTTGGACATTGGCTGCAAAACTCGTCTGTGCTCATCTTCTCATTCCGACAGGCACGCTGATTGATGCGAAAACGAGGGCGTCGTCGCCATGGTAACACATCCACGTGCTCAGAGGCCACCCACACGATGTTTGAACGTTTGAATTGATTTAACCGCTATCTTTAACCACCGGTACCGATTATATTCGTTTTTCGTATTTTCTATTAGACAAAACACAGTTTTAAACATGTTTAAGATAAAACGTGATGTCAATTGTTTCAGCAAGATTTGAAGATAATTGACCTCCATTTTGTCAAATCTGAATAATTTTCACTCACCTGAAGTTGTGGATCGCGTTGACCAGCGAGATACAACTTCAAGTGGGTGAAAATTTAAATAAAAACACTCGGCTGTTAAATGGCTAAACGTTCCAGCAACGTCAGTGTTAAAATAGGCACTAATGTTGTTCTTTATCTTTGATATATAGTTTTAAACTATTTTATCTTAACCCGTTTGTGACGAGCCCCGGAGATCTCCGTGATTCAGGGAGACCATTCAGATACGAGCCCCGGAGATCTCCGGTTCTGATTGCAAGAGATAACTATGACGTCATAAAATAATTTCGTTTCAGAAACTCAGCAGTAGCATAATAATCTCGTGCTCAACGGGTTAAGCTGACTCATTATTATGATAATGACGTTGATTTTATCTTCGATTTAATCACCCAGTAAATAATTGTGTCGTGTTTACGTAGCCTATTATTTCTTTCGGTTGATATGTGACTTTTGGGTCTGCCTATAATAAACGTAGTCGAAATCAAGCGGCCCACTGCCACAAGGCGGCCCAAATTCAAAACCCCGCCACAATGAGAAGAAAGGGATGGTCTAATGACAACCACAAAAAATAACAAGAATAAATTGACAATAGGCATATGACAAGGTTGACATATGAATGGCCGCTAAAAATGTAAGATTTATATTAACAATTTTTAAATTCTGGAGATGTCGACATGGGAGATAGGCCTACTATTTTTTTAATATTCAAGGAAGTGTTTTAAATGTAATCAATGTACAAAATGTTTAATAAAACAGTAAAATGACTATAATTGAAATGAGACCGCTGAATTCCTATTGCGAAATGTGTGGAATTTCCGCAATAAGTCATTTTTATTACCTATAAAAGCGGAGAGTGTGATATAATAGCGGATGAACGTTGCAGCGCATCCCGACATATCACGTTGGAGTCTGTCGACACCTCTTGGAGCTGCCCGTGCCACCTTTTTTTCCTCCTCGTTTACCTTCCGCCACTCGACGACCGGAAGATCTCTTCAAGGGCGGATTGCGCATGCTCAGCCGCGGGACTGCTCCACCACACCTGGGTGAACTCGGCATCTCAGGAACTCGCAATCTTCAGATTCATTACCCCGCGTTTTTTCGTGTTCCTCGCGCACCTCACCACACGCCTAACACATTAGAGGTATTGCCGCGTTTTTCCAGCTCTCACCGGAGATTTATCAGTCGAATGTTGTTCATTATTCTCTTATTTATCAGTTGACCTTCACAATTCCTTTATCGCTCTCCTGTGCTTCACCGAAATCAAATTAATATTACATAAATAGCTAATGCAGTGTTCGAACTGTTTTTATATTAGGGGTTTTGTCAAGTTAACAAAATTCCAAAAATCCGTGAGAAAAACAAATCTGAGTTGGGGCTTGACCCACCCACCCACTTCCGAGTTTTTCTCGGATTTTTTGATTTTTTTAACTTGACAAAACCCTTTAGCAATTTCTTTTTTTTTCACTTACCACCCACTTCAAGTCATCTTCATCTGCTACAAGTCGAGAATTGCGACAGCAATTCGCGGTTTGCAGTAGATGAAGATGACAAAAAAATATTGTAAATTCAGGCTTGAAAGGGTTAAGTTGTGGCTACCAGCTTGTATTGGAACGAGATACGAGGTTTGGCATATTAAACATGAATTTGTATTTTATATTTTATAGTTCATAATGATAACACATTATCATGAATATGGATCCACATTATCACGTGTACAGCCATACTCAACAATAACGCCCACCGGTGCCTATACAGTCAACCTTTTCAGTGCGGGGACCGTCTTTATACGTCAAAATCTGACGTCTGTAAACGTCAGATTCTGACGTATAAAGACGATCTCCGCACTGAAAGAATTTAAATATTTCTAGTGGCCGTAGACCCATAACATAGGTATTCAAATTAACCAGAAAAAGTTGACTGAGACATTTATGTCAGAATAAAAAACCCTTTAGTCTCCATGATTTAAACAAAAATAATTATTCGGCGTTGGAAGGGTTAACCACGTTGTTATTGCCTAGTTTACCAGGTGTTGCCTCCAGTGATCATCACTTCCGGGAATATTCTTGACTGACAAAAGAATACACGATTTGCACTCGTTTTACTTTCTGTTGGTTCACATGAAACATCGATGTATAGACAAAACATCAACCCAAGTGACCCCTGCAAGTGACTAAGAGTAGAACTACAGAAAACACATGAATTAATGCTGGGGCGACATAGTAGACGGTGGCCCAACTTTTAAACAAACATCGACTCAATCGCTCGTGTTTGCTGGGCCTAAGTTATGCGCACTTTATACCTCACGGGAAAGATGTATTTAAAAATAATTAGTTTTTGCAACGCGTGCATGCAAATGCTTTCTCAGAAATGTTCTGATGAGGCTGACGAGGCAGTGGCGCAAATTTGATAATATACGGCTTTGTATGTGCTATGCAGATTTATGCCACTCATCTCCCTTGCTGATGTCTCATTATGGAGTTAACCCTTTAACCGTCGGTGCCGCATAGATTCGGCTTTTTATTTTTTATTAGCACATTAAGTACTACCTTTAAAACATGTTAAAATTAAAATGTGACATCAATCAGCAATATTTGAAAACAGTTGACCTCCATATTGTCAAACATGAATAATTTTCACTCACTTGAAGTTGTGGATCGCGTCAGCGAGACACAACTTCAAGTGGGTGAAAATTCAGAATGAATAATTTGGCGGTTAAAGGGTTAATAGACATTTCCCTAATCCCATGTTGCAATGGGTTTTCTTTCTTTCTGTAAATGAGCACTGATCTGGGTTATAGTTGCACAGAGTGTCTGTACTGTACATGTAAAAAAGTATTTTAGAACATTGCTGCACAGCGTGTGTGCACACATGAATGGCACACCCGTATACATACAGGTGTACACACGCTGTGCAACAATGTTCTAAAATATGTATTTAATTGAAAACACCCATCATTATTACTTTGTAGAAAAGTCAGCTGACACTATGAATGTGAATATATTACACCCATACATACATTATGTTCTACATTAAGCTGATATGCTCAACTTCATTCTAATTTTAGAACCTATTTTTGTCAGCGTGACAAATTATATTTGTATATGACGCAAAAAGAGTATCACCAAGTGTAGGAGCAATTTTAGAAAATAATTATATAATCTTATAATTAGTAATGAGTAAACGCACGAAACGGGTCATGGGTGCGATGCGTACGCTATTTATATTTAAATGACGCAGCAAAACACGTTTTTTTAATTCATGACAGTGACATCTTTAATACAGGTCGAGGATACTCTGACATGAAGCTGTAGAATTTAGTTAGACGGTTTGAAATATAAAATATAACCACCATTCGCGATACTTCTACCACTATCTACTACTACTATATTTTACAAGCAACCTAATGATAAATCTGTTCATGTGGCTTTCGCTGAATTCTAATGCCTGGTGTTTTAGCACATTTTGTTTTCTTGGGTCATCCACGTGGAAAGTTTAGCGGTGTTTGATGATGTCAAAGCCAGTGATATATTATGCATATACCATGGACATGAAAGGGTGTATCTGCCACTTTGTAAAGTTGCAGATACACCTTTTCATATCCAAGGGGAGGATAAATATTTGTTTGTTCGCAGTCGCTGATGGTGTGTTAGTCAATTGACTGCAGCACTATTTCTATAACTACAGGCTACCCAAGCATTCAATGAACGTCATGTACGTCGGCCTAATAACTAAACAACATTTAGTGTTTCTCTATTTTTAAATTCGAAACAAGTGTGCTTTTCAACATATTTGATTATGATTTGTACCTTGGCAAAATTGTCTTCCCTGACTTAAGACAGCTTATATCAACACTTCAACGTGGCGTTTCGTCTACAAAACATTCCAGCAAAATCGGATAATTTTTCTCAGATTATTTTCGTCTCCGTGGCAAAAAACTGATACGTGCATCTTTCGCATTGTGTATATATCATAAACCTAAATCTGAATTATTCACACATATTTCAGACATCACGTTTAATTGCTGATCTTTAATGACCCTTCTATCATTCATTATTTAACCCTTTAAGTCCTCACGATGCATTAAAGCATCATTTCACGTCCCTGAAAACACACTTATTTTTCCTACAACCAAGGGTTTTTGAATGAAAATTCCCATGAAACTGGTTTACTAATACAAAGTAATTTTCTTTAATTTTTTCACCCACTTCAAATCATCTTCATCCACTACAAGTCGAAAATTGCGACAGCAATTCGCGGCTTGTAGTAGATGAAGATGACAATGTAAAGTCAGGATTGAAAGGGTTAAAAATCATCTTAACCCTTACAACGCTGAAATACTTTTATATACACTATATAGAGATCAAAGATGTTTTTTTCAATTTGGCTATCACCGGCCATTATAAATGTTTCAATCTTTTTCAGTGCGGGGACCATCAGATTACGTCAGATGACGTCTAAAGACGGTTCTGGCGCTGGAAGGGTTAGAAATAATATTTGCGAAACATCTATACGTGTAAATCAGTAAACCCTTTGAAGTTGTGTCTCACTAACGCGACCCAAAGTTTCAAATGAGGGGAAAAGTCTCAGATTTTTTAATTAGAGGTCCAGTACTAAATATTTCACTTTACGATTTTTCACTTCAACATATCGTTGTTAGATCCATGCGAAGTGATTAAAAACGATCATTGACATCACACATGTCAGTTTGGGACAAGAGAAGTGGGCATTTTCCAAAGGCAATACATGTTAAATGGTATATAGGCCTATACATCTGAAGAATATGCAAAATAAATACTGTATTCACTATTTTATTCTTTATATTGAACTCTTTTTCTTTTGAAGCACATTAATATAATTTATCACAGTGAGAAAATGCGGCATAAAATAAATGTACAGAAACAATAATTTAACTAATTAGCAAAACAGACATGCAATAAATTAATGTGTTTTATTGGTAAGAATTAGAAAAAAACTGACATCGCGGTGCACCCACCGTTATGTAATACCCGTTTTTAATAATAAGATATTGACAGATGCACTGTCATACGACAGTCAGAGACACTTCTGCTTTCACAAGGTTCACAAACTTTGAAAGTGCCATTAGCTGAGGCAGAGCTTTATTTCTCCCCCGAGGTGCTGCTGAGTGAATTGTTACTTTGTTGGCTGCTCGCTGTTTACCGTCTGCTTGTCACAGGCCTGCCAGAAATAACGACGAACCCCGTCTGCAAGACGCCGGTCCTTCCGGCCAAATGATGGCGCAACGTTGGGCCATCCTGGCCCAACGTTGCGCCATCATTTAGCCAGATTGTCCTGTCAGCCGGACTGATCGTCTGCTCAAGATTGGCGGACCCCATCAAATATTCATCTCACAGTCCCCCTGGCGACTGGCCTTTGAACAAGGAGTGAAAATCCCACCATGGTTTCCCACCATGCCCCGACCCCTGGTCTTTGATTGAAGAGACGTTTCTTTTAAATAAACGCATTTTCAAGATCGCCAGTCTAAATATTGAACGAGTAAACGCGTTTTTGTCGCTTTCTAAATACAGTCAATACTAGGAGGGCGTGGATTCCAAAACGATTTTGCGATGCTTGCGAGAGCAAAGAGCAAGGCCAGGTTCTTTGATAATGAGGAAGAGCAAGGATCACGATGGTGCCCGATCTACACAAGCTTGTCAAACGTACAGGCAGTGTAGAACCAACGTTGGTTCTATATATAGTCAGTTCTCTTGTAACCTCTGTCACGTTGTAGCTGGTGATATAGGTAGCCACCTGGTGTTATATTGGGACATCAAGAAGAGATTCCGACCTCCAACACTCTAAGACAACGACTACGTGGTGAATCAGCTGACTCGTCCTGAATGCAGAGACAGCCAAAGTCACTATCTCTTGC
The DNA here is from genome assembly GCA_964017125.1 of Flabesymbios commensalis. NCBI lineage: Eukaryota > Metazoa > Annelida > Polychaeta > Terebellida > Flabelligeridae > Flabesymbios > Flabesymbios commensalis. Next base: position 41,735,770 of record OZ024909.1, on the reverse strand, counting down.
TGTTGGATACCCAGCAAACCAGAAATGGGGATTCTAAGTTGGTTTTATGTTGGGCCAGCGTCGGAGACGCTGGACCATCATAAAACCAACATTGGCTCAGCATCCGGGTACAGTATATCTACCTTGCTGATAGATCTGGTTTGAGACATCTTTGGACTATGGAATGACAGTGGTAGTGAAGATTACCAGTGGACAAGTGTGTGTAATTAATGTATAGCTCGCTGTGTTTCTCTAATATATTAACTGATGCTGACTCATTATATCCTAACTCTGGTTTCGTACTGTAAAAGCAGCAATTACTGAAATCCTAATATATTCGTTTGTTTGTGACCTGCGTCAAGAGGGTGGGTCGCCCACGCAGCGCTTGGGAAGATTGATCACAACAAACACAAGACCTTGCATTAGTAAGGGAACCTCCATGGTGTAGAATAGTGCCATGCAAAGACAAACAGCAGTAACTCCTAACCTTTCTTGTAAAAACGTTTGTGTGGCTGCTTGGCTTTGGAGATAAGCCTGATGCGGAAACACAGTGGACTATACTGTTTGGTGTAATTAAATTAAGATTCACAATATTATTTGTCAAAATAGGTGCAATTACATTATAATAAGATACATAAAAGAACATGGGACAACGTATAAAATGGTACTCTAAAAAGTAGCTGAGAATGTCACATGACGAGATCAGCAGCTAATCATTGCCGTCTTGCAGTTGTTATTTAAATTAAGGGGTACAATGTTATATTTTTTATTACATGCAACAACATGAAAGTATAAAAATTAATGATTTGTTTACTGCCACATCATTAATATTATACCACCCTTTAATTACAAGGTGATGGTGATGAGTCTGTATCCATAAACAACACATGTAGGCGTCTGGATTACCACTAGGCGTAATAATGATAATAATCTTCGCATGACCTCTATTATTCACAGCTATATCGCGTGACATATGACTAATAAAGGTCCTATTAACCCTTATAGCGCTCAATTGTGTTTATATAAACCATAGAGACCAAAGGCTTTAATTCAATTCAGTCATGATAAATGTCTTAGTTAGCTTTTTCCGATTCATTTGAATACATATGTTATGGATCTACGATCACTATAAATATGTTCACTCTTACAGCGCGGGGATCAACTTTAGACGTCAGAATCTGACATCTGCAGATATCAGATTCTGACTCTAAAGTCGATGAATCTGACATTTACAGATTCCGATTCTGACGTCTATAACCTATCCCGCGCTGTAATGGTTAATCCCTCTCAGTATTGTAATCTTTACACTGTTATAGTTAAATATATAGCAAGGTAACTATAACACTTAGGTATATCACTTGTTTTGACTTGTTATAAGCTCATTGAATGTGTGGACTAAGCGGGTCCGTATACTGGTAAATGGGACACAACATAATATGTACACCAGTATATTAAAATTAGTTTTTAATATCATTTTTCGGCCGGGATCGCTGTTTAATTGATTGTAATGACATGAGATTTTCATAAGCGCTGTTGCTAAATGCATATTATTGTGAAGTAGTTGCATTTTATAAAGATAATGCATGCAGCAGACGAGACACCAGCACCACAGTCAGATAAATACTTTTGAAAATAATGGCATCGCGATTTGTTTTCAATACAAGGATGAAAATGAAAATGCATGAAACGCTTATTTTAGAAAGAGATAATAGTCGATCCATATAAGTAATGCTTGTTTGATTATGCATGCAATGAGCTTTGGTAGACGGACTCAAATGGTTTTCAAATGAATGTCATGGTCTGATTCCATGTAATGCCTTATAAAGCTGAGAGACATCTCTATCCATCAAATTATATGCATTGCACCTATATTACACGTTTTTTTGTGCGAACCTTTGAACAATAACAAATAAAGGAGACTTGCGCATAATCAGACTGACAATGTACTTAGCGTCCTCGCTGAGCCAGGGGATGTACAACAATGCATGCAGTAACCTAAGACTGTGCTGATGAATAGTTTGTTTTTATTTGTGACCATGATGTAATGCGAACAAGTACATCCAGGCGGCATTGTGACGATTATAAAATTGTATGACTTCATATCAATTTTAATTCTAAGGATTACATAACTAAAATGACATAGTTAATACAAAAATCTTATAAAAGTAATACAAAATACTCAGTTCGGTTAATATGAATCAGGAAGGACGCGACTATTAAAATTACAAAAAAAACTATTTTGCATATATTGATTTCACATGTTTTTTTCGGTGGGTCACATTTTTTATCCATTCAAAACTGGAATTGTTGACGCGATTTTCAAATGACGAAACAAATTAGTTTTGTGAAGGAAAGTCTCCATCCAAATCAGATTAGATTAGCTTAACCATTTTTTTTTAACCGACTTTAGTCGTCAGAATCTGACGTCTGTAGACGTCAGATTCTGACGACCCCCGATCTCCGCGCTGTAAGAATAAAAATATTTCTAATGACCGTTGACCCATAACATAGGTATTCAAATGAATCAGAAAGAGCTGACTAAGACATTTATGATGATTTTAAATTGAAAAACACCCTTTAGTTGCGATGTTTTTTACAAATTAATTCAACGCTTGAAGGGTTAACCCTTACACCGCTAAGCACGACTATTGTCATTTTTAACTTGTTTATTTAACCTTCAGACATGAAAATTTGTTTTGATTGAAATCGTACAGATAAGAGTAATTTCCACCCACTTGACGTTGTGGATCGCGGTAGCGAGCCACAACTTCAAGTGGGTGAAAATTCAAATTACATATTATAATTTGGCGCTTGAATGCTAATTATTCTAACCTACCACAATTTGTTTCGTCAATTTCAATGATAATTTATTTGGTTTGAAACGTACTTTCAAAGGTATAAATACGGTCCCAGCGTCACAAGGGTTGACGTTACGAAAAACACCTGATCACGTGTGCATGAATCTATAAAAGGCCCCACTATACACCCCCTGCGCATCGATATCAGCCGTAAATATCGCTGCACGTCGCAGCACCGAGCTGCTATCCCATTTGAATAAGCTAAATTTGGCTTGTCATGAAAACATAAAATAAACAGACTAGCCCAAAAGTATAACTTCTGGGGATCCCACTCATGACATCAATACTAATGCAGCGACAAGGGCCAAATCATTTCGAGTTTTAAATCAATTTTGTCGCTAATAATCAGTTATAATCAGCTTTTTTGCATTAAGAGTGTTTCCTTTGGCAGAAATTTCACCACAATAAAAATACTAATGCTTCCAACCTAATCAATCAATGGCTTATTGTTATTATTACACTTTGCCCCGCCGCGGCTTTGCACTGTCAGAGTAGACGGGTTAGGATAATGCCACTAGAACTCGTAAAATCCGGACAAAGATGGGCGTGAAAATATTCCGGGCGCATCCCGGTTTTCGTGCGGCCTCGTTTGGCACACTTTGGAGACGTAAACACGGAGCGTAAACATAGAGGATAAGCCACGTGATTACCATATAAGGCTATACGAGTGTGACCAGAAATGTAAATATCACCGAGGTTGACAGGTACGACACCCTTTAATTCCCAGAAAATATAATATAATATATTATCTTGTATCATCAAAAAAAACTTTTTTTGATAAATATTATTTTTTGCGACATTCGCAATTTTTCAGAAAACGCTGCCGGAATTTACATCGCGCTCGCGCGCGATGTAAATTCCGGCAGCGTATTCTAGGATCGCTGCGGGATGCAAAGGGTGCAAGATTAAGTGGTCTGGCGGGGCCATGCATCACAGCCGGGCATTATAGTTAACCACGCGCAGGGACAACCGGCTTGTTCCCCGCCATTAGGGCGGCCTTGGGACCCGTTTTCGCCCCATATGTTAAACCATAAAAGGAAGCGTACCCCAGCCTGTCGGTACTAACTTTTTAATTTCCAAGGAATTTAATAATCTTTATTTATTTATCAGATATTTGAATAGGTTACATGTCTTATTTATTTATATATTCGATATATATTTTTCTTTTATGTCCTGGATATTTTCATCAGTGTACCTGTGATCCTGAGCCCACCTATATGCCCGACTTTAGGATGCCGTTTTAAGGACCGTTAATGTTCGTAAACTTAAAGAGTCGTAATTCTAAGCTAGAAAATATTTTTTTAAAGATTCAATTTATTAATCATACTAGACATTTACATATTTACTTTAATGTGTCGGGTGACAAGCACGTATAAAATTAATGACAACGTAAAGATCGTCTATAATTGTTGAATATTAGCAAGAGCAAATTGCTGCAATTTATTTTAATAAATGATCGACTTAATTATATAGATTGGGTAATTTATATATGTATTAGAGCTATATGTGAAGAGAATTAGATTAAATTTAATTTTCACAAACAAACACATCATAGTTAAAGTCCTTCTCTACCTGAGCCATGCGTTCAGATCATGCTGATGAATGTCTGGGCCTATACACAATTCGCATGGTGTGCGCAATTACTCTCCTGAAAATGAGAATTAGGAAACCATTCCAAGAAGTGACTGCACGTTCACGCAGCTATCCAAATTCATCAAACGCATGTTTATTGCTTTGCAGAGTCAAAGACTTTGCGTTGCACCGAAATTTTTACTTTCTACTTGGAAATGACTAGATTATAGTGTGGTACTTGAACGTTGGATACTTGCACCAGATGCCCGGAATCCCGGTTCGTCTGGGGCGCAATCCCGGCAGACATTAGGATTCTCGCTGACTGGATCCGAGGCGTCAGGTCCTGGTATCCAAGCAATCACGGGACAGTCACCCAATGCTGTTTCAATGTTGGCCCACCGTCAAAGACGGTGGGCCAACATGGAAACAGCATTGGTTGAATACCCCGTGTTTGCTGGGATATCTGTCCATACGGACATATCCAGAATAGGGAGTGTGTGGGTGGACTGAGGCCATGGAGATTTAGTTTCAACTACTGGATCATCTGTGTATTAGATTTACTCTGCAGATGGAACTGAGTGGACTCTCCTTTGCAAAGCCAAAAGGCAGTAACTGCTCACTTTTCAAGTAGGCAGTTGATGTTTTTTGGGTGTGGCACGACACTGGTGTCCAGACAACCGGACATGATCGGCATGCGTATCACTTGTATCAGGTGTGACTGTGGCTGTCAATCCACTGTTTATGAAACAGATATCCAAGGTTGCCTGAATGTTGGCTCAAAGACTTTGGGACTTTGAGCATTAACCCTTTAACCTCACTTCCTCGCATAAATATACCATAATTATAGCATGGGGGCCTAATTTAAATTAAACGAAATCTTGAAAATATGATATATTTCATCAAAATGAGTTCGCTGTGATATTTAAAATAATATTTTATATAATCTAGACATTTTATTCAACTTTGCGGCAGCAATTAACATGTTAAGTTGAATGAGAGGAAATGCATGTATGTTGGGAGGATAATATCGCCCAGGCACATCGTGGCACGACGTAGCCGGTGCGGAAAACAACAGTTTGCATGATGAAATTTTATGGAGAGAACACTGAGCAGAAAAAATACCGTGATCAGCTGGATTATACGCCAGAAAAGTGAAAAGAAGAGTAAAGATTTTAATAGGCCAGATTTGCCATAGGGAATATCCGCCTCCGCTCGCTATTAGTTTAAGCAAATAATCCCGTGACAGCGTGTTTTATAATTGCTCATTTATTAAGACATTCATGAGAATAATACATTTAACCCTTTCAGTGCGGGGACCGTCTGTAGACTACAAAGTCTGGCGTCTAAAGACTGAAAGAGTGAAATAATTATAATGGTCGTAGACCCATAATATAGGTATTCAACTGAATCAGTAAGAGCTAAGACATTTATGATGATTTTAAGTTGAAAACACCCTTTAGACTCCATGGTTTATACAAATATATTTCAGCGCTATAAGGGTTAATTTCCCTGGCAAACACGGCAGTTTATTAGGTGGAGAGCGGCTTCCCCTCGTCATACGGCCGGAAGGATAATTTCAGATGAAATTACAGTTTTCATTGGCATAAAGCACTTCCTAGAAGTTCGCGGAAGTGATAGAAAAGTACTTCAAGGTGTCTTATTTTGTTGCCGACGATGCCAATACATGCTGAATTAAAGCATAATTAATTTGTTTTTAATGCTAATACAATCTAAAATCAGTAAACAGCCATAAACGTGATTGGATTGAAAGGATTGCGGGAGCGTCTAAATTAATTCCAGAATAAACAAAAAATGTCCATCTTATTAACAGCACTTTCAGGGCTGGGAAACCGTGTAAGTATACGTCACTTGGTAGGTATCGTCACACAACAAAATCATACGTCACTTGGTGACACACCCTAACAATGATGGTACTACGCCGTGGGGAAGAACTAGAGAAAAACATTAACCTTTACAGCGCTGAAAAAATTTGGTATTAACCATGGACATCAAAGTTTTATTTAATTTGAAATCAATATATGTATCTTAGCTAGCTTAATTTGAATACATATGCTGTAGGTCCATACGTATGGCCAATAAGATTTTTTATTCTTTCAGAGCGGGAATTATTTTTAAGTCGTTGAATCTGACGTCTATAGACCTCAGATTCTGACGTCTAAAGATATTACCCGCACTGAAAGAATTAAATACGATTTTAAGTAATACATCTGGAATTGCGCTAGCTGGAATATTATGCTGGAATATTATGCGTTACTGATTGTTTATCTCATATAAATAGAAGAAAATCACTCGTTCATTAATATTACTAAACTATAAAATTAAAACGCATATAAAAAGCGAGGGAAATGTTTGGACCAGATTGTTTGGAGTGATGATATTGGCATGATTGCTTTAATATTCTAGCAATGATGACTCCAGCATATTATATTCCATTTACTAGAGCACATAGCCTGATGTTATATTCTCATAAGACAGCGGGGCATATGAAAAAGCACAACATTTCTAAAAACCCAACATGCTGCTGTGTTTTGGACTCAGCCTTCCATTCGTTCTATATGCAATATCATTTTTTTGAATTCCCAAAAGGTATGTGTTCGCAGCTACCCTTCTGCCTAAGCTTACTATTTTATTTTTTTCAAATGAGAGAAATTATAATTTGTACTCGTTTTACTTGTATTTACTGAGGACTAAAACGTCCAGTGAGTCCGACATGGTGCGCATCCTAATTAAAACCATGTAGTCCTAAGCGACAGGCAGTTGGATGACCTTGTGTGTCAAGTAGTGGACCACTCTCAGCTCTTAGAATGCGGTCCGGTCGGTGCAGTCTGCAAGTCGTATCAGTAATGTACTCGCTTGTCGTTAGGTTGATGCTTTCCAATGCTGGCCCATCGTCTTGTCAACAGCGAATGCGGTGGAGATACAGGTCTCACCAATACAATAGTTAATGTCATTATCTTCTAACAAAACGTATTGTAATAATGCTGGGCCAAGACGGGCCGACGTCTTTGGCGGGACTAACCCAGAAAGCTGCACTGGACACAGGTTCGATGTGAGCTAGAAAAATACGAGACACCGACCCAGTGCTGGTTAAATGTTGGACGGGCGTCGAAGACGCGGTCCAACATTAATCCAGCTCTGGGCCGATGTCTCACAATTTTTGGAGATCGACCTTCTTCCAGTTCCTGTCGATGTTGGCCTTGCAGATGTTACCATTGGTGGAAGTGGGATGTCTCCTGTTGGCTTTACCACCTGCTCTGTTGCTCATTTTGTATTACTGCCCATCATCATCATCATCTCAACATCAATAATTAACCTGTATCTATCAGTTTGTGGGAGAATATACCGTGTCCCAATCTCTCTGGTTTAGCTCGCCAACGAGTCACCGTTTATCTTTGGCTATTTTAAGACGACCTTGAAATGAATAATGTCCCCTGGAATGCACTCTTATTTCAAAGCAGTCGTTTGTGATTTGATTTTTCACTGATATTATTAACATTAATAAACACAAATCTTGGTCAGTTGTTAAATGGTTAATGCTTGCTTATAAAATACAACAACTCGTATTCAACATGTTCAAGGCGGATTTCGTAACTCTACTAAAAATACACTTCATCACTGAAAGTGCGGCAGTGGATATATTTCCTCAAAAATCTGTTAAATATTTTATGTTAGCCCATTAATATGCCTAATTGAAAACTGTGATCAAACTAATGGGCCAGCTCGCGTAATATAAAACAGTCCTAGGTAAGAATAGTTGCAGGCAGTGAGCTGGTGCAAGCTAAAACTATTGTCCCTGCATGCAAACCCTCAATCATGTCACAGCCATTGCTTTAATTTGCTGGCTGCTATGCTGCCTGATCTTCATAGATGTTTGCATACCATGGCCCAACGATGTAGCAGTGTTAGATCAACGCATGTGATTCTGGCTCAGATTTGAACTGAATTGATGATGCATGCCGCTGAGTTTGTTTTTGTTGACATTGCCGCTGATAATGTTGTTTTGAGAAAAACATTATCCACAGCAATCTCAAAAGTGTTGAGGTATAAAACCGCTGGTGTTCCCCGTGTGTGGTGGACAACTATCGCCAGTACGCATGGTACAGGGCCGTAACAAAAGCACCCAGGTACATATATCTGCCGGAGAAATTAACAGTCAGTGAACCAGTATGGATGGTATCTCTATGCATGGCAGCTCCGTAGACAATCGGCTCCGGTATGCTAATACACACGTTTGACTTAGCCTGCACATTCTGCGGTGGGACACGCTCCGCTCTTTGTCAGCTATCTGGTGTCCCGCATTAGCCACAGTCATCTATTGAATCAGGTGACACAGGGCCGCGCTCTGCACCTGAAAACGTTGATGTATATAACACATAAGTGGGTGACCTGGTCCATGGACTGTTTGTGACCAAACTTATGGATGACTGTGGATAGGTGCAGAATGTTATATTGTCATGGATGACATGTTCTCATTGAAGTAAAGAAAATTATGGTTAGTGCTATTATGATGTAAGGTTAATACACATTTAAACTTTTCGGCATGTTATGCTAATGGGGATGTCAGCTACCAAGTGATATATTGTTCTAGCTACATTACCCCAGCGACGCATTCAATTTTTCCTAACTAATAGCTTAATCATCACTTCCCAACTTCGTGGAACCCCCTAAATTAAATCATATCATTATATCGATATATACTACTATATGGCTAATCATTTTCATGTCCCAGCCATAAAAAAGTCACGATACGCAACATTATTATTCATATGCAAAAGTTCAATATTACAAAACGTCTTAGTACATGGTAATAGATAGTTTTTATTTTGTTTGAATGGTGAGTTAATCCTTTAACCGCCAAATTAATCAATTTATATTTTCACCTACTTGAAGTTGTGTCTCGGTGACGCGATCCACAACTTCAAGTGAGTGAAAATTAATCAGATTTGACAAAATGCAGGTCAACTCTTTTCAAATCTTGCTGGTTGATGTCACATTAATTATCCTTAACATATTTAAAATGTGGTACTTAATGAGCTAATAAAAAATGAAAACCCGAATATATGCGGCACCGGCGGTTAAAGGGTCACCTTTGAAACAACGCGCAGTCTCACGTGATCTATAAGTCTCAAGGCGTTTCATTACCAATCCGTATTAAAATTTATATTTGAAAAAACAAAATGTTACGGTAATTATTGTAATGTTTGTAACTTTTAAATCCTTATTCAAACTGTGGAAGCATGTGACTGACATCTGAATCACCATGTTCATAAATTGTCATAAAAGCTCAAGAAAATAATTTGATTAAATAATAATTTAGTAGGTTCCAATTGTCAAAATCCTCGTGAGATAGAACCAGTTTAATTTACTCAATTCCTTATTGCGTCATTCTTGGGTTTATATCAGATCAGTGTTTAAACAAAGTAAGTAGGCCCCAGTCAAGGCAAACTAGTTATGTAATAATTATTGGCAGGATTTTCTTGCTCAATGTTACACAGGTCTATTATCAACCTTAATCACTTAGCAAACAATAGCGTTTGAACGTTGAACTAACGCCACATAATTATTCAGATGTGACAACAATTAAATGCAATGATGTTTTTATAGCGAAGCCAGGAACGTCAGATATACGTCACATCAGCAATGCATAATAATGCATTTCTAGTCACATGCAAGGATAAATTCAACACTAACATAACAGCTTAGACATGATATGCTCATTGGAGTGTCTCCGAAATATTTCCAGGATTTTGTTTTTCAACCATTTCATCTTTATCAGTTTATGTATGTGTATATTTACTTTACAAGTAAGCAGATACTGTATGTTAGCTTTGTGCGGCAGTATAGTTACCATCTTCCCTCAGCAAGGCTTGGTTTATCAATGCCGCAGGCCTACGACCTCAAGAAGCCAAGCCTTGCTGAGGGAAGATGCAGTATATCTACCCTTTACTGTGGCTTAAACATGTAAAATTTGTTTACTAATTGTAATATAAGACCATTTATTGGAAAAAAGGTCTGGTTATAGTTATATTCTTGTTATTGTGATTTTTTTCATGGGGAATGCCGAAAAATGTAGGGAAAAAATGTATGTATTAAAACAAATAGGCTTAACACAGGAACTATTTAGAATTTGTTTGTAATATTGAACATAAGTGTAATGTTGCCGGCTCCATGGGAGCTCCGTGAGTACAAATAAACAAATCGTGTTTCACGCCCACTACAAACAACACAATTATCTGTGTAAATAGGATGCTAACAGCTATTGATTTGACAAGTGTATGAGTGCCTTGTATTATCAATGATAAAAAAATTCAGACTAAAGAGGTCTATCTGCATTATATTTTGAACGATGTAAAGTACGGAGGATTCCATTAAGTACTATTGATGAAAAACGACTTCGGTTTGTCACACAAGTGTTTTTTTAACAATTTCCAACCTGACAATGTTACCAGCATTTATATTCACAAACTGTTGATTAAGAGTTTGTATAATAATAACAAAAATAAATTAAAAACGACGTAAATTTCAAATAAAAAGTCACCATCATCTTTTTGAAGCTGATAATACACCTAACGCTCAGTAAACACAGTGTCAGGATCATTAGCAGGTCAGATCAATCGCCATCGCCATGTTGAATACATGGACATGTGTGGACTCATTAGGCACAATAAAATTGATATATTTGCTGTAAAAAGTGATCCAGATTCATGGCTGACGGTCACGCAAAACGAGTGCGCGCGTGAAAAACGGACAGGAGCGCGTGCTCCTGATCCGTCCATTAAATGTGCTGACCCAAATAATGAAAGAGGGACAGGTGACGCGAGACGTCGACATAACGGCGGGCCAGCGTCGTACGACGCTGGCCCGCCGTTATGCCGACCTCTCGCGTTGCCGTGAAGGTCATTGGCAGCGCGTCCCGCTGAGGCGATGACATTGTGCCGACGTGTCTCCAGAGGACCTCATTTCCCCAGAGCATGTAGTCGGAGATTGGCAACTGCTTAAAAGTCCTCTTCGTGTCAAACGCAGGAAGGAAGTTCGAGAGCCTGGGACTTGTTTCCATCCCCTCCGTACAGAGCGGTCAAGTTAGGGATTAGGTTTATTCTGAGGATGATTATTAACACATTGACACAGTCATGTTGACACTCCAGCGATTGACTGCTGCCGAGGATTTCTTCGATGGACTTTAAGTCGCCTTGATAATGGTGTGTGTGTTCT
>OZ024909.1:41714128-41719128 GCA_964017125.1 Flabesymbios commensalis | reverse complement strand
CACCAAAATATATCAATATTGATCGTTTCACACACGCTTTGTTTTGTTTTGGGTTTCGGCGTAATTGAAGCATTCTCACAACGTGTGGAATTTCAAGTAGGTGATCCAATTAATTTTCTTTTTGAATAGGTTAGTTGACAAGATGGCATGAATGGCTTGAATATTGTCCCAGCAGAACAATTGGCAAGCGATTGGGACATTTTAATATTTCATTGTAGAAACGACAATTTGTATCAAAATACCATCTGCATGGATGTAGATTCCTAGGTATCCATGAATTGATGACATCTCATTGAAACTTCAATACATCCCCCTGGCAAACTCGTCTCACTCACTCACTCACTCACTCACTCACTCACTCACTCACTCACTCACTCACTCACTCACTCACTCACTCACTCACTCACTCACTCACTCACTCACTCACTCACTCACTCACTCACTCACTCACTCACTCACTCACTCACTCACTCACTCACTCACTCACTCACTCACTCACTCACTCACTCACTCACTCACTCACTCACTCACTCACTCACTCACTCACTCACTCACTCACTCACTCACTCACTCACTCACTCACTCACTCACTCACTCACTCACTCACTCACTCACTCACTCACTCACTCACTCACTCACTCACTCACTCACTCACTCACTCACTCACTCACCCACCCACCCACCCACTCACTCACCCACTCACTCACTCACTCACTCACTCACTCACTCACTCACTCACTCACTCACTCACTCACTCACTCACTCACGCACTCACTCACTCACTTACTCACTCACTCCCACTCCCACTCCCACTCCCACTCCCACACCACTCACTATCCCACTCACCTACTCACTTACTCACTCCCACGCACTCACTCACCCGCTCGTTATCTTGCCTCTGACGCTATTGAATATGTAGGATCATAACAACACAACCTCTTGTGGTGAGTCATTCATTCAGCTTGTGATAGAAGAAAATAATTTGTAATCTCAACGTCAATCCCTATAATAATAAATATCATACAGTCATTATGACCACCACAATCTGACAGGCCGAAATATAACAAATACGTTGCCTTAATGATGTACCAGCGTCACCAGACGTCGGCCCAGCATTCAGCCAACGACTTGTTTTTGCTAGGTTCATGAGCAATTCAATTTTCCCTGGTTAATGAGATCATGTATCAAGTCGCGCTTTGTTCCACGTGATCTTTGCCGTGCTGATGACCATCTACTCCGCCATGTGATGCCACGTAATTATGTCAGACTAATAGCCTGGTATCTTGTTTAACTCATCTAGAGCACTGACGTCGACTATAGTAGTTTTTCAGTGTTTATTAGGTCTTTTAGCTTGGGATTAGACGTCAGAATCTAACATCTATAGACGTCAGATTGTGACGTCTAAAGTCGAGCCCCGGCACTGAAAGAATTAACAATTTATAGTGGCCATAGACCCACAATATAGGTATTCCAATGAAGCGGGAAGAGTAAACTAAGACAGTTATAACTTATTTGTGATGACTTTAAATTGAAAAAAACCATTGGTCTCCATGGTTTATATAAAATATTTCAGTGTTTTAATGGTTAAAATTTAAAAGGGAAATATATGTTTCATGATGAGAGTGAGTAAATGAATGGCAATATCGTGACAAGAGGAAGCCCGAAGTCGGGACATATCCCGTCTCTTATCAAATGACTTGAAGGGTTCTTTATAGTTCAGACAGCACTGCACACTCCGGGCCTTTGCACAGCCTGACGATGAGTCTTGACCTAAATTTCACAAATCCAAGTGATGTTCAGTCACTTGAAGTTTGTGGATCGCTGTAGCGAGACACAACTTCAATTGATTGAAAATTTAAATTGAATAGCTCGGAGATCCTCCAGTGGTTAAGTCTACAAGTCGTGTAGTTATGAAGAATCACATAATGTGTACAATGTAGATCTGCCTGATATCATTTTATGAATATAAAATTAACTTTTAATATTTATTCGTGGACAAATCATGGACAATGTGTTTGTGTTTTATACTTGCATGATATTACAGTTTAAAATACATCTAATCGTATTGCACCACCTGCGCACCAGCTATCGTTTTCGTAGTGAATTGCTTGATGGTAAAAATCGGATTTGCAGGTAATGCATAAGTTTCGTGCGCCAGTGGCATAGCACAATGATAGGACAGATCGTGGGTAGATTGCGGAGCAGTGATGCGTAACAACCACTCTGCAGTAAAAAGGCAAAAGGCAGTGACTGCTTATTTTTCAGACAAGCAGTTACTGCCTTATGGTATTGCACAATGCCAAGAACGTGACAGTTCAAAAATAGCTGCTTTGCAAAATGCGCAATCTCCGCATCCACGCAGTTTTAATGCAATGGTATCGTGACATCCAATCACTAATTCACGCAGACTGTCGTCGGGCACGTTTTATCACGAACTGATCAGTATCAAATAACACTATCAAATCACATCATCTGCAAAATCAATGCGACGAACAAGCTATAAAAAATAGATTGTAAATTGGGAAACATGTTGGAATTAATAAAGGCGCCTACATGTATCTGAGTGGATCAGTTTAACGCTTTAACCGCCGGTGCCGCATATATTCGGGTTTCAATTTTTATTAGCACATTAAGTACCACCTTTTAAACATGTTAAAGACAAAATGTGACATCAATCAGCAATATTTGTCAACAGTTGACCTGCATTTTGTCAAATCTGAATAATTTTTACTCACTTAAAGTTGTGGATCGCGTCAGCGAGACACAACTTCAAGTGGGTGAAAATTCAGATTGAATAATTTGGCGGTTAAAGGGTTCCCATTTCCATTCCCGCGATCCCTATGAACCCTGCAAACACGACACGTTGACCTGATGATGATTTAATGTCGGACCAGCGTCGCAGACGGTGGGACAACTTTAAAACAAAATTGGTCTAGCGTTTCGTTTTTGTATATAATATATATAATTTCATGTAATATTATTAGCTATAATCCGTCACACTGATTAGAAAAAATCAGTTGTTCTTATCCGTGCGTATACTACATTATTATCCTGGTAATTGTACGCTATAGTACTGACTCATCTCCCGAACGACCATTAATACGTTCAGCGTGGGGAACGTCTGATGTCTAAAGACGGTCCCCACGCTGAAGGAGTAACCAAATTTTTAATGGTCGTAGATCCATAACATAGATATTCAAATAAAGCAGAAAGACGTAACTAAGACATTTATGATTATTTCAAATTGAAAAAAACTTTTATTAAATCTATTAAGTGAATGCATCATTACTTCGTACTATGTGCCCAAAATTATAAATAATTGAGCTGCAAGTGTACACTTTAAGAGCAGATTGTTATTATGCAATAATTATATTTGTTATATGAGTGTACACGTGTCGTGGAATTACACAAATTCACTTTGAGTCGGCTTTTCCCGAAATAAGATATCTAACATTTTTAAATTAACCATGGCTCTTTTTATTTGCTCCACTGTGTGTTCTGGCTGCTAGTGGCTGCTGCCCAAACACAGATTGGATCGTCTGATCATGAGAGGCACAAAATGACGTCATGACGATGTCTTGGCCTGATGACAAATGAATATCGTGACAAGTCCTATGTGGATTCAGCTGGTCTTACAGACGTAAATGGATCTTCGTTATCATGTCATTTGAGACGGTGCATCTCTAACGAGCCGGTTTTTCCTTTTGCCACCTGTGACATTAACTCTCTTTCAGCAATCACAATTAGACGTCAACCAAATGCTGGTTTGACCTATACAACGCAGAACTATTTTCAATTTGAAATCATCATAAATGTCTTTATAGATATTTCTTTCTGGTTCATTTGAATACCTATGTTATGTGTCTACACCCATTAGAAATAATTATTTCAATGCTTTCAGTGCGAGGACCGTCTTTGTACGTCAGATTCTGACGTCGACAGACGTCAGATTCTGACGTATAAAGACGGTCCCCGCGCCGAAAGGGTTAATATTGTGCAAGCGTTCAGACGCTATAGACCAACTTTAAGACGGCATTGGGTCAATGTCTGTTGGGCGCTTTATATCTAACAGATGATCGGTACTCAGGTAATTATTTGCTTAATAGTCACACCCCGTTTTTTTTGTAGTACTCAATCGTCTTTATATGTGTACTTAAATTTAAATACAATACAATACAATTATCAGATTATTTGCTTCTCTACAACAGAATGATAAGCCCTGCTTTGTACATATAATTTGGAACAAACAGCGAAATTCATGAGATGGAAACAATTCTATGTTTATAATACCTTCTCGTTCGATTCCATAAAATCGTTTACGTTTAGTTTCAGTAATAGTAAGTCTTCAGTATTCCATTTGAACACCGACTGAAATTTACGTGAAAAATATTGTAAATTAACGCTGTCGGCGCAGGTATCGATTTTAGACGTCAGAATCAGACGTCTATAGACGTCAGATTCTTAAATTATCGACTTTGGATGTCAGAATCAGACGTCTGTAGACGTCAGATTCTGACGTATAAAGTTAATCCCCGCACTGAATGAACTAAAATTGTATAATGGCCGCGGACCCATAGCATAGGTTTTCAAATAAAGCAGAGATATCTAACTGAGACATTTATGATGATATTAAATTGAAAAATCAATGGTTGATACAAAACTATTTGAGCGTCATAAGAGCTAAGACAGGAGTGCATTGTTTACTGGCACACCTCACGTAAGTAGCGATATTTGAAACCAGGTTTAAAATCTCACCTTGCTAGCATCCAACGTTGACCCTGCATCGAGACAGAGTTTCTTTGCCATGGCGCACTTTAATTATTTTCTACGACCTCGAGCACAGCCAACCCTTCCTAAAAAAACTTGCACACAGATGTAGGCTACTGGACGCATATTTTATTCCGTGTGTCAAATATCGCCTGTATGGATGACCAGGATTGCTAGTTATGTCGGGCACAGACAACAGTAACTGTTAACTTTTCAAGAGGGCAGTTACTGCT
>OZ024909.1:41666628-41709128 GCA_964017125.1 Flabesymbios commensalis | reverse complement strand
GCTAACTTTTTGAAATTATATTGTAAGTGGCCATAAAGTGAAGCAAACGATCTAACATGTGCATGAAAAGCATATATCTAACTATTTAACCCGTAAAGTAAACCATTATGAATCAATAAGGATGTTAAAATCAAAGTGTCCCAAATAGCCCCACTGTTTCCAAGTGTATTCATATTATTTGTTTTCAAAATGCATGATTATACTGGATAACAACTCTTCTATAGCAGTTCTAAATATAAAATTGTATGTGTTCACATCATATGTGTATCATATAACGCTCTAAAATATTTAAAAAACGCAAATGAAAAAATGTGTGTTTTAAACCTTTAATGTGGTGTCCCAAATAGCCCCACGTATATGTAAACAGAAAACAGGGTCTTGTGATTTTTAATTAGCCACTATATGTGTTTATCAACATTGTACGTGCTTATGTGAGTATAATCAATCGTAATAACATAGTTTGCTCATCAGAATAGATATTGAATGTAAAGGGCAAACAATGCAAAATAGTACTTGTTGTCAAGCCTGGAATTTCGAAATAACCAAAATGGCAAAATCGGCTTTGAGTTCAAAGGTTTAAGCTCACCCCTCTATGCCATATATTATCATTGGTGAGTCTATTTGATGTGATAACGGTTACAATACTCCTAAATGATGATATAATGCTGCACATTTACCTACGTACAAGGTTAATGTTTTATATTTCATAATTTTGTACAGATAATATATATTTTTGATATTTGTTTTATGTTTTTCGGTTAGCAGTTGGTAGTGTATATTTTATTTGATGATTTTGTGTCTTGGCAGCTTATAACTGTTCATTTTACTTAGATTTTGCAATCATTAATTGATTTGATGTAATATTTTATTCATCTAGTCATAATTGATTAGTTATTTCGTTCATTTTTAAGAGGTCATAAAATTTACAAGTTAGCGTTTTTTTTAGAAACATATTTGTATTGGCTTACTTAAGCTGTTATTTGGTAATGAACTCATTTAGAAATTTTGTATCGGTTGGTGCATGGTATTGGCTATTACAAAAGGATTAATAGTTGCTTCATATATAACTGATTTTTCTTCCGACCATCGAATCATAACTAAAAGTATGAAAGTGTCCCAAATAGCTCCATCTCTAAAAAGTCGTTATATTCTATGCCAGACCTGGGTACAAGGCTTATTTTCTCGCAACTTCTCACACATCATGCGCCTGCTGACAGTGCATGTTCTGCATGGGCAGAGTACCTGGAGCGGCGATTTTTCCATATAGTTAAAACAATTTTCAATGGGACAAAAATTAGCATTTTACATGTCGTCAGTAAAAAAACGCTCAAAAACACCAGATTTATGAATGGTAAGTTTTTATCTGACATTTAAAGACATTTGTCCCAAATAGCCCCACATGTGTCCCAAATAGCCCCTGTCCCAAATAGCCCCACTTTACCCTATTCTTGAAACGAAATGTTGGATTATGTAGTACTCATAACGAACCTTTTGCACAGGATCTCCACCCATGTAATACGGTAAATATTGTATCGTATACCTGTGATGTGTCAACTTGAAATTGGTGAGTTGCCCTTTTAAATTATATTAATTTATTAACCATATTAAAGCCGGAGTCATCATTGACGCAATTTCCAGCTTTATTTGTTGTGTTCTCAAGGTAAATGAAACACTTGAGAAAACATTTTAACATGTTGAGGCTGTTACATAGATATTCCATTGGTGAAACAATAATGGCATTATGCTCATTGCCGCAGCTGTGATATATCCGGTTTACATGCAGTGTCTCTAGTGTATAGTACTGGGAATGTCACTGCGATTTTTCACCAGAAAGGAAATTACTCGTTCCCCTACAGCGCATTGGGCAAAACCATCAAACTAGCTTGATAACCCGGGTTACAGCTTGTGGGTGGAGACGTATTGGCTACTTTTGACTAACATGAATAATAAGGACTCTCATCTGCGTAGCCAATTATGCATAGATATCACTGAAATAAGTGTGCTGTAAACAAATTGTAGGCCCACATATTCAAGTATTTTTTTCTCACTAGAGGTTATAGGCTGCAATAGCCAGACACAACTACAGTATAATAATATAAGTTAGTAAAAATTTACAATATATAATTTAGCGTTGTACGGGCTAATATAGAAATAAATCGTCCTATATCGTCCATAATTCAGTGTGTTAGTGTGTTAATTTTTTTGCATATTGGGCGTTACAGAGGATGCACTGCTATCAACTACTGTGAATTATTCAAGCTGTCGGGGTCAAGTAAAAATAGAAAGAGGGAATAGCAAGTTGAAAGGCAGGATATGGTGGCGAGTTTCTATATTAGGAGACAATTTCCGTTTTGTTAAAAGGACACCCTATTTCTTATTTACAATAACATGGAGTGTCCTCAATAATAATGGTCATCCCGCTGACGAGATCGTATCTAAAAATAACCGCTACGTCATTCCGTCTGGTACCTCGCAGACCCCAGTTGTGTTACACGTCCGCTTGGAGTTAGAAGGTGCTAAACTGCCACTTTGTAAAGTGGCAGTTTAGTACCTTCTAACTCCAAGGGGACAATATGTAAATGATTTATATAATGACAAATTTGCAAAAAATAGCAATCACTACCAAGAAATTACTATCAGCGCTGCGCTCACTAATATCAAATATTCGCATTTAAATTTTAAGTAAATGTTCACTTCAAGAACCATGTCAATTGCATACGTATTATTATGCTATTCCGCTCTGCAAAGACAAAGGCATGATATGCTTACTTTACAAGTAAGTAGATACTGTCTTATGGCTTTGCACGACAGTGTTCCAGTCAAAGACTCCCAACATGCAGGAGGTATTTCATATTTTGTTAGTTCAATGGGATAGCAGATGATGGCGCAACATTTCCCCAACATAAAGGCAACCCTTGGTAGGATAGAGCAGTATTTATGCCTGGCTTTATTTATTTAAGTATGATATCTATAATTATTTTCTGTCATGGACGGTTGTAAAGATTTATCAGGATTAAAGTACCAGATTCCCCCTAAAAGGTATGACTTCTTAAACATAATGATGCTGTATGTTACAGATGCTGAAGTTCTTGCAACTGCTCGACTGATCGCCTCCCGCTGTCTGTTCATCACTCGTCATCACCTCCTGCATCCCTCCTCCCATCTGCTGCCCTGCTGCTGCTGCTGCCACTACTGTCACAGTTGCTGTTGTTGCCCTGCTGCTATCGGTGTCTCTGTTGCCGTCAGTTTCTGGCAGAGTCAGAAGAGAGCACGAGTAGAGACGCTGCGGAGTAGAATGTCTGGTGGACTACAGGCTAACCTTATTGAGTACCTGTGGGCAGACTGAGGTGCTGCCAGGGCCCGGGTCAGACCTGTAGGTGGCCTGTGCTGACAGAGCCATGTTCTCACACGTCTTCAGTCAGCATGACATTAACAGGACGGCCGTAGTTTTCCTGCTCGCTGCATCTCGCACGTGCCTGAATCGTCCGGAATCAGACTCACCGACCAGCACCTCCACCCGATTGGATTACCAACACCTACAAACTCCAAGCACTAGTCATGTGTTCCCACATCGGGCCACCCTGTAAACCACGTGTTTCACCATATACCCCCAGTGGAGTGTAACAAGTTGTATACCAGTAGTATAGCAGAAGGTAACACGTTGATCAGGTGATTCCTCGCTCTGCTGCACCATGGACGTGGAGGAGTTATACAAGAAGTACTGTCTTCGCCTCAAGCACTCCCTCATGCTGGCCCTCCTCATACTTCTACTATTTCTGTGTGTGGTCTTGATGATTCTACAAGCAACTGCTCCACAGGTAGGAAAACGTCGGCCTCTGGTTTGGCAAACATGGGGTCGACGTTCAAGCTGTCGAACCTATGTTTGAACAAACGAAACAAGTCCATGGTACCTCAATAGTTAATGCGTTAGACTGATAAGCTGTTCTCGTGATTTCGAGTATTGGCTTAATTTTCACCCACATGAAGTTGTGGGTCGCGGTAACGAGACACAACTTCAAGTAGGTGAAAATTTTGTGCGTGGCTGATTTTTATACGTCATGTTTTTCCATATATAGACTACAATGCTCCGACACTCTGTGGTAATGTGCAAATCAAATATTATACCTCAACTCTTTGAATGCTGCATTACTTTGTGACATGTTTTATGTACTTGAAACTGGCCTGGCATTGCTGACGCATTGCAAACCTGAAACGAATGTAAGGTAGTAGTGTCATTATTTTATTTCTGTGAAAAATCACATAGAATGCGTTCTAAGGCATCGTCAGTTAAAAAGTAAGACATCGCGTCCCGGCTTCACGCTTCGCACTATCGCGACATCCCCCACAAAACAGACAAACGAAAGAGCAAAACGACCTCAGTGGCCAGAGTGTCATATAATTATGCAGCTCAGGCTAGTTATAAATATATCAGTTCTGTTGTTCGGGTACAATAGGCCTATTATGTGAATAATAATTATGTTAATTATGTGAATATTATAAATATGAAAGCACCACTAGTTTCTAATAATATTAGTAGCGGATTTTAGCCCCAGTGATTGATACACAGCTGATACTAAAACATGCTTAAGATAATTTAAAGTTTCTGTAGTCCATTATTTTAATAATTAAGATGACACGTATATGTGTGTACCAGTAAAATTCATTGATTTAACCCTTTGACTTCCAGGCCGGAGTGCATGCCAGGATCCAGATATACTGGTGTAGGAGTTCTATTTTTCGTCAGTTGAAGCTGGAATTGCTAACGCTTCAAATGACGAAAAATACATAAATGTAGTATATATTTGACGAAAATTTGTGTCATTTTATGGTTACGCTCATTGACGAATGACGACGGAAATTTCCGTCATGTATGGTAGTGAAAAGGTTAATTATACGTGAATCGTATCTGGATGAGGAGGGGGAAGTAATAACAATGTTAGTTGTTTTAGCAGATAACAGATCACAACGCGTTTGACGGCAGGTGGACATCTACTCTGCTCTGCAAAGCCAAAAGGCAGTTTTTGTCCACTTGTAAAATAAGCAGATACAGCCATTTGGCTTTTGCATGGCGGTACTAATGATGGCAATGGTTGATACATGTGTAATTATTAACTACATCCATATGCGTACCTACTTGTTAAATCAATACTAATATGGTATTCAATCAGATAACAACATTGTCAGCCTTCCTGATTAGTTCATTAATGAACACGGACCATTTCCATCTTGTTTAAGCTGTTGAGAGCGGCAGCGATCAACAGCTTGAACGAGATGGAATTTACCGCTCATAGAGTGTATTATCCTTTGGACCAGGAGGAGTTTCACACAGCTGAATAACAATCAGAGATAACCAACGCAGTGATAATGGTGTGTTTTTTCGTGGGCCCGTTTATTAAACCATCACTTGATATTAAAACCAATCACGGTGCTTTAAGACTGACTATTGATTGTCAAACCGGGATCAGAGGGGGGGGGTAGGATTGAATTGAAAGTCTTTTAATTTCTCTGACTAGATTGTTCGTAACTTTTCCAATAAAAATGTTTTATAGAATCTCTCTAATTGTTTTATAATGAGAGAAGTTAGGGCTGTTCCTAGCGTTTCCACTAGGATTGAGAGAAAGTGAAGATTAGATAAAACTAGTGATTTCAGTAGGTCGGGATACAGGTTGCTATACTTTACGGTAAGGCTTGAATCGTTTGTTTGCAATGCATATTACGAGTATTCAGATTGCGGAATTTAAATTGCTTTTTCGCTTGTGAATTTGCTAAATATTTCAATAAAACGATGAAGAAATACAATTATTCGCTGGGTGTAGGTACATAAGTATGTATATTAAGATATTCCCAACTAATTAAATGTCTGGTTTAAACATCCTGGATCGGAAGATTTTAATTTATTCCCCTATTCTAGATCCGTTTATCATCGAGGCCACGATATCAAGTGAACAAAAACTAAATCATTCAAGAATCGCAAGTCACAATAAAAATGCAGCGTATTTACTAGTATAAATAGTCTACGTGGGCTGCATTTTGAAATAAATAAAGTGTAAATTGCGGAGTTGCTCAATTTTCTGATGATTGACAAATTCTACAATCCAAAACATTATAATTATATATGAGCTATTGAGTTTTTTCTTTAAGTTCTGGACTTCTAGTGCAATATCACTAATGACAGAATCACGAGGCTGCGACCCGATGTCTAATCCAAATATGCATCAATGTGCACCCCAAGCACTTGAACAGTTCGAAACAATGTACATGGGGTACAAACTAGTCCACGCATAGAATCCCGTGCCACCATGCATATTCGATAATAATTATTATTATAACCTCTCACTGCAGCTCCCGGCTGAACACCGTATCGCGAATCTCAGTAATTTTATACGGCGGAACACACGACCCACTCGGGACATGCACCTACAGTTACGGAACACTAAAATCCCTAAGTATTCGCTTGTTGAGCGAGGGGGGGGGCCCGAGGCAGACAGGGTGAGTGATGCATGCTCCCCTGCAGCTGCGAGCAACCGCGGCCCAGCGCCGGCTCAAGATTGGACCAGCGTCTTGAGTCAGCGCTGGTGTGACGCCTCACTGTGTTCTGGGTGGCAAAACGGCAGAAGGTAAACTACCCGAGTTCAGCCCGGTGAGTGGAGAGGCTGAGAAGGGATTTCTTCACAGAAGCCAGGTTAACCTCAAAAGCTTGTTTATATCCAAGGCAACCAGGAAGATGTACATAAACAACCCCTACCACCACTCCCCATACACATACACACGTACACACACAGAAAACAGACCCCCCGCAGTTTAGACATCCTCATCACTATGGTCCTAGCTGTAAAATTTGATCAATGTTTGTACATATTAATATTTATTTTCTAAATTTAGCCGCATTGTGGTGATGGGAATTATTCGTAATTTTGTAATTTGCAATTGTTTTTTGCAACCAATGGATGATCACAGTTGATCGGTTGAGTGAAGTTTTCACTAATTATAGTCAATGTTTTTAACTGTTGATGGAAACTTTTGTATGTTCACAGTCATACACCATGTTCATTTGTGCAACACTTATTGGGAAACACAGTGGGTAAATAACGTTCTTCAGTTAGCAACATGGTTATATGTTTTAAAAGTTATATTTTGATAATTACAGTAATGTGTGTTTAGTCGAGCGATGTGTTATTATACAGCCCTCCTTGTGCGATTTGCGCCCCAACAGAAATATTTGAACAAAATTCTCTGCTGGGGCTACAATTTACGACCAGGGGCCCGTCCTACTAAGAATATCAAAATTAGGATTATCTTAACTTTCTCTCATTCCCACCAGAAAAGTTAGGATAAATCTTAACTTTTCCAGTGGAAATGATAGCGCTAATTTTCGGATTCTTAGTTGGATGGGCAAGTGAATGTTGATAATAATATCATTTCCTGTACATTGTGGTAATATCGTGACAGAATCGTCGAAAATCGGAATTTTGCCTAATTACTCGTTTCCAGACTCTTCAATGATTCTTTATAAAGCACAGTGCCGAAGATAAAACTGCACAGTCCATGTCCTTGAACAGTTCTGAACACTGTATAATGCACAACCATGATAACCGACATTGATCCCAGTGTGGATATTAAATGTTGGGTACCGACAAGGTTTTGAGTTCAAAGCGGAACTGAATGAGCTAACGCGGAATACATTAACCAGTGTGCTGCCGTGCAAAGGCAAAAAGGCAGTATGTGCTTACTTTTCAAGTAATCAGATCCTGCTTTACAGAGTAGTGAAGTATACTTGATAAAGTCAACAGTTTTATCTTTGATCTTTACTTCACTAGGATTTATCTTCCCTTGCTTGTTTTTCGGGGTTTGTGTTGTATGCTTTGTTCTATTGTGCTTCTTCTCGTTAACATACCATAGTTGAGCTTACTGTATCACCAGTATAGTGTGGGTGTGGACAGATATAACAGTTCTGTAAAGGCAAATGGCGGTTTCTGCTTACTTCTAAGGTAAACAGTTACTACTTTTTGGCTTTACATGGCAGTAATACTCCGCTGTCAGCCTTATTTTTATGAGAAGACGGTGCACATTATGTCTGAGAAATACTCGTTTTACCATAGACACAACATGTCCTCACCTTGGATATGAAAGGGTGTATCCGCGACTTTACAAAGTATCAGATACACCCTTTCATATCCAAGGGGGCGATGCACTTTCGTGGATGGCCCATGTGCTATTTTTTTCCCAGTAATTTGAAGCTGGCATTGCTGACTCAATTGTCATCCACTTCAAATGAATACAAACACGTTTACATTAAAAAAAATATTATTTTAATTATTATTATTTAAGCCTGCGATTGGTGATTTAGGCCACCTATTTAAAATCTAAAAATTTGATAAATTTCATAAATAATACATGTATTTTTGAAAAAGCTGTTTTTAACCTTTACCCGCTACGTTATCGTATTTAAATTTTCACCCACTTGAAGTTGTGCGTCGCTACCGCGACCCACAACTTCAAGTGGGTGAAAATTACTAAAAAAAATTTCATTCTAGACCAAACATTTCCAAATGTTAATGTTTAAACGCTCATTTCATTCCCAATGATTGTGTTTTAACCTGCTAATAAAACAGATTAAAAACGATTATTGTCGTGCTTAGCATTTAAAGAGTACAGAATTGGCGCGATTCGAGAGTGTTATCTTCCCTATATATCTTCCCCTTGGATATGAAAGGGTGTATCTGCCAGGGGAAGATATAATGAATACAATCATATTATCTGGGGGGAAACACATATGAATTAATAAGGGCCGTGCTTAGCGTTTACCACTGATGTGTATTTATTACTATTATTACGAGATAACAGCATCCCGTAAATCCTCGTTACCATGGAAACGACTCAATATAAACACGATAAATCAGTAATTAACGCCTTCTTTCTTATTTCAGATAGAATGCAATTTATTTTCGACCATGTTGATTTGCCCAATTCTGAAAGAGGGTTTATTTAGTTTGTTCAGTTTATTATCGTACGTGTGTGCTTATCAAATGAAGGCCAGCCCAGCTCAGCTGTCCAGCCACCAACGTTACTTTTTCCATATGTCTAGAAAAGTGCTGATCCTACTTAAGCGTGGTTTACTATGTTTACTTCTCTCTTATCTCCGTGATTTAAAATAATACGCGCGTTTCAGATCTAGACAGTCAGGCTGTTCATCACAATGTCTGTGGCGAATGTCTAGAGAGACCTGATTAGCGCCAGAGCCTGTTATATCCCAGCAAACACGACACGATAAACTAATGTTGTTTTAATGTTGGCCCACCGTCTGCGACGCTGGTCCAACATTAAAACAATATTAGATTATCTTGTCGTGTTTTCTGGGATGGGTTCATTTTCCGCTGATGGTATTCAGGTTTCAAGGAAACTACAATCTTTCTTGATCGTGTATTTGGCGTGGAATTGCTGGAACTGTTATTACTGTTGTTATTATTGTTATTATATTGTTTTACTTTATACGATCATTGCGATATTTTCTGAAGCCATTCACTTTCATGCTAAGGCTGACCACCACAGTGTTGTTTTGCAAATTCAACATAAGCGCGCTATAGTTGTCAAAGACAAATTTGTAATACTTTAAATAGCTAAAGTTATATATTTTAATTTTTACCAACTTAAAGTTGTGTTTCGCTAGCGAATCCCACAATTTAAAGTGGGTGAAAATTATATACATCGATGCAATTTGCATCCAAACAAAATGCCAATCTGGCAAATGTGGTGCTAATTTCTGTTTAAAAATATATTGTTTGGAGGACAGACAAAAAAGCTGCAAGTGGATCTAGACGTCATTACCACTTTAACCCTTACGACGCTAAATTATTTGTGCTTAAACCATAGGGACGAAAGAGTTATTTTCAATTAGAAATCATCATACATGTCTTAGTTAGCTCTTTCCGGTTCATTTTAAAACCTACATGCATGTTGTGGGTCTACGACCATTTCAAATATTTTAATTCTTTCAGTGCGGGCCCGGTCTTTATACGTCAGAACTCTGACCTATAAAGGCGATCCCCGCGCTGAAAAAGTTAAATCTTATGTATTGGATAAAGCCCGAGGAGCTCTACATTCTTAGCTGTGGAAAAGGCCGAGGCCGAAGGCCGTGGTCTTTTCTACAGCTGAGAATGTAGAGCTCCGAAGGGTTTTAACTGACTTAAAACACATCCGACCATAATCAGATAATGAGAATCCCTCATAATCCCTCAACAGCTCGGTCACATTTGACTGATTATAGCACCATAGGCATAACATGATAATTGGTCTGTCTTTCGTCAACAATAACTCTCCATTCCCGGCTAAGAATGTAGTGGTCGGACAAAGAAATAATGTAGTGGTGTGTTTTAAGTAAAAATAATCCTCACCTTGGAATTAAAATTTGTAAAGTAAAAGATACACCATTTTAGGGGAACGCTACAACCCTGATCAAGGAAGGAAAGGGACTTAAAACATCCCAAAATTTCACCTTTTAAATTTAAATTGCTCTAATCTTGAGCCAGCATCAGACTAGCATTGGGATAACATTGCTCAGTGATCCCTTTATTCTCCTAACAGCCACATTTGGAAGAAAGCAGGAGGTGGTGGAGATTTCCTGAGCCACTTCCAGTTTATTGTAATTTCTAGATCTCCCACCAGGCTACTCACCGGTACTTATCAATTGTTGAACAATGGGCATACTTACGGTGACATCACAGTACGGTGACTTACGGTGACTTACGGTGACATCACATTATAGGACTTAGTCTAGCACACGTGAGTTTTTCTGCCGCCCTTCTTGTCAGCATTATATCTGAGTGGAGTGAATATTCCTCGGATGTAAAGTGATCATTTGCTGATCATCCTGCCATATGCAGGGGAGATGTTACAATATCCCCTGCCTATATATATGACAGGGTGACGCTGACAGGTTGGCATTTGAAATTAACAGATCTAGGACGTTATTACCAGATGCAGCAAATTCCTTCATTGTGACACATGCTGACAACAATGCACACTTAACCCTCACAACGCTGAAATATTGTTGTATAAACTATAGAGACCAAAGGGTTTTTTCAACTGGAAGTCATAAATGTCCTAGTTAGCTCTTTCTGCTTCATTTGAATACAGTTCTACGTTTTGGCCGTATGGGTCTACACACATTGTAAATATTTTAATTCTTTCAGTGCGGGGACCATCTTTAGGCGTCAAAATCTGACGTCTACAGACGTCAGATTCTGACGTCGAAAGTCGATTTCGGCGCTGAAAGGGTTGATATTGCACATTTATTGATTTGACCGATAAATTACACTCATGAAATAATATAATATGATAACATAATTCCATTTAATAACATCCGAAGCATTAGTACATGACACCACGAATACATCTCGACCTGTGGCGAACTGCGCCAACTGGTTTCCACCTGTTGTACCAAATCCAGGTAGGTAGTTACCCAATGCTAGAATAACATGACTAAGCTGGGCCACCGTCTGCGATGCCTTGCTCAACAGTAAAACCAGCATTGGCTGAGTGCACCGTGTCTGTGAATTCAGGCTATCACGGCATGGCGAGGGAGATAAGAGATATTGCTCCGAATTGGGACAGTTGTAAATGTATCACCGGTTATAAGTGAATGTAGAAATTCATAGTACAAATATCCCGTTTTGCGAGTCCAAATCAAAGCATACTTGAACAGAATACGCTATGGTGTATTTTTTGTGGCGCAGGTCAACAGGTGAATGCATTCTACTGACGTCCTGGTCACCCTTTTTTGCTGGCTTGATATAAAAAATGCACATGATAATCTCAAGTCATGTCACTTGTATATAAGTAATGGTAAATACAGTATTGGTATGGTAAATTGAATGAATGAATGAATGAATGAATGAATGAATGAATGAATGAATACCCACTATACTGAATCCTTACGTGATATCAAGTCAAGTGGACGGGGAAACATGTTGTTTCTTTGAAGTCCCATGAGCTTCTGCGTGTGCAAACTTCATCATTAAAATTGTAGCCACTACACCAGGGTGCCCCCGGTATAGGCTAGTATAGGATGTAACAAAGAGCTAGGTCAGCTTTACTCTGGCTGGGTTATAGATACCCCGCGTTACATCATGCCTAAGAGTTTCCTTTTCCTGGACACCTCAGGTCACATGATATCCATTCAGTGACCAGGATGTCAGCGTGAGACCGGTAATTATAACCCAGCAAGCTCAAAACGATGGCCCAATGTAGATTTATTGCCGGGCCAGCGTCGACGACGCTGGCCCAGCATTAAATCAACATTGGGTCAACCTATTGTGGGAAATGACACTTTTGTTGTCTTTATTAACGCAAAGATAGATTTTCACTAAAATCCCGGGAAACACGAGAAGTCACTGCGTGATGGCTGCCCTTTCTCATATGGTGTGCGATGCCTGGTAGTTTTCTTCGTGATGCGTGGTGGCTGCCCCTTCTCATATGGTGTGCGGTGCCTGGTAACTTTCTTCGTGATGCGTGGTGGCTGCCCTTTCTCATATGGTGTGCGATGCCTGGTAACTTTCTTCGTGATGCGTGGTGGCTGCCCCTTCTCATATGGTGTGCGGTGCCTGGTAACTTTCTTCGTGATGCGTGGTGGCTGCCCTTTCTCATATGGTGTGCGATGCCTGTTAACTTTCTTCGTGATGCGTGGTGGCTGCCCTTTCTCATATGGTGTGCGATGCCTTGTAGTTTTCTTCGTGATGCGTGGTGGCTGCCCCTTCTCATATGGTGTGCGATGCCTGGTAGTTTTCTTCGTGATGCGTGGTGGCTGCCCTTTCTCATATGGTGTGCGATGCCTGGTAGTTTTCTTCGTGATGCGTGGTGGCTGCCCTTTCTCGCCCTTTCTCATATGGTGTGCGATGCCTGGTAGTTTTCTTCGTGATGCGTGGTGGCTGCCCCTTCTCATATGGTGTGCGGTGCCTGGTAACTTTCTTCGTGATGCGTGGTGGCTGCCCTTTCTCATATGGTGTGCGATGCCTGGTAACTTTCTTCGTGATGCGTGGTGGCTGCCCCTTCTCATATGGTGTGCGGTGCCTGGTAACTTTCTTCGTGATGCGTGGTGGCTGCCCTTTCTCATATGGTGTGCGATGCCTGTTAACTTTCTTCGTGATGCGTGGTGGCTGCCCTTTCTCATATGGTGTGCGATGCCTTGTAGTTTTCTTCGTGATGCGTGGTGGCTGCCCCTTCTCATATGGTGTGCGATGCCTGGTAGTTTTCTTCGTGATGCGTGGTGGCTGCCCTTTCTCATATGGTGTGCGATGCCTGGTAGTTTTCTTCGTGATGCGTGGTGGCTGCCCCTTCTCATATGGTGTGCGGTGCCTGGTAACTTTCTTCGTGATGCGTGGTGGCTGCCCTTTCTCATATGGTGTGCGATGCCTGGTAGTTTTCTTCGTGATGCGTGGTGGCTGCCCTTTCTCATATGGTGTGCGATGCCTGGTAGTTTTCTTCGTGATGTGTGGTGGCTGCCCTTTCTCATATGGTGTGCAGTGCCTGGTAACTTTCTTCGTGATGCGTGGTGGCTGCCCTTTCTCATATGGTGTGCGGTGCCTGGTAACTTTCTTCGTGATGCGTGGTGGCTGCCCTTTCTCATATGGTGTGCGATGCCTGGTAGTTTTCTTCGTGATGCGTGGTGGCTGCCCTTTCTCATATGGTGTGCGATGCCTGGTAGTTTTCTTCGTGATGCGTGGTGGCTGCCCTTTCTCATATGGTGTGCGATGCCTGGTAACTTTCTTCGTGATGCGTGGTGGCTGCCCCTTCTCATATGGTGTGCGGTGCCTGGTAACTTTCTTCGTGATGCGTGGTGGCTGCCCTTTCTCATATGGTGTGCGATGCCTGGTAGTTTTCTTCGTGATGCGTGGTGGCTGCCTTTTCTCATATGGTGTGTGGTGCCTGGTAACTTTCTTCGTGATGCGTGGTGGCTGCCCTTTCTCATATGGTGTGCGGTGCCTGGTAACTTTCTTCGTGATGCGTGGTGGCTGCCCTTTCTCATATGGTGTGCGATGCCTGGTAGTTTTCTTCGTGATGCGTGGTGGCTGCCTTTTCTCATATGGTGTGTGGTGCCTGGTAACTTTCTTCGTGATGCGTGGTGGCTGCCCTTTCTCATATGGTGTGCGGTGCCTGGTAACTTTCTTCGTGATGCGTGGTGGCTGCCCTTTCTCATATGGTGTGCGATGCCTGGTAGTTTTCTTCGTGATGCGTGGTGGCTGCCTTTTCTCATATGGTGTGTGGTGCCTGGTAACTTTCTTCGTGATGCGTGGTGGCTGCCCTTTCTCATATGGTGTGCGGTGCCTGGTAACTTTCTTCGTGATGCGTGGTGGCTGCCCTTTCTCATATGGTGTGCGATGCCTGGTAGTTTTCTTCGTGATGCGTGGTGGCTGCCCTTTCTCATATGGTGTGTGGTCCCTGGTAACTTTCTTCGTGATGCGTGGTGGCTGCCCTTTCTCATATGGTGTGCGATGCCTGGTAGTTTTCTTCGTGGTGCGTGGTGGCTGCCCCTTCTCATATGGTGTGCGGTGCCTGGTAACTTTCTTCGTGATGCGTGGTGGCTGCCCTTTCTCATATGGTGTGCGATGCCTGGTAGTTTTCTTCGTGATGCGTGGTGGCTGCCCTTTCTCATATGGTGTGCGATGCCTGGTAGTTTTCTTCGTGATGCGTGGTGGCTGCCCTTTCTCATATGGTGTGCAGTGCCTGGTAACTTTCTTCGTGATGCGTGGTGGCTGCCCTTTCTCATATGGTGTGCGGTGCCTGGTAACTTTCTTCGTGATGCGTGGTGGCTGCCCTTTCTCATATGGTGTGCGATGCCTGGTAGTTTTCTTCGTGATGCGTGGTGGCTGCCCTTTCTCATATGGTGTGCGATGCCTGGTAGTTTTCTTCGTGATGCGTGGTGGCTGCCCCTTCTCATATGGTGTGCGGTGCCTGGTAACTTTCTTTGTGATGCGTGGTGGCTGCCCTTTATCATATGGTGTGCGATGCCTGGTAGTTTTCTTCGTGATGCGTGGTGGCTGCCCTTTCTCATATGGTGTGCGGTGCCTGGTAACTTTCTTCGTGATGCGTGGTGGCTGCCCTTTCTCATATGGTGTGCGATGCCTGGTAGTTTTCTTCGTGATGCGTGGTGGCTGCCCTTTCTAATATGGTGTGCAGTGCCTGGTAACTTTCTTCGTGATGCGTGGTGGCTGCCCTTTCTCATATGGTGTGCGGTGCCTGGTAACTTTCTTCGTGATGCGTGGTGGCTGCCCTTTCTCATATGGTGTGTGGTGCCTGGTAACTTTCTTCGTGATGCGTGGTGGCTGCCCTTTCTCATATGGTGTGTGGTGCCTGGTAACTTTCTTCGTGATGCTTACAGGTAGCTGCCCTTCTCATATGGTGTGCGGTGCCTGGTAACTTTCTTCGTGATACGTGCAGGTGGCTGCCCTTCTCATATGGTGTGTGGTGCCTGGTAACTTTATTCGTGATGCTTACAGGTGGCTGCCCTTCTCATATGGTGTGTGGTGCCTGGTAACTTTCTTCGTGATGCTTACAGGTGGTTGCCCTTCTCATATGATGTGCGGTGCCTGGTAACTTTCTTCGTGATGCGTGCGGGTGGCTGCCCTTCTCATATGGTGTGTCGTGCCTGGTAACTTTCTCTCTGATGCATGCAGGTGGCTGCCCTTCTTATATGGTGCGTGGTGCATGGTAACTTTCTTCGTGATGCATGGTGCCCCCCCCCTTCTCATCTGGTGTGCGATGCCTGCTAACTTTCTTCGTGATGCGTGGTGCCCTCCCTTTCTCATATGGTGCGTGGTGCCTGCTAACTTTCTTCGTGATGCGTGGTGGCTGCCCTTTCTCATAATTATGGTGCGTGGTGCCTGGTAACTTTCTTCGTTATGCGTGGTGGCTGCCCCTTCTCACATGGAGCGTGGTGTCTGGTAACTTTCTTCGTGATGCATGGGGCTGCCTTTATTTGATGTACCTGGTCGCTGTTATCTCCTTTGTAGTGTGTGGTGGCTTCAGTCTTTCTGCCCAATTGTTTTACAAACGTTCGACCAGCATTGATGTTCTCAGATAACACGAGACGATCACCCTATGCTCGTTTAATGATGGCCCGAAGTCTACTGCACATGTACAATGTTAAAACGGCATAGAATGCACGTCTTGTTTTTTTGCACCACGGCGTTGTCTCCTCTCTTGAGGTGAACCCTGACATTATGGCATTCTGGGAAGCCGGAAGTGTTTTTTTCCGCATCAATGAGGCCGGCCATGACATCATAAATTCGGCACGTGAAAGGCAATTTAGACAAATTTGAGAATCACAGGCTGCCCAACCTGCCACTGCCTGACTCTGTCAGCCCTAAATACCTCAGCCATTAAGGAGATGGCACAGGTCTCCTGACATGAGGTCTCACACAACTAGTATTATATCTCTGAAGTCATGTAAAAGTATGTGGATTAATTGTCAGATAGACACATTCGCTATACTTAATGCTGTTAAGAATCTATTTTTTTTTGTGCTGGTTATGCAATATTGTTGTCGAGAATCCGTAAAACATTGATAGGTAGGGCCTATAGGTTTCATCAGTGCATGATTGCAAATTCACAAAAAAAAGAGTCTTTCTAGCAAACACGAGACGTCGAACCACTATTGGTTTAATGTAAGGCCATCGTCTACGACGCTGGCCCAACATTAAACCAATTGTGGTTCAACGTCTCGTGTTTGTTGGGTTTAAAAGTAGAAAGGATAGAGCTAGTAGCGATGGAATTTAACAAAAAAGATTCATTTTTTCATTCGCTGATTTGTTCATTCATTATTTCAATCGCTCATGCAAAACATGAATGAGGCTAATCTATCCATTCACTAATCCATAGTATTTCAATTCAGTCACTCGTTAAGAAACAGATAGTGTTTATTTTAAATTACATTTATATAGACTCTGTATGTTCCAGTAACATATTATTATTACAGTGTAAATCTTACACAATTATTATTTATCACTTTATCCGTCTTTATCTTTTAGCCAGATTGTGGATAGCAATCCACGAAAACGTGTCCTGTCCAGAGTATACAAAGACTTGATAAATCGAAGTCATTTAGTCCTTTGTTGCAGTTGTCTTCGTCTCTGGTAATTTCGGGTTTTCGGCTCGCGCCATGATAAACTACTTGGAGTAATAACTGCACTGTTTGCAAACGTCTGCGACGTTGGTCCAGCATTGGGCTAAGGCTGTGATAATGTGTTGTTTGCTGAGAAGGTTAACCCTTACAACGCTGAAATATTCGTATAAAACCAAGAGACCAAAGGGTTTTTTTTTATTTTCAAATCATCTCTTTCGGCTTCATTTGAATACCTATTTTATTTTTTTACGGCC
Organism: Flabesymbios commensalis; assembly: GCA_964017125.1. Taxonomy (NCBI): domain Eukaryota; kingdom Metazoa; phylum Annelida; class Polychaeta; order Terebellida; family Flabelligeridae; genus Flabesymbios; species Flabesymbios commensalis. The sequence goes on along the minus strand of OZ024909.1, from coordinate 41,691,758 downwards.
ACTATAAATATTTTACTGTTTCAGTACGGGGATCGACTTTAGACGGCAGAATCTGACCGTCTATAGACGTATTCATGAAGTCTAAAGTCGGCCCCCGCACTGAAAGGGTCAACACGCACTGGGCGGGAAGACGGGACACGGAAAACATCTGATCCAAGGAAATCTTTTTTTGTCGCGTCCACTTTTGCATTCGCGCTATTGGGCTTTTTGTGGCGAAATGTGATTATCCCTTCACTCGCACCTAGTGACTTTCAGACTCGCATGAGAGTCACTAGGTGCGAGTGAACTCTCCTGCTGGCGATTCATTAGGTTATGTCATTGTATTTCACGCTTGAGACGACATTCCACCCAGGCAAACAAGAGACGTTTGCCCAACGTTGGTTTACCGTTGGCCCACCGTCTACGACGTTGGCCCAACAGTAAACCAACGTTGGTCCAGCGTCTCATGTTTTCTCGGACTGAACTGGTGATTGCGAGGTGATGGCTGCCACCAATATTTATCTGTTTTTTTTCTGGTTACGTAACCCAGGGCTGTTCAGTTCTCAAAACACATTCATTAGACACATTTATTATTATTATTATACTATTTATGTGATATATATATATGTATATACCGGTCACTTTAATAAACAATCACTTACTTACTTACTAACACATTATTCCGGTAACTTACAGTCAGCCTTATTGATGTTACTGTACATTAAATGTTATTCCGTCCAGCAGTATTTTTATTATTAAAATTTTCGAACATAAGTTAATTTGTGATATCGTAGGCCTACACATTATTTTCTATGCAGTATGCAGCGTATGAAACAAATCAAACAACAGTTGAGTATTCTTCGTTATAATATTTTGATTCTAGTATATTTTAGATTCCATTTACATATTCCAGGCATAAGTTGTAATGAATTGTGGTTGTAATGTAGAGGACAAATTAAAGAGAACTAACAAATAAGAGGTTTAAACTATGCTTGCATGTAATAAAACTGATAAGCAGGTGAAATAAATCATTATGACAATGTAAGCGATCATATAATAGGATTTAGTATCACTTCCCATCAACAGCATGTCCCAACAAACACCAAATTTTGGATCGATCAGGAGGAAGATCATAATTTCACTCATGCTGAATTTTACACCGTCAGACGAGGTTGAAGTATACAGGCATTATTAAATATAGATGATTAAAGTTTATCATTTGTTGGCAATCCCCGGAACCGATTCCTAGTGCGGTGAAAATTCTGAATATATTTATAATTAATGTCGTTTGCAGATACATCGCTGTCAAATGATTTGATAAAGCAAATCATGGGGGGCATTTTGTGCAAAATATAAAATAAAACAACAAGGTATGATACAACAAGTAATTAAAACAACGTATGGGTGTATATGCTCAGTTCTGTATTAGAAACACTATCAAATTGTTCAGCTAGCATCCTGGAATTAGCTGAAGCACCACGGAGTCTTCTCTGTGAGCTGGTAATCAATTAACAGACACCAATAAAACAGTTACACATTTTTATGAGGGAATCACGCTAAGCCTTTCTATTCAGATTCAGAGCTAGATTTAGAGTGATCACTGTGATATCAGATAGACATCATAACAGGGACTAGTTCTCCCCAAGCGGCTGACCTAGATATTAGGCATGTGATTGGTCGACCAATCACATGCCTAGAATCTGTGTCAGTCTCTTGGAGAATACCATCCCAGAATGGTAGATTTATCATAAGGAGAAAAAAACGCATCCAAGGTGTGAATGAGAAGATATCGTGCAGTGTATTTTTTTCCTGAATATTTTCTCTCCTGCCCGGGTAAGGCAGAGGAGAATGTTACGCCAGTTTCTGATGGATTGCCGTGTCTACACGCTGCACTCAGTCGAATTAGGTCGCGTTTAGTGGTCATGAAGCTGCAGTAGATTATCATGTAGCAAAGCTAGGAATGCTTCCAGCCAAGGCTATAAGCATTGTACCAGCGCGACGGACCAGCGCCTGTCATACTGGTCCGTCAATGAGTCATTTGCAGCAATGGTGAGCCTCTTTCTGGTCCAAGTAAGAGTCTTGTGACCAATCAGTGATCGTCTATGGCGACCACGCTGATAATTCAACTAATCCTCACCCATCAGCAGCTAGCTACAATTGCACGTATGGACCCTCTTTTTTGGCCGAGAACGTTTAGCTCACATGGATAGTAAGGGGTGTTATATTGCATACACATATCCGCTCGGCCATCTGTTTTTAGTAGAAGGTATGAGGTACGGGATTGTTTATTTTGAAACTCCTGCGGGGCATGAGAATCAGGTTTGCGATGTAAATGGGCGCCATGATTCAGAATATTTGAGAGTAGCATTTCTTAGGCTATGCAACACTACCACAACAATCATCCCAGAATTCCAGATATGCGATATGATTGACATAATTATAAGAAAGTTCAAAAGCCTGAGTGAATCAGGGAATATTGCTTTATGTTGTTTTTTGCACATCATAGCAATATCGCGACAGATAAGGTCGTAACTATGCCCTACTTTTATTAAATGATTTCAACGGGGTTTTATAGTGCAAAGTACCATTAAAAGCACTGTACACTCCAGGCCTTTGACCAGTTTGGAACACTTCACTCCTCACTCACTCACTCACTCACTCACTCACTCACTCACTCACTCACTCACTCACTCACTCACACTCACTCACTCACTCACTCACTCACTCACTCACTCACTCACTCACTCACTCACTCACTCACTCACTCACTCACTCACTCACTCACTCACTCACTCACTCACTCACTCACTCACTCACTCACTCACTCACTCACTCACTCACTCACTCACTCACTCACTCACTCACTCACTCACTCACTCACTCACTCACTCACTCACTCACTCACTCACTCACTCAATCACTCACTCACTCACTCACTCACTCACTCACTCACTCACTCACTCACTCACTCACTCACTCACTCACCCACCCACCCACCCACTCACCCACCCACCCACTCACTCACTCACTCACTCACTCACTCACTCACTCACTCACTCACTCACTCACTCACTCACTCACTCACTCACTCACTCACTCACTCACTCACTCACTCACTCACTCACTCACTCACTCACTCACTCACTCACTGATGCTTACCTGACCAAGTCTCACCTTGCGCTGATATCAAGTAGCTGTAGACCGAGGTCGATGAATATCATGATTATAACGCTTCATAACAGTCCGGCTGCTCTTTCGATTCCAATAATTGCATAAGCAAAACACCAACAGGTTGATGTGTTACCCATTTTCGTTACGCTCATTTTGCCTCATTTGGTTCACATTCAGATATCAACACAATCATTAATTTAAAAGAATGTCATTTCCTTGAAACGACCTCCTATAGCATCACAGCAATCAACATAATTGTGGAGTCGATGCTGAAAGGAAGTCTGATCTCTTCACGTGGCGGCATAAACCTTACCCTCCGCTGATAGTCGTCGATCCAGATCGGATACCGTCCACTCTACGGATCAAGAACACGGTGATTTACAGCCAATAATGCCTGGGGTAATTGGAAGAATAGACTGGGCGTGGTGCCATTGTCGCCCCGGTCAGACAGACGAGAATGCAAAGCTTTCTAGGAAAATTAAATAAATAGCAGTATTTATGGAGCAGTGTTTTCCTTTCTCTGTTATTATCTTCCTCACCACTCTTTGATGCCTATTTCTGAATTTTCATCCGCCGTTTTCATATATGCTGAGACTGTTGAATCGATTCCGCGTTGCTGGCCCTATTTACAGGTTTTCTTTTTAAAGCTTAAACTTATAGATTATTATAGCTACACTATGAAATTCTATCCACTTCAGCTGTAATGGAATTGGGTCGTTGTAATGCGAGCCCACTGGACACACGTCGTTGCTGCGACGTTGAATCAACGTCAATGACGTATTGACGTTGAATCAACGTCAATGACGTATTGACGTTGATTCAACGTCGCGAAAAGTCTTGTGCCCGGTGGGAAAAGCTCATTATGAATGATTACGTCAAAAATAGATACGTTTACTTTAATTATCAGATTTGTCATGAGCGGATAATTGCTATGATTGCAAAAGCGCAATAAAACACTAGAACAAACAACACCATGTTTCTGTGAACGAACAAAGTGTTGGTACACTATCCTATAAAACTCAGCACAAGATGTAATACGAACATAGAGGACTATATAACTGACACAGTTATGCTTATCATCGTGACTTCAATGATGTTATTGCCAAAGAATGCTGCGACAGGAGAAAGCATCTCGGCGACAAAGGACATTTTATTAGCACTACATTGGCACGATAAGGTATGTAGTAGGTACCTCAGAACTTCATTATTAGGGACATGTAGAGTCGCTGTATGCTGTCCGCTCATCACTATTATTGCCATGTGGAGATTGGTAGTTCTGACGATGGAGCTCTTGTTCCTACAATAAGCTCTTTACTTAAATAATCGAACATGAAACGGTCCCACCAAAACAAGATAGACATCTTTAGACGCCCTGGCTCAATCACTAAATATCTTATTTAGAATTCTTTGTTGAGGTGATGCTGTTTGTTTAACTTTGGAGAGATTAAACAAATAATTTTTTTATTAGCAAATCGTGGGCGCCAGATATTTGCGTAGCATTGCAATTTCTGTTTGAATTTTGCTACTAGAAAATCACCCACGCTTTTAATCACCAGTGTTTCTCTAGTAGTTTTTTGCGTGCAAAGCGGTGCCCCTTAATCATTAAAATTACAAGAAATAATTGATCTTGAAAGTTAAAAACGCCTCAAATGTGCGTAAGTAATGGTCAAATGAATGCTGTTTTATCACAGCGCGCATGTTTCATCTCCAACCGACATTTTAGAAAAATATTATATAAAGAAAGCGCTACATACGTCCTATCAATACCAAAGACACTTATTGAGACACGCCATAACCCTTTAAACGCTGATCCCGATTATATTCGTTGTTTTTTTCCTTTTCTTATTAACATATTGAATACCACCTTTTGGATATGTTAAAAGGACTGGCGCAGGCTAAAATCATAAAAAAATCGGAGATTTTATTTTGGTTTCTTAATATGACCACATGATGTAAACATGTTCATAGACTAGAACTGCAAGTTTTTTAATTTCTCTGCTGCGTATTCACCAGTTAGGCTAGATATAGAGACGAAATTCCCGTATTTCTAATTTTTGACATGGTTGTCAATAATTAGAAATCGGGAATTTCGTCTCTATATCTAGCCTAGCTGATAAATGCGCAGCACAAAAATTAAAAAAACTTTTGCAGTTCTAGTCTACGGACATGTTTACATCATGTGGTCATATTAAGAAGCCAAAATAAAATCACCGATTTTTTACTCATTTTAGCCTGGGCCAGTCCCTTTAAAGATAAAAAGTGACATCAATCAGCTAAATTTTAAAAATTGTACCTCTATTTTGTTAAATCTGTAATTTTCACTCACTTGAAGTTGTGGATCGCGTCAGCGAGACACAACTTCAAGTGAATGAATGGGGGTTTAGGACACCTGTGTGCACATATAGGCTAAACTGGGGCAGGCTGAGTAACATCTCGTACCTAAGTACAGCCACCTCGGGTGACTAGGTGACAGCTAATGACCCTGAAGAGCTCTAACAATAGGTTGTGAGTCGTTGTTGTGAGGAGGACAATGACACGCCGACTCGCTCTCACCCTGCTCTCTTCAGCAGCGCGTATGTGATGATTGTAAGGATTCATCTGGATCACTGATTAGATCCAGGTAGCGTCCCTGCGAGAGAGAACATCCAACATTGGGGATGCAATGTTTTGACGACGTGTCACATTGATCCGCTAACACAAGGCATTGACACATTGTTGGGTCAATGTTGGTCCAGCGTCTGCGACGCTGGCCCAGCATTGAAACAACAATGTGTCAATGTCTAGTGATTGCTGGACTTGATGTGTAGAATGGTAGAAATATTGGATAAATACGTACGGTAGCCTGCATATTATATAACTCATCTCTATATTTTACTGTTGTTTAAATAGTTTTACTATCAGTCATACATGTACAACATCCGAATTAGTTGAATTAGTATATTAAAGCAGCCCCTTGGGATGGCATCAATTTTCGTTTTTAGTTTTGTAATGAAGTAGTGTATCCCCCAGATCATAATTTTATTTTTTTCAGAGTTTTTAGATTTTTATAAATATTTCTTATTAATATTTCCATGAAACCGCTTAAAACCCAAACAAACTTTTTGTATACCTAAACACATGCTGAAAGACGATTGAATGTTCCTACAGCGCTGGGCCACATGTTGATGCCGTCGGCCCAGCGTTGGGCAGACAATAAGTGTTGCAGGTGTATCACCTCATGTCCTGACTATTAGACACCAATCAGACACCAATTAGCGGCGATTGCTTTGATCTCCTCGGCCAAGACGTGGGAATATGTGGTATGAAGTGCTGCATATTGCTGACTTGTTTTGTTTACATGGCAATATACGACCTGGAAATATAACTATTTCACTCTTTTTCGGTGCTTTAAAATTGTTTTTTGACTTTTCTGTATTTTTAGTCAAGATCAGTAGGCTATATGGCTTCATATAAGTTAAATTTTCAAAATTGACAACATTGAAAATGTCTCATCCCAAGGGGGCCCTTTAACATGATTAATCCTGTCAAATGTGCATCTTATCAAAGATGCATTGTTTCCATATACATGTAATTATGCATGTAATTATGCAAATTATTCATAAAATTATATTGCCAGAGAGGATATATCGTAACACTGTTATTGTTACTAGGAAATAAAAATAATTTCGAGCAGAATTATCCGCACCATTTCTCATCGACTGATAAACGTCGAAAAACACAATGGGAGGCAAATTTGTCGCTACTATTATTGTCAATATAGTGTACATGGCCGTCATACTGGTGAAGGCTGAACATAACCTGCAAGCCTTAAGGCGCTGAAAAATGTTTCTATAAACCATTTTTTTCAATTTGCAATCATCATAAATGTCTTACTTAGCTCTTTCCGCTGTTATAGACCTACGAGCACTATAAATGGCTTACTCCTACAGCGCGGGGTTCAACTTTAAACATCAAAATCTGACGTCTATGGACGTCAGATTATGACGTCTAAAGTCGATCCCCGAGCCTGAAAGAAGTAAGATCATCCGGTTTAAAAATCACATTACTTAATTTTGAACAGCAAGATGAAGTCTAATCCCTACTTTTTCAGCATATCTTAATACTATTGGTAGTCATGCCACTACACAAGCTTTGAACTGCATGCTCTCGAATTTTAAAAACATGGTATATTTCTACCTTCAACTATCAGTTTGTATGCCGCCAGCACCATACCTACGGTCTGCGCGGCTCTGGCATTGACTCGACAAGATGGTGTCTTTCCAGCTTGCTCACATACTCTCCCCAAATGTTGCATAATGAACCCGTAGTGACATCACGGTGGCTTCTAATCAGGGGAACTCATTATCTTTGCAAAAATCATATTTGCTGTTCACATCACTGAGAGCGGCTGAGGATAATGAGACCGTATAATGCTAGGTAAACTTGCTACCCGAAACATGTGTGTGAAAAACAAAATCTGTTTTTTCCGTTGCCCTTCTCATTATTAAACCCTTTAAACCCACATGATGCATCAAAGCATCATTTTACATACTCGAAAAGAAAAGTTCGTTTTGCTAAAACTAAAGGATTTTAGAAGGAAAATATGTATGAAACTTTTACCAATACATGGCAATTTTCTTAAATTTTCCACCCACTTCAAGTCAAAATAATTTTATCCACTACAAGTCGAGAATTGCGACAGCAATTCGATGCTTGTAGTGGATGAAGATGACAATGGTAAATTCAGGCTTGAAAGGGTTAAAGGGCATGTTTGTTGGAAATGCGATAGAAATTTATCAGCTCGGGGCAAAGGGTCATATCAGCCACTCTAGTGAGTGGCTGATACAACCATTTAGTTATAAGGCGACGAATTCACCATAGCTAAAAAATCTTGACCTACAATTGCTAACCTTACCCTCGGTGATAGTATACTAATTAATAAGATAATGACATTTGTATTCACCTAAAGATAAGAATTGCGACAGCGATCCCCGCACTGAAAGAATTAATAACATCTAATGGCCGTATACCCATAGCATCGGTATTCAAATGAAGCGGAAAGAGCTAACTAAGACATTTATGATGATTTCAAATCGAAGAGAACCCTTTGGTCTCCCTTGGTTTATATATAATATTAAGCGTTTTAACCCTTTAACCGCCAAATTATTCAATCTGAATTTTCACCCACTTGAAGTTGTGTCTCGATGACGCGATCCACAACTTCAAGTGATTGAAAATTATTCAGATTTGACAAAATGGAGGTCAACTGTTTTCAAATATTGCTGATTGATGTCACATTTTATCTTTACCATGTTTAAAAGATGGTACCTAATGTGCTGATAAAAAAGAAGAACCCGAATATATGCGGCACCGGCGGTTAAAGGGTTAAGGGTTAATGACATCCTGGAAGTTTTCACCACAATGCATTCTAGAAGGGGGTTGCTCGTTACGACTGTACCTCTCACGCCATCACGCCACACGATGATGTCAGAGCCACCTGGTGATTGTCTCGGTAAACATGCAGTGACGTGACAGAAAGTACAGTAATCAGTCATCAAAAGCTAATTACGCAATTCGGTAATTTAATATGTTGTTTGATGTTCATAAGCAGCATAATCATTTGTATTGTTCATTGTTTACTTTTTTCATGGCGAGCTGATTTTTTTTCATAGTGATCTATTTGTTTATTGTGCACAGAAACTGCTACAGATGTAGCCAGTCTATAATACGACACTCGCGTTCTCTTAGTTTTCAAATTATAGAACCGGATGATGTTCAGAAATCAAGAAGTGACGTTTGCTTAAATATACACTTCCAGAAGAAAATGTTTTTGAAGGTTCTTTTTTTATTTTTTCTATATTATAATACAGGAAAATACCTTCAAGAACCTTTGTTGTAGGAGTGTCAATCAGAAAGAATCGTTTATTATAGCCTGTTTTCAAATATAATTTTACAACGTAGGGGAGAAAGTAAACCCTTGAATGAATCACACTTTACACGGGGAAACCATAATTATACCTTCAAGTGTGAATTAGCGAAAAGGGCCCATCCCTTGCATTGTGGACATCTCTGAAAATTCGCGTCGCTCAGAAGGCAAAGTGTCAATTATCGTTTTTGGCGTGATTATCTTTGCGCACGTGACAAGTGATGTGTCACAGCCTGGATGTGATTCACCACCGTGCTACACCGCGGACAGGTGTCGTCCGTCATCCCCGTGAGTATAGTGCCAGCACTACCGAGACGTTGGCCCAATGTTGGGCTAACGTCGAAGACAATGGCCGACAATAACCCAACATTGGGCCAGCTCCTCGTGTTTACCAGGACTAAGCCTCTACTCCTCAATTATGCATATTTATACACAATGATCGGTGATTGCAGATTTTTCTTTGATGATGCTCGAGGCAAGTCGAAAATCACCAGAGAGAATACTGCCGTGCAAAGCCAATAGGCAATATCCGCTTACTTTACAAGTAAGCAGATACTGCCATTTGGCTTTGCAGAGCCAAAAATGCTGCAAAAATACGTACTTTTTCTGTCACCCTCGTCCTGCTAGTCCTGTATATTTATACGGTTTCAGGCAAGTTTCAAACCAAATTCAACACCACTGACATTTTCAAATTTTTTACGATGTTCAGTAAATTTAACTTTTAATTTAAACTTCTTCCCCATGAAATCATATCTTACCTTCAGAAAAAAATTACCAAACCACCCCCCCCCCCCATCTGCCTTAAGGCAATATTGCAAGATATAAAATATAAATAATTCTTAGCATCCATGATTGCAACTTCTCAGTTTACCATCCTCTCATACATTGTGATCCGATATTTGATCTCGACATTAATCAGCGTTAATCTCATGAGCTCCCAGAGATTCCCTTTTAATTCTCCCAGCACCTGAGCCTGACATCCACTCTCGTATATCCTTCTGAGGATGAATTACTTACCCTCAGGTTTTACAGCCACACTTTCTCTCAGCATGCCATCGCCGAATCAACGTCACTTATTTGTCTGTTTGTCTTGCTCAGCAAACGCGAAACCCTGATCCATTGTTAGATCCATACTGGACCAGCATAGTAGATGCTGGACCAGCATAGACCCAACTCTGGATTGATCTATTGTGTTTGTTTAGATTGCTGTGTTTTGTTAACAGACGACTATATTATTTTTTCTAATATATTTTAGTGACCTTATGTAAGCAGCTTTTAACAAGACTTCAAATGAATAAAAAACTAAATTTACTCAGAGCACCAGAGGTTAACACTTTAACCGCCAAATTATTCAATCTGAATTTTCACCCACTTGAACTTGTGTCTCGCTGACGCGATCCACAACTTCAAGTGAGTGAAAATTATTCAGATTCGACAAAATGGAGGTCAACTGTTTTCAAATATTTCTGATTGATGTCACATTTTATCTTTAACATGTTTAAAAGGTGGTACTTAATGTGCTAATAAAAAAATGAAAACCCGAATATATGCGGAGGCGGCGGTTAAAGGGTTGATACGTTGATACATACCTGTATCATAGGCACCTATCATTGTTGAATAACATAGGCCTACTAGTTGGATATTAGACTATAGCATACTAAACCATTTGCCTCGATTACTAAAACTAACAACAAATAACATAAGTAGGATAGATATGAAGCTAATACTTCGATTGCTGTCTTGTAGGACTGTCAAACTATTTAATAAACAATATTTGTGAAGTATAATCTTAAAAACACAAAAAAATCTGGTAAAGAATGTTTTCAGTACCATTTTACTGTCGTACATGTATGTGGTACAACATTTAAAAAAAATAGTTTGTAAAGATGACTTTTGTATACTACAGCAACATAATAAAACTTTACCAGGGAAATGGAGTTTTAAGACTGCAATGACAAATATGCTGACATTGTACATAATTAATATACCTGTATAAATTGTGTCAGTCTGTTCAAACTAGTTATTGGCATATCATTATAGAGCAGGCTGTTGATTTTGTCGAGCTCTAACTTGGTTTTAATAACAAACTGAGATAACAACTCCAGAAGCATCGCAATTTCCCCGTCGATATCCCTTATATAGCTTGGAGAAGTTTCTGTCGCGGACTCGCGATTCCACTCTTGCCCGTTTTAGTGCGTGATCAGCCCTGGTGTATCATCACCACCACACTCATTAGCAGTCCTAATTAGTGCTAATTACAGTCTGGCGTGCCACAGCCGCGGGAGAGATGCGCCACCCTCGTCAGGTATCAAGGGTGATCACCAGCTGGAGAAGTAGACATGCGAGAGCTGCCCTGTCCATCACTAGTATATATCACTCTGCGAAGCCAAAGGCAGTATCTGCTTACTTGTAAAGTAAGCAGATACTGCATTTTGTCTTACTGCGCGGTAGTATAGTCTTATAGATGCAGCGACAGTGAAAGAGTGTTGTAAGACCTCACATCGTAACGCTTAGTTGCCCCCACCTTGGCTGAAGCTGTTAGGATGTATGCAGCCACAAAACATCACTATTTTCACCTTTTGAGCACCATAAATTTTGTCCCATAAATGCACCACGTGACTTTTAATATAATTATATGGAAATTTATATTTTAACCACTTGAGGTTGTGCCTCGCTATCGCGACCCACAACCTCAAGTGGTTAAAAATTACTCGCATAATTATGTGCAATTTGTACATTAATTAGTCAATTTAGCAACTTCAATGCAAAATTATCGTTCCAATCTTCTTGTTTTAAAGACGAATAAAACAGACTGATAACGTAAACGTGATTATCACTTTAACCCTTAAAGCGCTGATTTTTTTTATGAAAACTTTTGAGGCCAAAGGGTTTTTTTCAATTTGAAATCATCATAAATGTCTTAGTCACCTCTTTCCGATTCATTTGAATACCTATGTTATAGGTCTGCGGCCATTATAAATATGTTTCTCTTACAGCGCGGGGAGCGACTTTAGTCGTCAGAATCTGACGTCTACAGACGTCAGATTCTGACGACTAAAGTCGATCCCCGCGCTGTAAGGGTTAAGGGTTACAAAATAAAAAAAATCATCAAATAAAAATGTGTAATCCATAACGAACAGGACGTTTAGAGTTTTCCATTGATATATTATTATCATTAGGTATTTTTTAACGAAATCTTGGTATTTTTATTAACCTAACCACAACTTGGAATAACTGCCGCAATTTTCACAAGCTAATACAAATGAGAGGAAAATATATGGTTGACATATAGCAAATGTGAAGGTGCAAATCCCATTAAAGCGCCGCTATGTTTAACAGTAGTAAGGCCAGCGTTAATGAGGTGGGCTATTTTTGATTCATTACGAAATTATATTAAGCCCTATAACTGGTAATTGCGTCATTAGTTAGTCATACGAAACATCGCACTAACACAAAGGCAGACAATAAAACTGTGATACATTATCAAAAGTAAATGTAGATGGACCTACAAAACCTAATAAATCATTCTGAAAATTGTACACAAATACGCAAACAGAGGGGATGCCCGGCTCAGTGGCGAAATATACAAGAATGAATTAAGCACCATGCGTGCTAACGTGAGATGACGAGCAAAACACTATAGGTACCAATGACGTTCTCGCAACGTTGAATCAACCAGGTATGCATGACGCCATGGCTAATAATTGGTACCGTGGCTGAATCAACGTTATTGGCGCTGATTAAACGTTAATATAACATGTACCAAGCTGGAGATCCGTGATGTAGTACCAGGTCCGGAAAACAGGAGACTTCAAACCAATGCTGGTATAATGTTGGGCCAGCGTCGCAGACGCTGGGCCAACATTATTCCGGCATTGAGTAAACAGCTTCGTGTCCACCAGGGAGACTGCAGCCAGGTGTGTGTAATCTGTGGATCCCGCGTGATCCCGGTGTCTGTCCAGAGTCCGCCAGAGAGGACAGAAACTCATCACCATGACAACTGTGTCACGTGACTCTCTTTATTACATCCACTCTATCTTGACCGGTCAGAGACCCTTTATGCTCTGGGTCACCTACTTGGGGTTTGCGTTCACACTTTGATTCTTAAAGTGTAGTCGTTCACACTTAATCGACAACATGTCTTCAACCCACGGTTTGTTATCATGATGATGTGCACCAATGCTATCAGAGGTTCAACAAGGCATGATGAATGAATGAATGAATGAATGAATGAATGAATAAATGAATGAATGAATGAATGAATGAATGAATGAATGAATGAATGAATGAATGAATGAATGAATGAATGAATGAATGAATGAATGAATGGCGTTCACACTTAATCGACAACATGTCTTCGACCCACGGTTTGTTACAATGATGATGTGCACCAATGCTATCAGAGGTTCAACAAGGCACGATGAATGAATGAATGAATGAATGAATGAATGAATGAATGAATGAATGAATGAATGAATGAATAAATGAATGAATGAATGAATGAATGAATGAATGAATGAATGAATGAATGAATCAATGAATGAATGAATGAATGAATGAATGAATGAATGAATGAATGAATGAATGAATGAATGAATGAATGAATGAATGAGACTTTTAGCCACTTGTGTGCACGTACAGGCTAAACTGGACCAATACATCAAAGAACGTGATGTGGTGTTTTTGGTATCTAACATTTGCGCAATTAATTACAGTAGCTCGGTAAATTAAAGCTCACAGCGACGTTATCACCTGATTACAGATCAGCAAGGTTGAGACGTTTACCAAATGGTGATATGACGTAATGTTGAAGATTGAAAAATACGCTGCAGTTTTTTTGTGGAGCGAAGAACAGAAGCTGCTTACTTGAGAAATAAGCAGTTAATGTTGCTGGCCTACGACGTTGGACCAACGTTAAACCAACATTGATTGAATGTCTTTACAGCAGACACAAGACGTTGGTCCAACGTCTACGACGTCGGACCAACGTTAAACCAACATTGATTCAACGTCTTGTGTCTGCTGGGTTTTGTCTGCTGGGAGGTTTGCAGAGCAGCACTACTCTTTCAAGTGTCATCCCTGAGTGTTCTACTGTAATAACACTAGACGTTGAACCAGTGATGATTTAATGTTCGTCCGACGTCACAGACTATTGTCCAGCATTAACCCATCATTAGTACAATGGCTCATGTTTGCTGACAAAGCCGTCATCACCCAATGCCTTGACCCCGTGTTGCTCAGGCCACAAGGTATCACGTCACAAAAGCTCGCTCATTTGCGTCTACCCTTTCTTCTGCGCACACTTTTTCATCAATCGGCTAAATTGTTACCCCCTCCCCCCTCCAGTGGCTATAACTATAATCGTGTTTCTGTTAACTGTTGCTACAAGTATATTCATATTTACAAATGCACTTTAATGTTGATTGCTTATGACCAGATATAATTTTATTTTTAAATTAATACTTCTATATATATATAATTGAGCCTACACCCTCTCCCACTTTGTCGGGACTATAACAAATATTCAAAATCTCAAATTTGTTAGTAAGATAACTTCACCAGTATGAGTGCGTAAGACGTAAGATCAAATACATTTTAGAGCCACCAGACGAAAACTATGAAATATATATTTCGGGTGGTCTGGGACCCTCCTTCCTGCCCTACTAATATATCCGTTCACATGTCACTGATATATCAGCAACAGTGCATTCTAGTCGACAACAAATCATCTCGGTCGCTATTGTTACCAGCGGCTTGACCACACTCAGTACTGTACAGCGAAAACTAATAAGACAAACGTGCAGCGTGCACAGGGTAGCAAATCCTCTTTCATTGCGTCGCATAGCGATTCATGTCCGTCTCAAAATCTCACTTATGCCTATGCTGTGCTAAAGTAAGCAGCTATTATCTTCTGGCTTTGCAGAACAGTATAAATGCCAGTTCGAATAACATTTTTGTGGAAGAATGAGCCTGGAAATCTTATGACGAAAACTATTCTGTGGAAATAACATTTTCCCGTAAAAAAATCGGTCACAGCTAGCTTTTATAGCTCGTATCGCTGCGGTAATACTTCCACACCGATCATGCTGCCTTTGTGGGATCGTGTCATCAGGCACTCTGCGGTGGAAAAGACATCCAAATCACTCGCCAGTTGAACAAATAGCAGTTACTGCTGTTTGTCATTGCATGACAGTAGCCTACTCTGCTCATCTCGTTGTTAACCCTTTAACCGCTAAATTATTCAATTTGAATTTTCACCCACTTGAAGTTGTGTCTCGCTGACGCGATCCACAACTTCAAGTGAGTGAAAATTATTCAGATTTGACAAAATGGAAGTCTTCTGTTTTCAAATATTGCTGATTGATGTCACATTTTATCTTTACCATGTTCAAAAGGTGGTACATAATGTGCTAATAAAAAAATGAAAACCCGAATATAAGCGGCACCGGCGGTTAAAGGGTTAATACGTATTTTTTTGCAGTGAACATAGTTATGATGTCTCGGAACGAAACCATGCAAATGGGTATTGTCTTTAAAAGAATAACAGTCACGCCAGGAGCGAAATCATATTTTGCGTTTCATCATTTACCGAAAGTTTACTGCCCTCAGGCCTCACTATACTGGTGCACAAAGCCAAAAGGCAGTATCTGCTTTCTTTACAAGTGATCGAGCAGATACTGCCTTTTGGCTTTGCAGATCAGTATATATTTTCGTCCTGAAATAGTCCATCTGTTCATCACACGCCCTGTGTGATACTATTTTAAGCTCTGTCTGACGTCACATGGATATGTCATCTAATATGGACATGTACGACAAGAGTTGTACGCCCTCTTTTGTCATAAATAATGAAAACACATAACATGGTTCAGGGCTCTGGGCGTTCCAGCAAACACACAACGCTGACCCAATGGTGGTTTTACGTGTTTGTGTCGGGAAACAGCCTGTGACGAAGGCCTATCATGAAACAATAATTGTGCTTATTAGGCGCATGTTCTTACCCATAATTATATACGCTTGCATTAATACAATACTAACTGAACAGTCACCAAAGAGATATAAAAATAAAATCAATGTAGATTTGTTAGCTTTGCATTGTGTTTTCCACCATGAATTACCATGAATTTGATCGACGATGCCCCATTCACCAGATGTCACTATTGTATGCGTTGAATGTTTTTTAAACCTCTTCTGTGTTTCCAGATCGTGAACCCATGCCTGTGACATGGCTTCAAGTATGACTCGATAATGGCACATGAATTATTTCGCTGTACAGTCACTCCTCTCGGCAACATGCCGCTAATAAATCTACTGTATCCCAGAAGACCTTTACTTTCGGTTTCTCTTAGATCTGTTTGAGGTTTTGAAGACATCACTTCTGCCAGAAAAGAGAACCCATTGTGCACACGACGTTGTTGCGACTTTGCATCAACGTTGATGATGGAAAGGCCATGGCTCCATCCTTGACCATAATGATCCTGAAGACAGACTATCCCGCTGATGCCCGAGCTGATTGTGGACACCAGCTCCGGCGGGGGAAGGCGGGGGCTCTGGTGCAGTGGACCAGTGGTTAAAGCTGCCTGAATGGAAAGTCGAAGATCGCGGGTTCGAACCACACTCTGGCCTTCAAGATGTTTCTTCTCCGCTCACTCGTGAAGATTCAATATTGTGGGGAGCCTTTGTGGCCGAGAAGTAGCGTGCTCAAATTTCGAATTCTGTGTCTGAAGGGCATTCATCTGACCATCCTCAGGAGGTTCTCCTTGTCCAGTTTAGCCTATATATGGTGGCCTAAAACCCTATTCATTCATTTTTATATTTTCTCTGGTGGTGGGACTGTCAATACAATGCCAATGCAGTTAATAGAATGAAGTTTATTATTGGTCTTAAACGACAGCTGTCATATGTTATTATCAACAAATAGCGTATGTTAAAAAATATAACAACTTTTAGATTCAAACGAAGGCGTATACTAATTAAATCACCATGCAGTCGGCGCTATTTTTTTAATATCAATCTCGATAAATAAAAGAAATATTACCTTGATTAAACGAAGTTTAACTGATAGATGAAAGCGCGAACTTTACGAATATCAAATCAATAAATCGCTTGTTTAACCCTTTAGCCGCCGGTCACGATTAGGCCTATTATTATTCCTTCTCGGATTTGTTTTCACTTTGTATAAGCACAATAAATGTCAACTTTTAAACATGTTAAAGAAAAAACGGACAACAAACAACAAGATTTCAAAATCATTGCCATTTTGTCAAATCTAAACAATTTTTACTCACTTGAAATAATTTGACGGTTGAAGGCTTACAGTCATTGGGAACAATACATTTATGGCTTCACCTCGCTTTTCCATTAAACGATGTTAGGTGGACATTATACCATACAGGCGCGGGGACCTAATGGCCGTAGACCCTTAACATATAGGTAGCCTATTCAAACGAATCAGAATAAGATAACTAAGACATTTATGATAATTTTATATTGAAAAACCCCTTTGGTCTCCATGGTTTGTACAAAATATTTCGGCGTTGTAAAGGTTACCATGGCAGTGTCTCCTGACAGCTACGTCACATCCTCACCCTGTACTGCCAGCGGCTGACATGGCAGCCATTTTGTTGTCATCCGGGTTAGCAATGTCCGATGCGCGCTCAACCGGATGTGCCGTCGCTCATTCATCCTTTGACACCAGCAGACCCATGTCATTGTTCTGAAGACGGTCATCTGTCAGAGGTCATCTGTCATGCGCTCCCAATCTGCGCATCATCTCCATGACAACTGTCATTACATCAATCATTCGTTTAAATTAATGTCTATGACAAGTCTTGTTGCTTGCAATACTGTCAAACAATTAAGGCAAACTGCTCACTTTGTGAGTAAGCAGTTACTGTTGTCTGCCTCTCTACAGTTGAATAACATTGATGCTATACATGCTATAGGACTGATTATTTGCTGGGAAGTTAAAGCCTCTTATATTGTGGATTTGAAAATGACAGTTCGAATCTCCGCTTGAGCAAGTTGCATTGTCGTGTTTACATCGTGTATAATCATGATAATAGTTAGGCTACATTACGCTGCTTTATGCTACATTATTGTCGATACTGTCGTGCAAATGCGAACAAAATTCACTTGAAGTGTAAGCAGTTAGTCGCTATACACAGTTGTTTGTGAAGTCATTATACAAACAAAATGACAGTGAATATTTTGTTGATCTAAATAATAATTAGGCCTACGTCAAACATACAATTAGATTGAATTATTGTACAATAATCGGCCACACTTTACAATTATATAGTTTATTGAGCTCACACGTGAGTGAGTGGAGACTTTATGTTTACCGCGGGCCCAAAATGCTGGATTTTTCCTACTCAATTATGTCTAGGTAGTTCCGATCTGATCAACAGATAGTAGTCCTTGACGGACTACAGAACGCCACTGGATCCACTTAGCTGGCCATGAACGCTCCACACACGTTTCGCTTGAAAGGTATCTGTTTCTGTTTTACCTCAGAAGTAAGATGTTGACAATTCGCTGGCCAATTTCCGATGAATCATTTGCCATACAACAGTGCCATTTAATAGAACTAGACGCAGCCTATCTGGGCCTAAAATTAGCCTATTACAATAGGTCACGGCATCACTTAGCAGTAACGTTTTCAATTACTTTTGTTTTTCAAATTGTTATTCTTGACTTCGCGTATACAACTGTTGCCTCGCCAGCAAATAAAAAATCTGATTCGACGGATAATGCAGGGTCAAATTAAATAATGGTCCAATGGTCATAAATGGGTAGGACACGACATGGAAAAAAGGTTATCTCCACGTTCGATCTATCTCTTAGACCACGGCCCAATGTTGAGCCAACGTTTGTTAACAGGGGAGTATTAAGGTGCGAGTGAGATGAAAGGCCCGGGGTTTGCGTGGTGCCCTTGGGCGAGTTTATTTTAGCACTCCCTTCCTAAGATAATCTAGCCAGGGTCCCATTTAGTCGAACAAGTTTATAAATAAACTTCATTGTGAGCCAATGCCATCTGCTACGGGAATACCCTGCGGGGGGGGGGGGGGGGGATCAAAGTAGGGAAAGCGAAATAAGGCTATTATTACGGAGTACGTGGTAGCTTTTATTTTCAGAAAAAAAATAATTTAATGTCGCTTCCAGGGCTCCGCATACTATTGAAACGGGTTACATTCAAATATAATATTCACCTCTCTTATTAGGCTACGCTATGACGGATTTACTGACTTCTAACGAAATTGTTTTCTACATCAGAGCCCACGCTACATGCTACATGCTACATGCTACATATTTGTTTAACGCTTGTTCTGCTGGATCCGTATATATAGGCCTACGGTTTCAATCATGTTTTAGATCAATATCACTAAATTATATAAAATAGTTTTGGGTAGATCCTTAGTTAATCCAATAACTCAATATTGGAGATGTCTATTTTTCATAAATATGAATATTTTTCGTCATTTGAAGCTGCAATTTCAGCTTTAAAAAAATGAAAAAAAAACGGAAACATACAATTCAGCAGCATATGGGTTAACCCTTGAAGCGCTGAATTTTTTTATGATAATCATGGAAACCAAAGGGGTTTTTTTTCAATTTTAAATTAGCATAATTGTCTTAGTCAGCTCTTTCCGGTTCATTTGAATACCTATGTTATGTGTCTACGGCCAGTAGAAATATTTTTACTCTTACAGTGCGAGGATCGACTTTAGTCGTCAGAATCTGACGTCTGTAGACGTCAGATTCTGACGACTAAAGTCGATCCCCGCGCTGCACGGGTTTAAGGGTTATATTTTTTAAGGGTAAGCAGAAAATACAACTCCGCATTAACATTGCTATCCTATTACTAAAAATAAATTAATGCCATTTAAAACAAACGATCAACGGGAGTTGCAATTAGAAAATATCTCCATATGTACACTCCTAGGTAGAGGACATTATTTCGGTTCTGTGTCTTTTCGCAAGGCACTTCACACTCACATGCTTATCTTTACTTAGAAAATGGCAATGTGTAATATAGGTTTCAAACGCGAAATGGCTACAGGGTTGTATTATATGGTATCCGTGGAGTTGAAATGGAACACGAATGAACAGGTCCATCGACCATATTAAGGGGCTAAAATGTGAAAGTCGGATGATAAGTCTTCAGACCAGATAATATACTATAAACCTGCACCATAACCTACTAATATTTTACCATTTCACCATTTACGTAACCCACAATGTCACGGTCTTGTTATGGTACACATTTGTCCTTTGATACCGCGATAGCCTCAGGAGCAGCCTCTGGTGTGTAGATTCATCCAGACCTGAACCTCGAACTAATTTCATGGTCACTGCACTGGAATATTACTAATTTCGCTGTTTTTTTTTATGGATAACGGTGTTTCAATGTACGTGCACGTGGTGCGCAGTGAGCTGTGACATAGTGTGAATGTGAGCAATTTGGCCTATTATGTGCAGTTACTGTATATCGTCGCGCTGGTATTAACCCCTAACCGCCGGTGCCGCATATATTCGGGTTTTTAAATTTTTGGCACATCAAGTACCACATTTTAAATATGTTAAAGATAAAATGTGACATCAACCAGCAAGATTTGAAAAGAGTTGACCTCCATGTTGTCAAATCTGAATAATTTTCACTCACTTGAAGTTGTAGATCGCGTCAGCGAGACACAACCTTAAGTGGGTGAAAATTCAAATTGGATAATTTGGCGGTTAAAGGGTTAAAGGGTCGTATCAGCCACTTTGCAAAGTGGCTGATACGACACTTTAATGCCAATGCGACGACATGCTCATTGTCCGTGTTCAAAGGGTTGCAATACCGGCATACCACATTTCAAAAGTATTCACCACTTGCGCGGTGATGTATCTATCCCTTTAGGTAATCAGGTGATATTTCATTGCTGGCCATATATGTCTAGTATTATATATTTCTTCACCATGTTTACTCAGCTCGAGTGTCTCTCCACATGGCGGAAGTCACTAACGCTGTGTGAAGCGTATTGCATGCATGTCGTGTGTATTTAAAATAAATGAATGAATGAATGAATGAATGAATGAATGAATGAATGAATGAATGAATGAATGAATGAATGAATGAATGAATGAATGAATGAATAAATGGATGGATGGATGGATGGATGGATGGATGGATGGATGGATGGATGGATGGATGGATGGACGGACGGACGGACGGACGGATGGATGGATGGATGGATGGATGGATGGATGGATGGATGGATGGATGGATGGATGGATGGATGGATGGATGGATGGATGGATGGATGGATGGATGGATGGATGGATGGATGGATGGATGGATATGAGGATGGATGAATGGATATGAGGATGGATGGATAAGAAGATTGATGGATGGATTGGAAGATGGATAAGTGAATGACTGAATGAATCACTGCCCTCCAGACACAGGGTTCCACAACCTATTAGCTCAAATAAAATAATTACAAAAAATGTTGAACCATCTACCACACCACTGTGATATCCTCTCACGTTATAGATCCAAATAATAGCCTCTTACGTACTTGTAACTTTTCCCAAGGATGAAGATTTCAACTTTACGAGAAAATCAGCGTTCAGGGCACTTCTTTCACACCTGCAAGTCCCTTGTCATGGCTCTTGGAACTGAATATGGATATTTCTAGCTCTTCACATGATAGTTGCTTATTATCTCCCTGAAGAAATCTTTAACCCTTACAGCGCGGAGACCGACTTTAGTCATCAGAATTTGACGTCTGTAGACGTCAAATTCTGACGACTAAAGTAGATCCCCGCACTATAAAAGTAAAAATATTTCTAACGGCCGTAGCCCCCATAACATAGGTATTCAAAGGAATCAGAAAGAGCTGACTAACACATTTAGGATGGTTTCAAATTGACTAAAATCCTTTGGTCTCCATGATTTATACAAAATTAATTCAGCGCTGTAAGGGTTGAAGATATTGATAACCATACTAAATTATTTACCGCTTTTTCCGCTAAGTTATCATATTTAAATTTTTGTCCACTTGAAGGAGTGTTTCGCTACCGCGACCCACATTTTCGCGGTCATAAAAATTATTAATATTTTAAAAGCAAAGTATTTGATGTTTAAAAAAGCAAAGTATTTGATGTTTAAACATTCACTTCATTCCCACCAGTGCCATGCTCGGCTAATAAAACGGCTGACCCTTACAGCGCGGGGATCGACTTTAGTCGTCAGAATCTGACGTCTGTAGACGTCAGATTCTGACGACTAAAGTTGAACCCCGCACTGTAAGTGTAAACGTATTTTCAATGAATCAGAACGAGCTAACAAGGACAATTATGATGACTTCAAATTGAAAAAAACTCCTTTGGTTGCGATGTTTTTTACAAATACATTCAGCGCTTTAAGGGTTGAAAGCTATTAGACTCGTGCCCAGCTCTTCAAGGGTTAAGGAATCTGTAGGATCACATCTTTTCTCTAGGGATATCGGGATCCAGGTCCTCAAGTAAAATTGACTGCAATGCACATCCCTTCATGTGAAATATATTTGAAGCACTACGCAACAACGTGATGATTTATTTATTTTTTAATAGTATTTCCTTATTTTACATTTTTTATATATTTGTGGTGAAAAACTTGTTCTTTTTGTTCCAATTCAAATAATGTAAACTAGGGCGATATTCACTGATTCATACAAAATGTTTATTTTATCATTTATGATAGTTTTCAGTGTTTTTATCACTGGTATCAGACCATGAAAATGTTGATTACGATCGGTTTTTACATGTTTATTTCATGTCATCAAATAAACCGATCATCATATATTTAGAATCTACACAAGGTTTTTTTGTGCGCTCCACAGTCTGGAGTCGTCGACTGAAAATATATAACAACACGTTTGGTGCGATGACAATTAGATAATGACATTCTGCGTCTACAGCCGGACAGAAATGTGTACTAAAAAGTAAAATACAGCTACAGTTTATCGTGAAAAAGATGACTTAATCGTGCAGGAACCGTACAATATCAGTTACATTGCGGGGTATACATGATGGGTTGCATGGCACAGTACCATGATTTACTTCACAATCATCAATGGCAGTCACATACGTAAACTGGTCATTGTAATCGTGTGAATTGAGCCAGCTCCACAGATTATCAGATAGTGTAGTACGTAATATTCCTGATCTTACTTGAGAAAAATCATCGTCTGAATGCAGCAGACCGTGTCCTATGCACCCAGGGACAAAAAGTCCTATTTTTACATTATCTTGATGTATTTGTTTTAGCCACTTTGATAGAGCATTTGACCAGGCCTCAAATGCCAGTTGATTTTTATTTTTGACTTGGATACAATGATAAGCAGTAGCAATAAAATCCCATCTGTTCATAACTAAAAACATGGGTACAGTAACGTCACGCCACCAAGTATCATTCAAGATATGTAATGCCATGTGATTATTCCAGAATTTGGCTTTGACCTGTAATGAATTCTTTATCATGTCATTACATCTATCGATGTTGATGTACTCCATAAGTTGATAATATCCAGAATCGATAACACAGTACAGTTTGGGATCAGGTAACAATGTCCTCATGTACTCTCTGCCACGAATAACACCAATGTTGCCTGCACTTGTCCCCGCCAGTATGACTGTTTTGGCTTTTGACAGTTGGTGATATCGCACAAGGTGGTTCAACAAAGCTGGTACAACATGATGTCCACGCATAATAAGCGTCCCTTTCTCTGACTGCTGTGTTATGTTCCCGGAATATTGGTCATTGGTGCAGTAATGTAACTCTACTTTTCCCCAACTGTAAAAATGTGGATTGATCCATGGATCAGATGAGAGGATCCCTTCACCAGGTGGATGTCTGGAAGGTAAACCTCTACTTGAACACTTTCCAGGCGCTAAACTACACCTGTAATCAAACATGCATTCATTATTAATATCTGAAAGAGTAGCTTATTATAAATGTACAACAGATCACAACAGAGCACAACAGATCACTAAGCTCTGATAAATATACTACATCTTGTTCGTGCTACTGCTAGTCTGAAACGCAGACAAATGATGACAATCTAAGTCAACAGAGTCCTCAATTTAAAAAGTTTAGTTTAAAGAATTATACATAATAAACAATGGAGATAATGGTGTACCGGGTGGCTCATTATGATAATATGTGTCACAATGCTTCTCATAGGAAAATAACTACTCACACGCAGTGAATATAACAGGTTTCTACACTGAAAACAATATTTATTTGTTTTTTACAGCAAAGAAAAACTTTACTATGTTCACAGAGGCACACACAGTTTCCTCATTAGGCAATGACTGACAGTCCAGGTCTACAGTCTCCGCCTTAGAAAATCTATTGAAAAGTTTTTTTAGAAACATTTATATATTTTACCAGCATAATGAATAATCTAACCTTTCGTAACACTGGTCAGTGCTAAAACATCTGCCACCTCCTGGTAGATATATAATCACATCCTTATTCTCAAGTCCATCAACAATATTATGATAGAACGCTACAGGAGATCCGTCCATACAGAGTGCTTCAGGATACTCATGCGGGTCCAATTTCTGAAGTACTAAATCTAGAGTATCCCCATGCAGTGTAGGCGCACGTGTCAGTAATTTATATGTGGAAATGGTGATGACAGTCAAGATGAAGGATGTAAAAACGTGGCCCTTGTAGCGTCCGAATTTTGGAATTGGGTGCATGGTGTTTCTGTGTGTATATAACATGTTTATCATCGGTGTTTCACCACCTCTACTCACTGGAATAAACATGGCTTGTATCAGCACGTATAGTCGTGATCACTCATCCAAACAACTTCAAGCCACATTCATCTACAATTACAGACATACCGTCATCTGCGGGTATAATTTATTCATTCTGAAGTATTGTATTGTTAGCCATTAGATCACATTCAAATGATTAAATGCGCCACTCAAGAAAAGAGCGTGTTACATTTTCTCAATGTTATAATACGTCGCTTTTGTATGAATGCACATAATATAAATATTTTAATGATCTAAACAAAAATATGCGAAACTGAGGTCT